>JAQMCX010000057.1:7076583-7183491 GCA_029814765.1 Acanthurus leucopareius | reverse complement strand
GTGAAAGAAGCAAAACTCAAAGAGAATTACATGCCGACGGCTTAAAACATTTACGTGACAATTTGTACTCGATGGTCACGATATAGTCATTTCATACATCTCACGTAGAGCAAGCCGCGATACATTGAGTATATTCGATATATCGCCCACCCCTACCTGAAATTATATCAACATCACCCAGAAGAGCTGTATAGGTGAACACTGATGTTCAGATCAGTTAGCATGGACCCTATCACACCAGTTCCTTGCAAAGTCTGTGTATTTTTCAATTATGCCATGTGTAAGCAGAGCATGCAGAGGACATGTTGATAACATTTATGACACTGCACAGGCTGTAGCTGCGTTACTCTTTTCTACTTGCCTGTAAATTGCTTTACACTTTTTAAACTGACACTGCAGGTAAGTCAAACCATATGGTATTAATAAAGCAAAACTATCATTAACATGGATGAGTTGATAGCCTCACCAGCCATCTTCAGTGTGCTGTAAGGAAACACAGAGACTGTGACCTTCTTCACCTTAAACCAAACTCTGCATTCCTAGTAGTTAAGAATCTGTCTGATAAACTCCTGTTGTTTTCTACAAGTGTGAAAGAGAAGCTGCAGATGTTTGGACCTGATTCTGCAGACTTTGTTCCGGTTAATATGTGAAAATGAGACAGTCATTGATGAGTTCACAGCACTGACTCACCTGTCGCTGTCACCAAACGTTTGAAGCAAACTGTGAAAGTGAAAGCATTGGAGCAGTTTGTTCAAATGTTTACACACATGTGTCAAGCTACCTGCCTCATTCATCAGAACAAAAACGACTCCACTCATGATCAGCCTCTTCATGTACTTATAAACCACAGATTGTTAACGCTATCATGTTATTAGTCAATATGTAATATGGGAGCTTTTGAAATTCTTTAAATCTTATTTTCTATTTCCTGTTATGTCAAATCTACTTACTTGACTGTCTTTTCAAAAATAGCAGCCTTAACAACATCTAACAAGACAAAACACGATAAGCTGCATGGTGTGTTTGGTGTCTTTTGTAGAATAGGCTTGGAGGAATGTAAGATAACACAACAGGGAGCTGAAGAACACTTTCTGCCAAAGATCTTAAACTTGTGGGGCCAATAATATGAGCAGCATAAACTTTAGGACAAACGTGGAGATTGTTGTGTTCTTTCATGCCTTGGTTTGGCAATTTGATCTTCCATTAAACTTTAATGCCAATCACAAGATACTTGACACTCACAACCTGCTACAGATGTGTGCTTTGACTTAACATAACACAGATAAAAAAAAAAGTCCACTGGAAAATGTCTAAAATAGGTCTTTAAACTCTGCAGCTATTTTCATACTAAGTAGAGAGTTCTGTCCTGCTGGACTAGAGGAAACACAGTGGCACTCCCTCAGAGCAGTCATTAAATATAAACAATGGAAAAAAGGTCCTGCAGGACAGGAAAGATGGCTGCTCCTTCCTACCGACTAACACACAAAGTTGAGTAACCTGCAGGATATTTGAGCAGTTAATAGCACAAGGCTGTGATCCAGCCCAGTGTAAACACTGCGTCTCACAACCTGAACTGAGACAAGCACAGTTGTACAAGAAGATGGTGTTCAGATAAAGGGCAGATAAACACTCTGATGTTCTAATGATGTACTTCCCTATCAGTTTCGGTTCTGTTTATGCAGCCAAAAAAGGGCAAGCATCAGTGAGAAATGGTGTTGAGATATCGTTGTGAAAGCACATGATGAACAAACAACAAAAACAAACCAAAAACAGAATTCCGTGTGTAATGTGATGACCCACCTGTGCGTCTCTTCAGTATTCTCCTCAAGTGAAGGTTTTTTGCTGTCCGGCTCTCCATCTTCCTCTTGTCCCTGTTAAAATATCATCGAACCATCAATTGAAAATCTTTAATTCACACAGTATCCCGCAAGTAAAGATGTTAGTTTTTAGTCATAGAATTGGATGAAATTAGCTTAATTTCTAAATAAATACTTACAGTGACAACCCTTTTAAAAATATGAACCAATGAGTGAGGTTCAGCCCATTTATTAGATCTGTCACAGTAAAGATATGCTCGCATTTTAATAAATAACCAAATGTTTCCTTATGCAAATTGTTTTTGTATGCAAATTGTTTCTTTGTGTGGCCCAACATTTGGGTCTCAAATGACTACTTTACATTTTAAGCTTGATATTACTAAAGGCATTGTGCTTTTTTGGAGCTGCAGGATTTTAAGAGAAATGTTTCTAATAAATTAAGAAATTTAGACTGCAAGTTGTTCCAGGACTTGCCAGGCCACTTAAATCAAAAGATAACATGCATTAGTTACCTAAACGACAGCAGCATTTTTGGCCGACGTTAAGCTATTCATGTGTCATTTGCAGAAATTCAGGAAAAAAATTATATTGACCCCATTTGAAAAGTGGTTACAAAAGATATCAAACTCCTCCCATCTTGCATTGTCCTGAAAAGGCTTCCTGTCCACCTGCTAGAACAATTCAGGGGACTGACTCATTCTTAAAGTGCAGTACAAAAGGAAAAAAAGCCATGCGTCAGGAATGTCAACAATCGTTTATCAAACATTTTTAGCCAAGCCAGTATGCCTCTGTTTAACGCCAGCTTAGTGAAACACATTCTGGTCCAACTGACAAAACAGTGTCTTACACATTGAACAGAGTTTCCTGTTGCAAGAAGAAATCTATCCAGAACTGAAAGATTGTCATAGTGGAGGAGAATAACTGTGTAATGTTTGAGTGGTTCAACACGGACAGCCGCCCTACTGAGGAACAACTGAAACTCTGCTGGAACATCCTGTTCTCAGTCCAGCAGAACATTTGGGTCAAGAAGAGGTGTGTGTTAATGGGAATTTTAGAAGAACAAATATTATGGGCAAAATTTGCTCAGAATACAATGCCATTTTGGTAACAACTGGTTGGATAAAGTTGCACTACACACTTGCATCTAACTAAAATTTTACAGTACAGCATGTGGTAGTGGCTACACACTTTTCTCTTACTTTGTAGTGTTGCTTAATTAAATGTTTTTTCAAGGATTCTATTAACAAGCAAAAATTTTAAAGTTAAAAAAGAGTCGATTTAACATCTAAGCTGCATATGAAAGCATAAAAATCATCTAAAGTTATTTATTCATGAATAAGTTAGCATTAGATGTATAAAGAAGCTGTCATCATGAGGTGTTTATGCTGCTTGAATCAAACTCTGTGACTGAGCTCTTATCCAAAAATGCAACCTGCACGTCATTTCCAGTTTCATGAGAGATGTTGTGCAGTTGACATGCTGGCAACACTGAGGTCACTGAATCATTGTTGGGTAGTTAATTTCATTTCCACCTTAAGTGCAACTGAGATATCACCATACCTCATTCAAATCCTCTTTCACAGCAATGCCTGTTAAGTTTTCCTCTGCATTTTTACTGAGGTTCCTCTTCCTTTCACCAAAGTAAAATAGTAAAATTTTACTGCCACAGTATATCATGTGGCAGAGAGGGGTCTTTGTCTTGTGTTCACAGTCACTGAGAAATTAAACTTTCCTCTAAATGACCAATTAACCTATGACTTGCTGTTACATCATTTCTTTTCCCATTGATAATTCAGTGATTCCATAAAAAGGCCTGTAAAACATGATGACCACCATGACAATCATCAGTCTCCTCTCTTTCAGAGACCTTACAGTTGTATGCCTCCATTAGCCAGTCAACTTGTAGTTTACATCTATGTGTGTCAAGACTCATTTTGGTGGATACTTCGCCTATTTTTTATAAACATATGAAGAGTTTCTGTGAAAACCAGAAGTTAAAACTACATTGACATGTACAATTCAAGTGAATTATTTACAGTGAGAAACATACTGTCTTCAGTCAGAGACATTTTTTACGTAGGCACACAGAGGACTGATAGAGAGCTTCATCACATGGTGCAACCAAAATCACCTGAAGTTCAGTATCAGCAAAAACAATGAGCTCATGGTGGACTACAGCTATCTATTAGTGTCTAAGTTCACTGAAAGAAATAAAAAAGTCGAATTTCATGTATTTGATTACAAGCTTGGTTAATGAACCTGATTCTTATGAAACAGTTAAAATTGTAGCAATGACAGCAAATAAAACTTCCGACCACTGTCTCAAGGTGGGCTCCCAAGATTAGTGTCACCAATTCAGTATCGAATCTAATGTAGAACACGGTCACAATCTTACCTTCTGTTCCTTAGTAGTGATGCTGAATAATAAAATAATAGCCAGAAAACTAGTTTTTCAGAACATTATGATGTCACATTGAGTTTGACCATTATCCTTTTAGATATAAAATTTCATCACTTCCTCATTTTATGCCTATGTCACTATTTATATGAAATTTGCATTCGAATTCTTATATTATGGCCAAAAACATCTTTGCAAGATTTAGTAAACTTGACCATTGACTGCCCAATTCTAATCTGTTCATCTTTGAGTCCAAGTTGACGTTTGAACCAAATTCAAAGAAACTTTTTAGAGTCTTTTAGAGATATCACATTTAAAAGAATGGGACGGACAGGCGAACAATCTGGGGTTTATAATACCTCTGGTTAGAACCATCGTCAGTACAGAGGCATAAAATCAGACCTGGTTTAACATGAGGCATGAAATAATACCTTGTAGTAAGCTGCATAAGATCAGACTAATTAATAAACTCGAAAAATTTTTTTTTTAGAATCGTTTACTTCATAATTAGATTTCTTAAACAAGCATCTTGTGAAATGGAAATTATTGTTTTTTTCTTGCAGCTGTATTTTAATAAAAAAATTAAGCTCAAACGTTGCTAGACTAGTGAAATTATATTTTCCATGAGAATTATTCTTTAGGAAGAAATATTACTGAGCCACATCAGAAAACTGCAGCTGATGCATCCAGCACTAGAACTCATAGATACTGGTGTGACAATTTAACCCCAATTTAGCCCACTGTTTTCGTCAAAGAAAATGTGCCAATAATGAAAACTACGACGAATTGTTAATCAATAAAATCAACACTACTGCACATTTTCAAATATGAGAGCTGTGGGCGTAAAAGAGCCACAAAATCTTATTCAGTGTTCTTAACTAACGTTATGATTTAACATTTAGACATTAACTGTGATTCATAACAAAAAGTTACATTGCTTTGTTGTTGTCAATGGGAAAGAAGTTAGCTTCGGAAGCTGCACTGGCAAACCAAAAAAAAAAACTTCAAAAGTACTGGTCATGTGGAATTCATTTAATCAAAAAAAATATTTAAAATTCATCCTCTCACAGCACAACAACAAATGCACGAGCCATGTGTATGACTGATTTGATAACGTTTACTACATGTGTATGCTAATGTTAGCTACAAGCTAAGTTAGCTTACGTTTCCTCACTGACTAGATGAAGCGTTTTCTACGGGCTATGTTGCATTTACGAGAAAACAGACATGAAGAGACAAGACACTTACATGAAGTTGTTTGTCTCTTAGTGCTTTTAACCTCTCCTTTCTCTTCAGGGCCTGCTCCTGTAGTAACCCAACATTATTCTCCATGTTTATCTACGTTTGTGTACACGCCGCTCAATTCTCTCTGACATCCATTGACGGTCCTGACTGAGGATGTAAAAACGACCGTCGAGCACATCGATCGTATCATCACATCATGTGATATTATTACGTTCGTTGATAAACTTCTCTAGAATCACTAAGTTAAACAAATGGATTTGACACGTTTTTAAATAAAAATTTGATTCATTTCAAGATAATAAAATTTAAACTGATATAATCTTATGTCGTTTTTGAGGATGCATTTGGAGTAGCTAATATTTTTATTTATTCAATCAGCCTATCAGTGGCTTGCCGTATAGACTATTTTGAGTAGCCTGTGAAAACCCACTTATGAATGAGTAACAGCACTTTACATTGAGGAGAATATATAGGACAGACTGCCACAATGTCCCGTCTGTTGATGGTCACAGCGTCAGGTCCTGGTGAGGAATGTAGGCCATTGCCATGGTAATACAGCTGCCTCGAGCTTCTGTTTGTTCATCGTCCTAATAATCATCGTGAGTGTGTAACTACATAAACATAGGTGTGGTAAGAGATGATAGAAAAAAATATCACAACACCGATAAATCCAAAGATTATTTTATTTGAAGTGTATATTAATAGCTAATCAAGATACCAATCAACTCTTAGAGTGGTTTCGGTCATCACATGGATTACCAGAGCAGATAAGAAAAAGTTGTTTATGAAACTTTTTGGTAAGTGATACACACACACACACCACTTTTCTCACGAAAAAATGAAAATTTTGAGCTGAACTCATAAGTTATGACGTTTACTAAATAAGGAGAGAAAAATTACCCAGTTGTATGTGTAATAGTAAGGCCAAAAAACCTGACTCATCTTGTAAGAATTGTCTAGGGCATTTGGATGACTTATTTAAAACAACTGTTTATACTCAGGATATATATTAATTATTCAAGATTGAACATTTTTATGAGAAATTGAATCTGAGAGCCTTTTCCAAATCATGTATGTTAGTTCATAGTATATGGAGGTATAAAACACCATCAGGACTATTTAAAACATCCCAACTCTTTTTAGAAGTAAATGCACTGCAAGAAGAATCAGGGAGAGAGTAAGACACCACTGACCCTTGTGTGCATTTCAACTACACACAACTCCACACTGTTACTGAGGCAATGTTTTGAATATAAGCCCAGAGGCTGTTTCACTTTCAGTGTCGATTTGTGTAGCACCACTTTCACTAATGTATGCGTCTCCGTGTTTACAGGATTATTTATCAACTGTCTTTATAGGGAATATAATATTATGATTTACATAAATTAGCCTATTTATTACAGCCTAAGGCACCAGGAACCACCATAAGTGGCTGTTGGAGTCTGAAGTTCAGTCATGTCCTTATCTATGTGTATATGAGCGCTGAAGGTTGCTCGCTGAGCAAAGGAAGCATCGTCCTCAGTCTACAGAAATTGCACAACAAAGGCTTCTTATTCAGAAAATCAGACTCACTTGCACGTGTGTGATCACAGTGCATGCATTTATAGGCCTTTGTTTTCTTTATTTAAGCCTACTTCATAGAAATAATTTATTTTCACTCAATCTTAATTAATGCATGTAGCCAGACTTCAGGCTTCCTTCATCAGTCGGGATTTCCCCGAGGAGGCTGTTTCTGCGTCTTTCTGCGTGCGTGTGTCTTTAAGAATATCAGCCTACCTGTGAGCATGGTCTACAACCAACTCTTCACTGCATTTCTTGCCTTGTTAATAGAGTCAGACACTAGTTGATGATCATCTGGTCCTGCTCATCACACACACAGCACAGGACTGTACACTCCTGACTGAATCTACATGGGCAGCGCAGTCGTTTCTTGGTCTTGAGCGGATGGCATCTGCCTCTTCCGTGGGAACTCTCTCCAATAGGAATCATACAGCAACAAGCTCGCTGTAAATGCGGACATGGGTGTTTCTCCAGACATGCATTTCCACGCAATTTTGTTCCTGGTTTTACTATTTCGACAGTGATCGCAGCGTGACCACATCCACACCGTCATGTTTTGCTTTTTCATTCCACTCTGATAACTTTGCGTGCCGAGACAGAGAGCACTTTTGTGTGGATTATTGCCTGAATTTTGCAGGAATGGTTCACAGGAGCGTGCCGCGTCCTCCTGTCTTTAGGAAAGAACTTCAAACAGCTTTGGCTTTGTCCTCCAATTTTATGAGTTATTAATACAAGAAAAAAAAGGGGTAGAGATAATGAGCAACCACAAGGGCGGCGGGATGGCATCGAAGGAACGGCTGTACGAGCTGTGGATGTTATATTACACGAAGGTGAGTGCAAGAGCGGAAGACCTGACGGTGACACCTGTTGTTGTTGTTGTTGTTGCAGCAGGTCCTCCGCCTGAAGTTTCTAACATATGACCCGATACACACACGATCACACTGTTCGATCCGCACTGTGTGTCCAGCCTCTGTGGTTTTTTTGCAAACGGTTGTATGAGGAAGTCGCCTGTTATTGCCTGTTTGTTCAGTCACCGTGTATTTACCTAGTGGGGGATACTGGCCCCCGTATAGCTTACTGGATATCATGTCATATAATATGACTGTGTCACTGAGCTGTTTGGGTTATTGAAAGCCGTGTGTGGGTATTAAGGCAGATAAACCCATTTAATAAAAGTGTGTTTGGTAACATACCTGCCATGCAGGTGTCACTGAATCTACTTCCTGTTCCTGTTCCCTGCTGCCTCTCTTCCTCAGTTGAAACATTAATAGAATTAATACTGTAATGGATCCTCGTTGTATTTTTCAGGAAAATTACAATTTACTCACTTATTACCTGGAACAGACGGTTTTGACTCGGTACCAGCAGCACTTTGCCTGTTACCCTTCCAGTTTAAATATTAAAATTTTGTCCTCATATGTTGCCCCCTGTGGGTGTGACTGCAGCTCATTCCTTTGGTTGTTCATCAAGGTGCGATATTTTGGTAAAAACGATGAAAACAAATGAATAGTGAAATGAGGAAAAACATGCTTTAATGTCGTGTTTCCTCCTGTAGGAGAAAGGAAATTTGGCTGTGAATAAATTAAGTATTATTATTTAATATCCTTGCAATCTGCTTCCATGCCTGAGGACAGAGAAAACAATATGGGACTTCTCTCCAAGTTTGCATGCAGTGTGTGTTCACTGCAAGGCTTAAGACTCCTCAGTTATCATCACAGTGGATCTTAAGGGTTAGTGTCTTGTCAGGGATAAAAGTCTAGTCACAGACTAGGACATTTTCACTGCATATCTCTTTTGAATTTTGGTTTAATTAAGGACTGGGCTTAATCCCTTCTGGGATATAAGCCAGAGGGCACAAGTCAGTGTTGGAACAACTGCAAAAATGCCATAAGTGCATCTGAGACACATGTTATTACACTAGTATATAGCTTCTTAACAGTGTTTACCATCTAAGAGAGGTCATTTCAGGCACTTAAGACAAATCCCTGAGGAAGCTTGTGTCTAATCCACCCTGTTACTTGTCATCTGGACTGCTGCTGCATATGCAGCTGTAACTTTATCAAACTTCTATGGTTATTTAACAGTCCTTAACAAACAAAACAAGTTAGACACAGTGTCTCAAATAATCCGCTATTAGAAAAAGTTATTAGTGTGTCTGTGTTTCTCTGCCCTGATTCTGAGTGTGACGGCTGTCTAGCATCTCTGTGTGCGAGACCACTTCCTTATCAAGCTGCTGCTTGGTTCTTCGTTTTCTTTGGCTGCTCTCAAAGCTAAAGGAGCCATTTGAAACTTCTTACCACTTTAGGACACACAGATTTTTATGCTTTGTTTGAAATGAGTGCAAATGACCTGCTCTTACTGCCAAGCTGCCATGAAAGATGACAGAGGAAATGGGTTTAACGCATTAAACGTCACTACCTTATGTCACTCAGAGGTACACAATAGGCTGTGAAAAGGCAGCAGAACCACTTCAGAGAACAATCACTGGCCTCTCCTATGCACATCAACACGCCACTGTGTTGTATATAGTGTTTTTTGGTCTGCCTGTTTGTCAAGTTTTCACAGATAATAACTTTTTTTTTTTTTAAACTGGACACATCTCATTTCTCCACACACACACGCAGACATGGTCAGTGTTTTCCATTTTGCCACACATGAAGGACAGTTTTGACAATTGGAGATGAGTCAAACAGGACAAGAGACCTGAGCTTTATTTAAAAAGCTCTTTGTTAGTGCTGTAAACAGGCCTTTACTAACAAGTGGCCATGACCTCACACCCTCTGTTTGAGTCTCAACAAACACACCCCTGCAGTTGTCTTTACACCCTGCAACAGATCTGAATTTAAGTCTGTGAATATTTCAGTCGTGCATGTGTCTGCTGATGACACCATTTTTCCTCAGACTGTTTTTTTTTTAGGTTTTCTCCTGCATTGATCAGCCAGAGAAATGCTCACAGTATCAGTGGATGTTTACTGAAATGTTCAGTAAACTTATATATTATATTATGGGAGTTTACAATAAATACATAACAAATCCTAACGATTAATTTCAACATCTCAGAGTAAATACAATATCACAGTCATCGTTCCGTATCTGCAGTAAGAGGGCAAAACTTGCACAGGCTTGTCTATGATAAAGGAGCCCTGCTTCCTCTGATTGTGCAAGAAATCACACACCCTTTGCAAGACTTTAGCTGAGGTCTAAAGGCTGATGTGAAATTTTGAAAAGCCTTTCAGATATACGGTAGGACACACTTTCTGTACAACTCCTGTGACCAACAGGCAGACATTTTTAGATCAATCAATGATTGTCTAGATAACATCTTCTGTTACAGACCAGAGGGTCTGATTATTTGCTGTAGCTGAGACAAGAGTATGTGGATTATCATCACAGTTATATTTCAGCTGTATTGACAAAAAACATGCATATTTTTCACTAAATGCTTCTTGTTATCAAGTTTTTATAATTTTAGTTAGAGCATGTCAGATCAAGTGATGCTCAGTCAAAATCAAGGCCATCAAACAATGAACAGAACATGCCTGTGTCTGTCATTTGTTGGTCTTCAGAACCACCTGACTGGCACATTTTCAGAGCTCTGTATCTCATATCTGAGAATAACAGAACAGTCTGATCTAACCACTGAGGGAGCAGCATAACTTGTCAGATCGTGTTTGTAGAAACCCAAAAGGTATTGCTTTTGGATGTGCTTCTTCTTCCACCAAAGTTAAATACAGCAATGCTGTGAGTGTACATAGAGAATAGTTTAATCAGTTTTTTACAGTTTTATTTCATTTCATCCCAGTTGTCCTGCTTCTACTAATGGTTATTTTTTGAACTGGTTATATTGAAGAAGACTTTTGCAATCAGTTCAGATGTACATTAATGTGGCCAATTTAATTGCACATGTTGTAATCACAATATCAGAGACTGAATTTAAGTTTCATGTGGTCTAATTTGTGACAAAACTGCTAAAGTGTCCAACTGTGTTCAATTTACACTTACAAAAATCAGAGAAAAAACAATCAAACTGATATTCAAGAAGCAGGAATCAGTATATATTTGTTTTTTAACTGGAAAAATGATGAAATGATGAAAAATACATCAATAAAAAAGTCATGAATTGATTTTCTGTTAACCGCTTAATTGCTTAACAAATTTAGGTCATCACCCAGATTACCGTGAAAGAGGGAGGAGATGAAGAAGTGGTTTGCCCGCTCACCACAGAGAGTGAGACAGAGAGAGACAGAGAGAGAGACAGGACAGCCTGAATGTCTGTTCTCACCCTCAGTGATTTAAACTAACTGAGAAGACCACACATTATTTCTGTTTATTAATCCATTATGTAAATTAGGAAAATAAGGAGTTCAAATATTTGGATACAAAAGTCCAAAATGTTTTTTCCATGAATGTGGCATCACATGTCGCACACTTGTTCAAGCCTTGGCGTTTATTAGCAGCCCTTAGGAAAAAATAAAGTCCTCTTTTAGATGTGCAGATGAAGTTAAATACCACTGTAGTGCCCTGAATAAAATAAAAGGGAAAACTAAAGTAAACTTAAGTAAACTAACATAAACTAAAAGCCCAAGAGTTACTTGAGGTATTTATTTCCCCGATATTTAAATTTCTATTTAATTCTGCCTCGCACTTCTATTGCATTACACGTTGGAAGCCAGAAAATGAAAGTTACTAGTAACTTTGCATACTGGGAGGAAGATCATTAATACAAAGTATAAATTAACTTGTAAATGACGATATATTCATATGGATTAATCTACCCAGGAGTTCCTAAAGTGTGAGCTTAGTGTACCTTTCCCAGTTTCCAGAAATTATATATTTAATATTCTGAAATTTGCTATGCCACTTATGTGCATGTTGGTTGGAAAACAGGCTCTGGGATATTGTAATGAACTTTTTTTTTTTCAAAATTAGTTGATATTTCATAGACTGATAAAAGCAATCTTTCAATAATTCAATCAATAAAAATAAGTATTAGTAGCAGCCTTACTAAAGTAAAACATCTGAGTGGATCTCTCACCACTGCTTTAATGCTTTTGTCTGCAGAGAAGTGCAACAAATGGCTGTAGAGAGAGAGAGGCACTGTATATTCTGAGCAGGAAGGCTGACTCTTCCATGTTTCCTGCACTCGCTAGAGGAGGAGGTTGAGTAAAAAAGATAGTGGCAAAGCAACTAGCTTATTATTGCAAGCACATGTTTATGGATTTGTTTTATAGCTTTGGAAAGCGGTTAGATTAGGTTGTATGGTGTGTTCAGCGACTAGGATCTGACGTTAGAATGTCCTGTGTTGCTCCCAAGCAGCATTGTTCATTCACATAATATCTTTTGAGAAAATTCACCACCCATAAAACAAACAACAACTCACACGGATGCCACCTCAATTGCCAGTAAGGGAAGTCCAAACTATTATTTCAAGGACGACTCCTGAAAAGATAATAGAATTGAAAATATATTAAGAAAGTACTCATGATAGACGCGGCTCAAACTGTATTTATTAGAATTTGGTCACAGTTTTTCAGTAGTGCAGGTTATGTTTTTTAAAAAAGCAAAAACATAACACTTAAAATCTTAATTAATTAGCTGCCAGTATTTTGACACAAATGAGACAGTTGTTCTTCATACTGTAAATACATGGTATGGAGAAATGCAGTGCATGACAGCTTTCACTCTTTCATGCCTGATTGAAGTGGAAGAATTCAACCCCACCTCTCTGAAATCAAACATTACCATGAAGATGGAGGAAATTACTTCAAATGACAGTGTTGCAATTGTTAAACAAAGTTATGTAACACAGGCCACTGCTGGTGTTGGTAGTCGTGATTTAGGTCACAGCTTTATCCTTGACAACCCCTGTTGCTATCTCATATAGAGTCACGTGATGCGTGACACATCTACTACACTAACAATATACAATCTCCTGTGCTCAGCAACATGAAGAACCACTAACGTGCCTTTCTGCTGTCTCTACTGTGTCTATTGATTATAACCTAATGCCAACCTGACATTTTTATTTCGTTGTTTCTCAGATGTAAGTCCTTTTTTTTTTTACTTATCTTCAGCCCTCTTCATCATTTATAATGTATATTTAGTTTTTTTTAATTGTGCTTGGTTTTTAGTTTTCTGAGTTTTGCAATGTTGACAAAATCATTCCTTCTCTCTTCAGTTTTGATCAGGAAGCTGTTTGAAGATTATTATTATTCCTCTGGTTATTAGTTGTGTATTGCTAGGCTACAAACTAGCTTACCCCTTTGCCTTACAACCATGAAGGCATGCAATTTATGACAATCAGAAACTTAGAAATGCTTTTAACAATGAACTTTTTATTATAAAATAGGGCATGAGTATTTCTGAGATAAAGTTAGTTTAATTTTTAAGTTAGTTCATTAAGCAATAAACAGTTCAATATTATTAGTTTTTAGCTGACATAGAGCTATTGAAGCTAACAGCTGTAAGAAAGATGAATCTCAAACATTAGAATAACTCCAACCTGGTCCTAATTTTGAACAAATCAAACTTTGCTGTGATAAAACAGTGCCTGACAGTATTTCACTCATCCCTGCCCGGCTGTGGGTAACAAAAACTCATCACCATTTAAGAAGCAGCCATCTCTGATAATTTGTGGGTATTAGACAACTTGCTGCTATTTAAATACATTCAATTGAGCTTTTAGTGCATTTTTCACAATTTTGAGGTAAGCAGGATGTGATTTCAGTGATTTAAAAAGAAAGCCTTTATTTACACTGAGCTCATGTGGTCAACACTGCGTCTACTACACAAAGATAACTGACCCAAGACACACACAGATAACCAAAATACTTTGTAGACGTCATAGTTTGGACGAAAGCAGGAAGGGAAGAGGCATCTTTCTCAGAACAAGTTGCTGCATTTAGAGCTTCTGAAAAATAGTGCTTGATTATCCTGTAATCATTAGCTTGAGAGACTGTTCAGGGGACTAATTAAAGCCTGCTCTGGTACAAATGGACCACAGTGACAACCCAACTGCCACCCATCCACACAGCTGCGAAACCACCTCCTCTGCCTGCATGAAGTGAGAACAACTCACATTTCCTGGCTTTTGTCAGCAGCCTTCAGTCACCCTACTGCCTCAATTACTGATAGTGCTATGATTCATGTCAATTTACCGCGCTGAGAGATGCAACAACAACAGCCATCTCCGCAGCTCACTGCCACTGTCCTGTGAGATCTGTAACTGAATTTCCTCGTGTGCCTCGATCTCCCCTGTTTACCAACAGGAGGTTAGACCAGGAAAATCAAAGTGCTCTTTGCTTTCACTTGTGCAGGAAGCCGAAGCGAAGCAGAATGCCAAGCAGCAGAGAGCAGCACAGCTGCTTAGCCATGTGCAGAGAAAACAGAGATAAATGACACAGTTTATAGGGGTTGGTATCCATGGTTGGCTTGTGACATCTGTTCTAATAGCGTCTTTAATTTGCCTTTCCTTTGCAAACACATTGGACAAATTGAGCAAGTTGCTCAGGGCGAGAGGAGAGAGAAGAGGGAGAGAAGTTGAACTTAAATCAAAGGATTTGTGTTTCTAAGAGGATGTTAATCAAGAGAAATTATGTAAAGAGATGTTCTAATTGTGTGGCTAAAAATGTGTTCAAATTAGCTTCAAATCGTTTGACCTGATCTAAATGAATGGGTAACAATATAAAGTGCAATATTTATAATGCAAAGGTCTCATGCTTGAGCGGTTAGGTTTCCTTGTTTTCACTCAGACAACCCGAGTTCAACTCCCAGTATGAGAACAGTTTCATGTCTGTCAGTCAACATTTATCACGCTGCTATCACGCTTGTACTTTCATAGCAGGGTTGCCCTTTACACACATGACACAATACTATTTTGATGTCTGTGTAAGAACTGAACCATTATTGTGCTACAGTGTCACATATAGCACCTTCAAGGATGCACTGCAGAAATAAACACGGTGTCAGAACCAATTATTTTGCAGAAAGTCTGAATGCATTTCCTCTGGTTTTACTGCTCATCAGCAAACCAGATTCACTTCCTATCTCTGGTCTCATTTTTTTTTTATAACACACTCAAATTTCGGTGTTGCACTTGCACCCAGCGTGTTGTAAACTAAACAACATATCCAAGCATTTGACAGGGAACAGAGAAAGTCTTACTCCCTTTCCCCTAAGGCTAAAGAGCAAAGTTAGTTGAGTCATGCTCAGCTTAACTTTTATGAAACATCATAAACCAAGTCACTTAGTTAGCCCCCATTACTGTGTTTCCAGTGGACAGAACAGAAGTGAAGACCAACCCTGTTCAGGCACCATCATCAACAACATTTGATTATTAAGTGTCACCCAAAAAAACCTAGTATTATGTCATCAGTAATGTTAACGATGAATCAGTGTTTCAGCTACTGTATATTTTAATAGGAAAATAAAACAAAGCTGATGTGTTGTTGCAAATATTTCTCATTGTTCCTGCCTCTCCTGCTCTGGTCTCTAACACGTGATTATCCAGATGTTAGAGGCTCAAAACAATAGGTTGTTTGCTGTTTCCTGTTTTCACAGAGTACACATGAGATTTTATTTTGTTATTTTTTATCAGATTTTTTTTTTTTGCAAAGCTTAAATTGTTGGGATGAAGGCTTATGAACTAAGCTCTGTCCACATGGAAATATTGTATTCTTTATGTTATTACTCTCATTTCTTCTTGTCACATTCAAGTCTGCGCTCTTACTCAACTCAGTTTGTGACACCTAGCCTAACCGAAAGAGCTGAAATTTGTTGAGTTATATTTATAGAGCTGAAGTGCTGCTTCGTTGGTGCTTTGGGAAGTTTTTATAGAGGCCTCCCTCATATCTGCTCACAACTAGCAGAGCCATAGAGGAAGGGGTTTGGCGAGGAGACGGAAATAAGTCGGGGTTAAAGTGACATGTCATTTCCTGGTTTGCTCACTTGACGTTGGAAGACAAGAAAGGAGCAAGTCAGACGCTGGTGCTGGTCCGGAGTAGTGTGCAGCTTCTGAGCTGCCTGGCTGAGGACGACACTGAGGGCTCATTGGAGACTGGGTTCGCAAGAACCTGGCACCCTGCTCAGCCACGTACAATGAGAGATGGACTGGCCCATAAGTCAATGCCAGTTGGTAATGTACATTTAATGTTAATGCAGCATTAGAAAAAAAATTATTACACAACTATATTACATTTCCGTTTGCATTCAGTGGAGGAACTGTGACAACCAGCGACTCATTAGGCATATTGTGTAGTTACGTGCTGGAGCTCTGTACTTAAGGTGTTTGTCATAGCAAAGCTTTTAAAGTAATCTACATGAACTGCAGCATGATGTAGACTGCTCTTTCTTTTTGTGCTTGTCGGTTAATTGAATCTCACACCATATGCAGTTTACGGTACTTTGTGTTATTTGTGTGCAATGAGTCAGTCAGTCTGAAACAACTCATATCTTCCGTCACACTGCCTGCTCTACACAGGCTGTCTCAAAAAACAGCAACACAACAACAACCTGCAGACTCAGCTTATCATAATGTTCAAGTTGTTCCATCACACAGTACATCAAGGAACACATCCAGATGTTTTGTGTTTTTTTGCTCTTAGATTTTGAAACACTGGTTTCCCATGAGTAGCAACCATCTCCACCATCAGGACTTTTTATTTGAGGTTTTTATGTGAGATGATTTAGAAGTGTTCAGTTTAGTGTTGGGCTGAGATTGAGAGACTGATATGAGGAGTCAAGAGTGACAGGATATGTTGCACTGCAGAGACTGATGTAAGCTGAGATAACGGCTGTTGGATGTAAACATTCTCGTACAATGAAACAGTCTTATATAATATTTTAAAGACGCACTTTTGCAGGAATGCCTTGTTCAAGACGACAGCGTACAGTGAAAGGTTGTTCTTGGATTTTAACTGCTGGGCAGCCAAATGAGTTTACTGGAAGTAAAAAAAGAAAAAAATACATGCTGATTTGGTTTTACTATAAACCTCCCTGTTTTGAAAAAGGAAAGAATTGGCTCATGTGTTCCCCTCTTGCGAGTTGCATCTCTTTGCAACATCCTGTTACAAAAACAGGTCATATGCTTTAGTTGGTGCCATGTTTGTCGGCCACAGCATGTAACAGTTAAATGTACATCCTTTTTCCATAGCAGTGTAACCACAGTACATATTCAACTGGTATATTGAAATATACATACAGAACTGTGTGCTAACGCAATGCGTATGCCTGTGAGGCCTGAAATCAACTTAAATGCCTCATATGCTCTTTCCTCCCTCCCTCCCGCAGAAAGATGTGAGCTATCTGCAGCAGTGGTTGGAGGCATTTGTGGCATCCTTTGAGAAGCTCATTGATGTGCAGTCTCTTGAGCCTCGGAGGTGAGTAGTTGCAGTTATTTATTTTTACACAAACTACATAGCCAGGAGCTCCCACCAGTTTCTGTTCCCTGAAGCAGGATGAACTTTGACCCTCTGTAGAGATACCATTTTTGACATTGTTTATATTACGTGCAAACACAGTCCTTATTACAATGCCCTTTGCCTCTCTGCGACTGCCTCCCCTCCACTCTTCTTCCCACGTTTCTTCACGTCCTCCTTCTAAATCTCCCAGGCTGGAGGAGTGCAGCTCCGAGGTGCCCTTGCTCCCCAGGGAGGTCCTGGTGTTCCTCAGCACCCAGCTATGGGGCAGCACAGAGCATCTCTCCAGCGTTGCCGAAGAGAACAGCAGCATCCCGCACCCCCTGCTCCTCATCAAGTTCTTCATCATTGTCTGCAGGTGAGGGTCAAGCCTGCTGTTTACACACTTTATCATCAGGATGGTTACATTCTGGAACTGTTGTTATCATGATAATAAGCAGCGGAAAACAGTCTAGTGCTACATTCAATCTCGAGCCAAAGGTCATTTACATATTTCTCTTTTAGCTGTTGAAGAAGGCTTCTGCTTTTAGTCACAGAAAGCAGGCTGTCATTTTTTGGGGGATAAAACAGTTTCCAGGCAGTTAAAAGCTATATTTAGGATTAATAAATTAAATTATTAATGAGATGATGTACACAGAAATAGGTCAGTTTGTCATTTGGTCATTTTTTTTCAATTTTTCTAGAATTTGCACTTGCATATTGTATGCTTTCTCTGCAATAGAAGAGAAAGCATTCATATTTTCACCATTCACCATATTTGCGTCTTGTTTTTGTTTTTTTAAACTAAAGTTGCCATGTTGTGTAAGAATCAGGCAGATTTTCTCAAAACTCATTGCATGAGTTTCTCTCTGTTTCTAGGAATATGGAGAACATCGACCCGGACAAGACCCCTGGTTTTGTTTTTGAAACCATCAAGCTTTTAAGTTTCTGTTTGCACCAGGTAAGGCCATTATAAACTGTAGCTCAAACGGAACACAGATTTCAGTGATTTGTGATGAGACTTGGCTCCGCACATGCTCAGTGTATCATGCATGCAAAGACTATTTAGTGCCCTTTTAGCCAAACTGTCAGAAATGAGATTTACAGTGGAGAGACAGTGAACCTATACAGAATGTATTCTGTTTACAGTATGTGACATCCTCAAACAGAAGTAACAGAACTAGTTTACAGTGAAAATAGAAGTGGGCGTGTTGCTGACCTTCTATTCACTTTACTGGAATGTGTTTATTCTCTCATGTTTTAAGAATGTCAGAATCAGGTATATCTGTGCTGATGATGAATTACATTGTGCTTTATTTCGTACATGTTCTCCAGATAAAGTCAGGACAGGGAGAGCAGTCATCTCTGCAGCTCGTTGTGCAGTATGGACTTGTACTGTGTGAGAGTCTCTTTGACCCTAATCAGACATGGAGGAGACGCCTGGAAGGGTGAGTGTGTGCTGCTTTTGCGTGGATGTGAGGGAGGTGGAATTTAGCTACATAAAGACCAAAAGACTCCCTCACGCATTTAAAATCTTGCCCAACCTTCTCAGATGTGCAACACCCTGTCTTGTTGCCGCTAAGCCTTGCAGTTAAGCCTTGTTGCTGCAGGTAATATTGGCGGCTGTTGCTGACTGACTGGGTGTGATGGGAGTGGGAGTCAGTGCAGTGACTTGACTTGTGTGTTTTAGGGAGGAGGTGAGCTTGCTGGAGAGGAACAAGTATAAGTTCTCCCCGCTGGCCCTGCCAGACGAGCTGCCTGCGCTCTTCCATGGTGAGACACTCCCTTTCGTCTGCTCTACCACTCTGATCCCTGTCAGACCCCACATACCACAAGTATCAAACTGTTCAAGCCGCTGCCCAAACACAGATAAGATCCGTCATCTTTGACTCGAAAAAAATGTGACCTTTCGTTTTCTCCAAATCTCCTAGTAAATTATCTTCGCTCTGCTGGTCAGAATTTTAGATTTGGGCTAAAAAATGTAATTATTCAGCGTCTAATTATCAGGTTATCAGTCCAAGTATATCTAATTATAGAAGCCCATTTGATCAGCGAGCGCTAATCTATAAACCATGTGGGAAATCTCAGCCGGGCAAGTTTCAGTATGCCCAAATTTTAGGAGGATTAAACTGTAATAGCTTGCTTTAATTAGAAACATTAAGAGCTACTTGTGTAATACCTAGCCAATTAGCAAGGCTCAGGCTTTTCATGATGACGCAACTCTGAAAGACAGAGGTGGCAACGCAGGGTAATGTTTGTTTATTTCAGTCACTGTACCATAATCATTTGCCTATATTTATTTATTTTTCTTCATTTTATTTTTAGCGTTAGGAGACTGCAGTGCATGCATTAGCAAAAGAGAAGGAAAAAATCCTGATATACTACAGATAAAAATGCATTCATTACGTGTTTGCTTTATTTAACAGCCCATTTCATTATTTTTCCGCATTGTGGTTTAGTTGTATGCTGTGATTTTGTTCTGCAATGCACTTCTCCTCTTTACAGTCTAAATGACAGTAGTGTTAATCTTGAACTGTAGATCTTAAATCTTGTTTCTTGACTTGAATACGTGTTCACAGAAAGTCTCAAGGCAAGCGAGCAGATCCCAGAGCTCCTCACACTCAGATTGGTTCATCTCCAGGGTGCAGTCATCAGCGGAGGGAAGGTCTCTGTCCTCTTCATCAGTCATTATTCTGCAGTCTGTGAAAACACTACATGTGCAAATTAGAACCGATTACAGTGAAGTCACTTTGTCAATATTTTTTCCAGAAAAATGGCCTTCTCTCCATCACCCCTCACTCTGTGGAGGACCTGTTCTCTGTCTTGCGAGCGTGGTGCTGCCGAACCTCCTCTGAACCCAAGAGCACGGCGCTCCCTCGTCTGACCTTGCAGTGCTTGACTGCGATGATCCATCTCCTGCACTCCAGCAGCCCTGCGGAGCGACAGGTGGAGATCAGGACGATACTGGAGAGCTTCTTCCAGCTGCTTAACTGGAACCGTCTGCTTAGCAGTGAGCAGAACGACAGGCAGAGCTGGGAAGAAAGCCTGATCTCCCTCCAGAGCCAAATGCTAAGTAAGGGCACATTTAGGTTGAGAACGAGAGTAAGAAAGGTTTCCTTTTTTGTCTCTCTTAATGACTACAGAGGCCAAATAATAGATTTCCTTGGTGATTGATAAATGAGTCAACATCCTTGTTGTTGCTAATTTTAGCTGCTGTCCCTGAGATCCTGCAGTGCTCTGACAGACCGGTCCTACAGGCTGTGTTCCTCAACAACAACTGCTTTGAACACATCCTCAGGCTCATTCAGAACAGCAAGGTCAGACACCCTGTCCATCCAAAATCTGTCTGTCTGCTCTGTCAGCTCTTTCTATCCGTCCTACTGTCGTTTGACCCGCCCGTCTGTCTGTCACCTCTGTTATTTATGTCATGGCTATTTCCTCTTTTAGTTTACTGATTTGCAACATCTGTTATCTTACCTCTTTTTTTGTTTGATCAATGTGAAATAATATGTAAATGCTACCAGCTTGTGTCTCCACACTAGGCTTTAAACATGTGTGTGTGTCCCACTGTAGCTGCCAGAGACAAGGATCAAACCTGTCTCCATTGATTCTCACTGATTTTTTAATTTGTCTAATTTGTCTAATTTGTCTAATTGTCTGTCTTTTTGTCTTGTGTGTCTGTGTGCCCTGTATGTGTAGCTCTTTCAGAGCAACAAGCATAGGCTGGAGCGTGAGGTCATGCATGACCTCACGACATGTTTACTCACAGAGGTCGAAGTGGACCAGGTACTTTCCCCCACGTGGTGTTGATATTGGTCTGTCAGCAGGAAACTCAGCCTTCTCTCCACTCGTTCACAGCTCTGAGCTATTTAAACAGGAAGCTTTAGGCAGGAAGTCTGGCTCACGCACGTTTGTAAATAAGGCAGGTAGCATAGCTCGACAAGACAGAGATAATTGTCTAGAGTTCCCTTTTTATCCGTCTCATCTGACCATCTGGAATGTTGCTTACAGCCTATGATGTGCCATCACTGTTATTCTGAGCTCCCTTTTGATCTGCTTGACAACTTGAAACACACTTTAAGATGAGCTGGAATTAGCTTTGTGTATGTTTCAAAGTTTAGATTCAGATTATCAGCTGGAGGATTAATCTTTGCTTGTGTGGAAGTGTTGATTTATATCACACTCATAATTAGAGGCTGAATTCCCTGTTGACACCACTGGGCAAGAAGAGCATGCTGTGTTTCTCACAGTGCATGAAATGCCTGTCTTTCATGCATGTCTTTTCTTCTTTTCCTCATATTTTGGCTTTTCTGCTGTATGAGCAGTTGTGCTTATGTGTGCTTATATGACAAACCTGGCTTGTGTCCTCGGGTTTGATGTTGCCTAATTTTTTCCAGCAGTAGCTGAAGGTTGCCTCAGTCTCTTTGTTGGTGGTTGGCTTCAGTTTTTTTGCATGCTGGAACCTATCAGTAATTAACAAAGAGGCAATTGTTTGGTGACTGGTGCAGTAGTTCACTTACTTTGAGTCAGTATGCTCCAATAATTGTGGTGTGGAAATGTGCTGTACTTCCCCTTGCACTTTACTTATTCATTTGGTGGAAGAGTGCTTAAGAAATGTCTTGTTTTCCTCTGAGGTCACATGCAGTTGAAATGTTCACGTTTTTTTAGATGCCTTTTGTCATCTCATGATGATGCATAATTGTAGTTCTGCAATGCCACAATCAGCTGCATCTCTTTATTTTGATGTAGGTGTGGGAGAAAGGGACAGACAGTATTACGGTTCATGCATTAGGAGTCCTCACGGCTATAATGAGCAACTCCCCCTCTGCTAAGGTAAGACCCTTCTTTGGTCAGATCATTAAATCTTCTTGTTTCTGTACATGAACAATGCAGCAACTGCCAGCAAACTTAGAGTCTTATAATGAAGAAAGCTGTTTTCTCCTTCCAATGTATGGAAGTGTGCCAACTGCTTATCCTCTGTGGAGCAGCTTTTTCCAGCCTATTTCTGTCTCCTTCCCCCCTCAGGAGGTTTTCAAGGAGAGGATTGGTTACTCCCAGCTATTTGATGTGTTGAAGAGTCAAGGTCAACCCACCAAAAGGCTGCTGCAGGAGCTGATGAACATGGTGAAACTCATTATCCCCACTTAGTGTAGAGAGAGTAGAGAGTGACCTCGTTCCTATTTAAATTCTGTTGTTAGTTAACCTGCTACCACGTCTCTATCTTATCTTTATTGCTTGTATTTGCTGTTTTTATCCCTCTCCATCTCCAGGCTGTGGAAGGTGAGCATGTTCACGCCCATCACCTTGGCATTAGCAACGACCAGCCTTTGCTGCTGCTCCTGCAGTGGCTGCCCGACCTGGCGGGTCAGAGGGACCTTCAGCTGCTGGTGGCCCAGTGGCTGGCAGCCGTCTGTGGTGGCTCTTTGTCCTGTCGCACCGTGGCTGTGGAGGCAGGCATGGTGGGGGCTCTGCTGCAGGTGCTCTCACAGCCCCAGAATCTGGACAGGCAGTGTGCAGACTCCTTGCTGGGCCTCCTGCAGGACCTGGGCTCCCTGTGTTTGAGGCCAGAGGAGCTGAAAAGCCTGCTCATGCTGCTCAGGGTGGATCAGAACAATGGCGCGGTGGTGGGAAAGGTGCACCCCTACTGCACTCGTATGATCCGAGTGCTCTCAGCCATGGCGGCAAGAGAAGGCCAGGACAGTGCCCTGCAGTACTTTGATCTCACACCCCCAATGGCAGGTATCATGGTGCCCACAGTCCAACGCTGGCCAGGCAGTGGGTTTACCTTTCACGCTTGGCTGTGCCTCAACATGGAGTTCTCCAACAGCCGTAAACCCTCTGTCAGCTCTTCCATGGGGGCTCAGCACGAGATTGGAAAAGGACCGCGGAGGAAACAGCTCTACAGGTTAACAGTCACATTCCTGAGATTTAAGTTGAATTTCAAGGCTTTTTATTTTTATTGCTGTGTTGTAAAATTTCCAACCAAATGTGTTTTCTTTTTTAAAAGTTTCTTCACAGCGAGTGGAACTGGGATGGAAGCCTTCTTCACCATGGAAGGTGTGCTGGTGGTGGCTGTTTGCACTAAGAAAGACTACATGGCTGTGGCGCTGCCTGAGCACCCACTGGCTGACTCATGCTGGGTGAGTTTGAATGCAAATAGTGCAGAATTCTGGCCAACATTTTTTCTCATTTAGCTTGTCCTCAACAAAAATAGACTCAATGAAGACAAAAATCAAACATAACCTTTCAAAGCACTGTTGTCTGGGTCTGTGACCTTGTAAGATAATTACTGTAGAAAATTGAAAAATCACCTCCCGAGAAGAAAAGTAGATGCAAGCAACTTTGTCAATGTGGTTGAATTAAAGCTGGAACTGTGACCCTGAGACTGTTTGGCTTCAGTTTCTCAATATAGAAATGTAAGAAATTTGCAACGTCCAGTGTTGTGTCCTCTTTTAATTTAATTTAATTTAATTTTAATCCTCATTGCAGCATTCAGTGGCTATAGTGCACATCCCAGGCCGCCGTCCGTTTGGTCAGAACCTGGTCATCGTCTACATCGATGGCGAGCAGCGCTTAACTGCTCAGCTTCGCTTTCCATCTCTCAGTGAGGTAACTGAAACTGGTTTCGTACGGATCCAGGTGTGGCCCTATTAGATTGTTACTGACTAGTTCCTCTCTATTAATCTCACTTCCTCTGTTTCTCTCCCACCTGAACCTGACCCCCGAAGCCTTTTACTTCCTGCTGCATCGGCTCTGCAGGCCACCGGACCACTACCACCACCACCTCCCCAAACCTGCCCATGTCTTCCTACTCCAACCCATCGTCTCCTGAGTTTGCCTTCCCTTCCCATGCTCCTTCCCTCATCCGATCCCAGTCCTTCCCAGCCTCCTTTACAGGGGGCCGTTGGGGGACAGCAGGGGACTCCCCGGTGCACACCATCCCCGCAGGACTGCAGGACACAGAGTGGGGAACTCCCACGTCTCTGGATGGGCTTCTGGGCACCGCCTTCATCTACCACGAGGCTCTGCAGCCAGCACAGACTCGAACTCTGCATGCTGCAGGTCAGTCACACTCTGTTACAATGCAAATGTTGATGCATATAGCTTTTCCAGACTTCATAATGCGCAGGAAACCACTAAAAAGGGAAAATAAGTTCAAAGAATAATCCTGCAAGTATTTTTTTATAGTGCACAAAGTAATGATTACTTCTTTTTATGACTTTTCATTGTTTTGTGCTCTCCATCACAGGCCCCAATCACGTGTCCTTATTCAAAGCAGATGGGGAGTTATCTGATCTCAACAGCAAGCTTCTGCTCTACTACACTCCACAGGTGAGACTTTTTTTACTACACTGATATTTTTATGTAAATCCTTAAAAATAACAGCTGAATATTCTGAAGTTATATATGTGAACATGTTTTTTACAGGCCTTCAAAAGTCAGATATGTCTGGACCTATCGCCCAATCACCAATATGATGGCAGGCTTACAGGACACAGGGTGGTGAACTGGGACATCAAGGTTAGACTCAATATTTTTTTCACATGATAGATTTTCCTTATTAAACTCTCAGTCATGCCTCTGTGTAATCTACCCATGAAATTCATATTCAACACAAAAAGCTGATACTGCTGCTGACTGTTTCAGTGCTTGACACAAACTGTTCCTACTCCTTTTTTTCAGGTGTCATGATCTTACTTTTTCTTCATGTGCTGCTTCCTTTTAGTCCAAAGTCCAATTTCAAAATACGACCAATGTGAAAGATTACTGGAACATTGCATGTGTGATTTATTTATTTTTTTTCCCTGCAGGATGTTGTAAACGTGGTGGGAGGTATCGGGGTCTTGCTGCCTCTGCTTGAGCAGGTGTGTGATGCTGAGCCAGTTTACAATGGTGGTCAAGAGATCTCGGACCTGCTGGGTCCGGAGCTCACCTCCTCCAGGGGCCCGGCTGCCATGCTGCTGCCACTGAACAAATCTGCAGGTTTGGTCATGTTTACTTCAGATAATCACAGTGTTGATTTCTTTCCTGCACTGTTTGTTCTTTGCTGTGACGGTGTCCTCATAAAATGATTAGTTCATCTTAATTACAGGAAGGAACACTGTCTCTCTGAAAAGATGTTGACATTTTTAAACACACAGAAAGTATAATTACCACTTAACAACATTGCATTGATGGGTAGGCAAAAAATGGTTTTGCAACTTCTCAAATTATATTTTAAGTACCACAGATGCAATTTCTTCTTCAATTTGAGGACTAACTGTGTAGATGTTCTTACTTCCTTTAGCTCAGTTGTAATCCTATGCTGAATGCTAAATATGAGTTTCAGTTCAATTTAGACTCAGATGATGTTTTGAGCAGCAGTGGTTAAGAATCTACACATGGTGTATGATATGAGGACAAACAGGAAGTGTGAGATGGTTGACAAACAGGCACACAGTACACAGTAAACAATAGATAAGGGTAGCACAGACTTTGAAATCGATGCTAATAGGTTAAATGTCAGAAGCAGCACAGACGTACTGAATCATAACAGCTGCTAGAACAAATGAACTTCAGTGGCCCAGTTTACATTAGTCTATATAAATTCCACACAAAATAAGATAAACGGAAAATAACGGCCTAACAGAGGTGAAAACATCCTCTGACTAAAATGACTAATGACTCATCCTGCATGATAATGTCAATAAGATCCTTTGTAAAATATGAATACAACTGTGGGTAACACAGGAAATTAAAAAAGTTGTTTCGTGTCTTTTTCTTTTTTTCTCTCAGCAGGCAGACTAGAGAGAAACAGCATCGCTGCCTTCCTGCTGATGGTGAGAAATCTGATCCGTCATCACCCTGTCAATCAGGAGGGCCTGCTGCACTGCCATGGGCCGAGCATCATAGGAGCCATGCTCAGCAAAGTAAGTGCCCCGTATGTCACTTTGCTCCAGCAAGTGGGAACCATTTGCGGGAAGGAACTGATTAGCATCTGAAAGTGAATACTTGACCTTTTCCATGGTATTGCTGCTGTGTAATTGCTGTGTAATGAATGGCTATGGTGTTATTGAAACAGCAGCGGTTCTTTCAGAATGACACTGTCACATGCTTGTGTGGGGGAATTTATGCAGAGTTCGCCAGATTGCGTGGTCTCGATGACTGAGAACAAAGGACATCAGCTATCAGATCTGTTGCTTGAAAATGCTGTATTGAAATCCGGGAAATTTATATGCAAAGTTAAGCAAAATCAAAAATGGCATGATATAACAAACATGGGAGCCATAGTGAGTTATGATGCAGTGTTGTCACCCCTAATCTCATTTCATGGCGTAATATTTTGCTGATATGTTTTAGCTTCTAAACTGCTTTGTGGGTCTCAAGCAAACATACAGTAACCAGTCACCTTTTAGCCTTTTAATGCTAAAAAACTGTAGCTAAAAAGTGAGTCATATTGTTACCAAAGAAAAAAAAGCTAAATGCAACTTTAACTGTATTTGATGTAGAGACACATCAATGTTAAACTTACTTGTTTTAGATGACACAGTTTTTTCTTATTTTTAATTGAGAGTAAATATTAAAGTGCTCTGGAGCAAGGATCAGTGGTGAGCCTTCTAAAGATGCACTGTGTCTTAATTCAGTACAGCATCAGCAGGTTGTGCATGTATGTTGGGAGTTCAATCCTCAGTTCCTCCAGTACAGATGTTTTTGGGCAAGATACTGAACCTGAAATTGCTCTCAATGACTCCTCCATCTGTGTGTGTGTGTGAGTGTGTGTTTCTGATTAACTTTTCTGATGAGCTGGTTGGACAGAAGCCCCTGCCGTTAGTGTATAAATGTGTGTGTGAATGAGTAAATGCTAAGGGGTCAATAGACTAAAAAAGCACTGTATAAATTCAGTCAGTTTTTTTCAAATTAATGATAATAAGATGTTTAAGCTCATATGTTTACATTGTAACAGTAAGAATGGGAGTCTTTGTCTTTGCAGCCAGTCAGCTGATACATTTGTGCAGCACAGCTCTCTGCCTGACAGGATATGTTGAAATACATGACGTTAAGGTGGAGCATCCTGAAAGGAAACTATGTCATAATAATCAAATCTTGTGCCCACTTTGGCGGCAGCAATGACAGAAACACACATACAGTGCAGAGTGTACACAAGCACTTGCGGTGTGTATGCAATGAAATGCTAAATGCTAAACACAGATAAATCTAAATGGATAGAAACATTCCTAAGCGCAAACACTCAAACGCTGGTCCTCTGTGCTTCCTCTGCTGCAGGTTCCCGGCAGTATGATGGACATGAACGTTTTAATGGCGTGTCAGCTGCTTCTGGAGCAGGTCTTCAATGAGGGCAACAGCCCACTTCTGCAGCAACTCTACCAGCACCTGCTCTTTGATTTCCGTATCTGGACTAAAAGCCACTTTGCTGTTTGTCTGGGTAAGCAGCCCTCGTGCTGTCAAGCAATGCACCTGTGAACCTTTTCATGTATGCCCAAGCTGTTTGTGTCCCTTTCATATGCAGGCTAAAAGCACTGCAGAGCAGAGATAGAATACATTAAAGCCTTGAGTTCAGGCTGTGGCAGTGACTAAACAGTGAATCTGTGCCTGAAGCTGCACCTCGATACCCTTTTTTGTGAATTGATGCACTTCTTCGATATAACCACGCATGTTGGTTTGACATTTGTAAATGTCAACCTGAAGGGAGATGACAAAAGTCTTTCTCTTTCCTCCAAAGCCCACGTGCAGTACCTGGCATCTGTGATAAACAAAGGCAAGCAGCGACTGAAGAGGAAGTATGGGGTCCAGTACATTCTGGATACCATTCGCACATACTACAGGTGAACCTTTGACATCCACAGTGAGGTTTTTAAGACACAGATGTCCACTAAAGAATATATTAAGAGAATTCAAAGTAAATTTGGCTAAATCTGCAGTTTAGACATTTAAAAATTAGTGTAAATCTTTCTATTTTAAAGCATGAGTTTACCTGATAATTTACACATTTCTATAATTGTTTCTTTGATAACAGTGTGGAGAAAGATGGCAGCTCTCTGTCTGATGAAAAGCAGACGATTCAAACCTCTCTGTTTGCCTTGCTGAAGGACTTTCTTAAGTCTCCAACGCAAGAAGAGCTTCACAGTGTCCTCGGCTACATTCTGACTGTGGGAGAGGAACAGCAGGTATGTTTCATGTGTGTTCATTTAGAGAGTTTAATTTAGTCATCATTTAACTCTTTCAGGGTGATATTTCATTTCTCTGAACATCCACACTTCTTCTTGTATTCTTTTCTTCTGGCACCTCCATACCAGAGCTATTGTTGCTTTTGATTTTTACAATGTGTTAATTGTTGTTTTCAGTTGCCTTTAGTTTCAGCTGGTTTTCAGAGTGGGTGTGTCACTTCAGTTCAGTTTTTATTGGTTTCGGATGGGGGGTTTGTCAGGGAAAAGAAGCATGTTCAAAAAAGTATCACAATGCAAACACAACACTGAAGGCAACTGACTTATTAAAATTGTCATATGAAAAATATATTTTATCACACTTAGTTTCTGTTAACTTTCAAGCTCTTTCCACAACCACTTAAAACCTTGTCCTCTCTTATCTATGTTTCTGGATACTTTTCCTCCACCTCCTCCTCCTCCTCCTCTCTGCTCATCATTCTCTCCTCTCTCTTTCAGGTGGTGAGGGCCTTGGATGTGCTGTATGAGCTGCTGAAGACCAGCCCTCCTCGGGAGCAGGTGCAGGCCGTGCTGCTGGAGTGGGGGGTGGAACAGCTGTACTGCCTGCTGCTCACTGCGAGCTTCGGAGACGAGGCCAGAGAGAGAGTCTTCAGGGTGAGAAAAACACTTCCGACTCTCACTTCACTGATATTTGCTGCAAACTCCCACTTGATATATTGTCAAAATAAAGGAACACTTTTTTGTGAATTTTCTCTTTGGTGTTTCAGGTTTTGTACAAACTCCTCAAAAGTGAGCGAGTGTCTGAGCGCAACAAGCAGCGCATCAAGCTGAAGGATTTCGGTTATGTTGGCCTTGTTTGTTTCCTTGAGGAGATTCCAGTAACCATGACTACTGTGCGATGTCTGTACGAGCAGGTCCTTGCTACAGGTAACACTGATACAGCTTTGTGCCTTCAGATGAGTTATCTTGAAATGGGTGACAAATAAAACAACTATTAATGTAAAAGCACTTGAAATTTTCTTTTATAACATTAAGCAAGCAAAAATTACATTCCATAGGTGCACATGATTGACCCAAGTGATATTGTCTTTCTAATGAAGTGTAGAAATGTTACAAGTACAAAATTCTTCTTTAAAGGCGTAATTGTTGCTATATCTAGAAGATAATTGAGTTTATGAAGGATAGAAACATTTATATCAGAAAGCTAATTAACAATGTTTCCAAAGACGATAAAATTAAATTGAATTGTCTAACAGACGCCAGCCCAAACTTCAGAGACCTCCTGGCTGTGGCCTCTCTGTCCCATCGAGCTGAGCTCACCGTCCGCTTGGATGTCTGTCGTAAGGTCAGTCTGTTCACATCATTTTACTCTATGGAAATCCAACTTTTTAAATGTGCAAAATGTCATCCTTAACTAAAAATCATGTCAGTAATGAAACAAGCTCCTCCCCTCCTCTGTTCCCTCAGCTCTTTCACCTGATCCACTCCAACGACGATTATGTGAAGCAGCTCGCGAAGCAGCCGGGCTGGCAGGACGTGCTCACCAAGCTGTACGTGAAAGAGTCGTACGAGTCCCACGCTGCCAGCATCGCAGGCTCCAGCAACCATAGCTCCTTCGAACCAAACTACCAGCCGCCGCTGCGCAGGGATCAGACTCTGGTCATAGAGGACGCAAACACGGACATCTTCAGGAGCTACCGCACCTCTCAGGACACCGAGGACGAAGAGGAGGATGATGGAGCACAGAGGGACATCTCTGAGGGCTTCTCTGATTTATCCATGTCGCCTCTGAGCGGGGGTGCAGGCCCGCTCAAAAACTTCACTGGCTCCCTCCATTTTAAGTCATTCGACTCGGTTGACCAAGAGAGCCACTCATCCTCCATCTCTAATGCTGTTGATATCACCTCATCTCGCCCCGACGAGGAGGGGAGAGACTACCAGCCTCTCTCCCCATTTGGGACATCACCCTTTGATCTAGAGCTGGGGGGCATGGGGGAGACCGGTACAAACACCCCTGCAGGTAGTCTGACAAACACACCATCTCCTCTGGAGCATTGCAAACCCTTTCCACCTCTCAGACCCAGGAAGAGCTCCAGTCTGTCCAACGTGCTGGATGATGCCAGCTACGGGACAGACCCTCCTACTGGAGATACAATCTCCAATACATCCAACCCACAGGTAGGGCTGCTTCCTCACCTCTGGTTGGACTGATATATCAAGCTAAAGCCTGATTTGGAAGTCTGTTATTTTTTCTTCAAGTTTGCTCTTTGAGATCTTTGTGTTAGAGTTTCGGACTGAATCTGATTTGCGTTTTAGCAGACACCAGAGGAGGAGCTGTGCAACCTGCTGACAAACGTCATCTTCTCCGCACTGTGGTGCCGCAGCGGGGTGGAGGGAGCGGAGGATGTGGTGTGGAGAGAGAGAGGGCAGGTTTTTTCTGTTCTCACCAAACTGGGCTCCTCCTGCCAACTGGTTCGCCCTCCCGATGACATCAAACGCAGGTGACTGAGGAAGATTTCAAAAGCTGAAACTCAATGGAAAAACAAACGGAACCACACCTTCAGCTTTGCCACCTTTTGTCGTAATATTTCCGAACCTTCTAATGTCGCCCTTGGGTGTTGATTCAGTGTGTGTTTGTCGCTTTGTGTGCCAGTCTGTTGGAGATGATGCTGGAGTCGTCCCTGTCAGACCTGAGGGACGCCCAGGGAGTGTACCTGCCTTTCTATCCCAGTCTGGTTCGACTCCTCAGGCTGCTGCAGGACTTCCTGTTTGCCGAGGGCACAGACAACCACTCGCTGTGGAGTGAAAAGGTACATCACATAACCCACCAAAATCACACATATGCACCAATGACACATTCTGCTCTGGGCTTTGGGTAATTCCATGAGTATCAAACGACTATCTCCATCTTTATAAACGTCAGTTGGCTGTAAAAACACTGGGAGCAATAAAGAAAATGAGACTTTCAAGACCTCATCAAGTCTGATTGTATTTTAAAATTTTAAAATGATGTCATCAATGAACTGCAAAACCAACTGGTGATATTTCAGCATTATGAACAAATTTTAGTCCACCATATTCTCTTAATATCAGCCACAGTTCTTTCTGCTCCATCTCCTTTACGTCAGAGGCGACTCAGTCTCAGGCCACATGCTTGGTTTTGTTTATCTACCAACTACTTAGTCTGACAAATAATACTTGTTGCCTAGCTTCAGTCTCCTCTACCACTGCTGTGATCTGTCTTCCAAATCATTTTGTCCTGACTAAACCCTTAAACGGTATATATACATGCCATCAGTTTAGGTTAAATACAGATTTACAGGTGCATATATTTAGGTACGTAATTTTTAAATGGGATTCTTGTAAAAGCACACTGTCAGAAATGATCATAAGACCAGTGTCTGGTATAAATCTAAGAACACTTAAATAAATGAGACCTAGCTTTTTTTTCTAGTTTTTTATGCAAAGCTAAGCTTATTTGTATTTATTATGCAGACATGAGAGTCATATCGATCCTCCACTCTGACTCATGGCAAAAAGGCATATTCCCAAAAATGCTGATTTATTCCTTTAATTTAGCATATTGGTTCCAGTTGAGGTAGTGAGGCACAAGCTTTCACTATGTGGTGTGTTCTTCATAATCTTTAGGCCTAGAGAACATCTTACATTAGTGAGAGCAAAGTAGCAATGTAGCTTAATTATCTGTGCAGCACTGACGACATACGAGCACAAGCAGGCTGCATGTTTGCTCTTTATAAATACACACCAGTGGAATTTAAATGACTGATGGGCCACAAATGTCCATTTCGAAGAACAACGGTTACATCTTCTTTTTAAAATATTGCCAAAAAGAAGTGCAGCAGATGTGCAACAGGGTGTGATGATGTAATTTTGGAGTTGCATTAGATGAGTAAAAATAATATCAATAATTACGTCAATAATAAAAGTTTCTCAAACTGAGTCATTATGCTCTGTGCAGCTGGGTGTGGTTGTTGTCAGTTACTTTGTGTAACGTCAGGGGAAATATTCCTGTCTTGTCTTACTGAAGGGTGGAGAGTCACAGTTGGGTGCAGTTTGCATTTGAAAAAAGAAAACGTGCAGGTTAAGCTGTGTTAAATGCGCTGAATGGCTTTGAGTTGTCGAAAGGGCTGAAAGGTGTGGAAACAGGTCTAGCCTTCTTTTTGTTGCACCCTTTGTTGACAGATGTTGTTGTATTGCAGATCTTCGAGGGGGTGATTAACCTGCTGGACAAGTTGAAGGCCTGGCACAGCACCCCCGCCAGCCCCGGGAACACCGAGCTGAAGGAAATGGCCCAGATCGGCCTGCGAATCATCATCGGATACATCCAACAGCAGCACTCAACGGTCAGCTGCTTGCGCTCACAACTCCTCTGTTTGAGAACAGCAGTTATAAATGTCACATGTTTCTCACACCAAGCACCTGTGCAATATGACTTTACAGAAAATAAATTTAAAGGCTTGTGCAGTATTTACTTAAGTTGATAAGCCCACTCAGATAGAGCTGGTTCAGAAATACCAGCCCTTCTATGGGTTTCTTTTCAGACACATTGCTGTCATTCCTGTTGGGGAGTGTTCTGAATGGGAGATCAGCTCCTCAATGAGCTATGACTGCTGCTCTTGCAGAGGGATAGTGGGGCAGAACAAGTGGCCATCAATGAACCAACTACAGGGCTTTTCATCACATATGACTTCTGCTTGTGTTTGTCTTTAAAGTTGTACAACTCTCTCTTGAGCTATTTAATTTTCAAAATGTCCGGTTCAAACTAAATTTGCATTATTGCTTCAACAGCTGTGGGTCTCTTAGAAATAAAACAAGCCTGCCTTTCCTTAAGTAGACGGAATATACAAATTAAAATAAAAGAAATATATATTGTATATATTAATTCCAGTGGTGGACTTAAAACAAGTACAGTTGCTTAAGTACTATACTTAAGTTAACAAGGGAGGCACTTACTTTTAGATATATGCTACTTTAAACATATATTCCTCCACATTTCGGAGAGATATTTCAGACTTTTTTACTTCACTACATTTATTTGGCAGCTTTAGTTACTCTATATATTTTTCATACCAGCTTAAAATATATGAAGCTTTGTTTCTGACTCCAAGCATTTAAAAAAGACAGTTTCTATGCTGCTTGTAGAATATGACCACAATACAATAAGTATAACATTTCAATAATATAAAAAAAAATCATACTGTGCTTAAGTACCTTTATTTCTGATACTTAAGCGCATTTTATCAACTAAATTTCTGTGTTTATGTTGAATTTAAATATTGAACTCTAACTTATGAGTATTTGTATTATGTGCTTTTCATTCTTACTGAATGAAACATAACACGCCATGATAGAAAGTGTTCTCTCATGAGTTCTCTAGTTTCACTGATGACTGAATAAGACACCAATCTGAATAGACTCCTGTGTAGAAATTAACCAAGTTGTTTTCCTCTTGTCCCTCTTCAGGTGTGTGAGATGGCCTATGTGAAGCTCCACAGTCTTCTCCAGACCATGCTGTGTCTGAGCTGGGAGGAAGTGTGCTTCTTGCTGGGCCAGCTGGGCGCCCCCTTGTGGCCAGGAGGTATAATGGACAGCACCAACTGTGGACATGTAGAGGCATTCCCTCACCTGGTGCCCATCGTGCGGACGCTGCTCGACCAGCACGCCGACCCCATCACCATCCAACGCCTACTGCCCAACCTGCCAGTCACCAACGGCAGCACCACGTTTGCCCAGGACCTGAAGGCTTACTGTCACACAGTGGAGTGGCAGGGGTTTTACCAGCAGCAGGTCTGTGTTTTGGCTGACAATGTGCATTTCAAAAAAGATATAATGTATCTTTTGTTTAAGGAGCCTAGAGAGTGTGTTTTCAAGCCTATGGTATGACTTCACAGGCACAGTCAACCATCCGCTCTCAGATACTGCTGGCTCTGTTCTTTGTCACATTAGTATACACTCAGGAGTTTCACAATCTTGCCTCCTGGTCTGACCAGTTACCTCCGGGTGGGTGGCTGAGAAATCTAATCCAGATCTTAAGAAATGCTGTTACATGTTAAGAAAGTAGGAAAAAACAACCCCAAACTCTGCAGTGTTTTCAAGCTGACCTTCGGTGTATTTTAAGCAGAGACCAGCCTCTGCTCAGACTTGATGCAGAGATATTTTATGAATGCCAGACCCTCTAACCACGAACTGAGAGGAGGATTTATCATTGCTCTGTGTGACAGTGTGCACCCATAAATCTGTTTTGTTTAGAATCACTCTGTATACGGATTCTGCAATACATTAGCTAGTATGGCATAACTTTGGCTGCCATGACGGTCTTGAAACTCAGCCCAGGCTGATTTCTCAAGAATGTATGTCCAAGTGTGTATGTGTTTGTTTTAAATTAATGTATAGGAGTGTTCTATTGGATTATGTCTTTTTATGCAACCTTATGGTTTTGCATGATATAGTAAAGCAGTAAGAGGAAAGAAACTCTCATCTGCTATGAGTTCAACAGTGCAGTGGTTCTAAACACACATCTCCTCTCATACACGGAACGAATAACGGGGAAACTATGAAAGAAATGGAGAGGGGTGTTTCCAGTCCTTATTCTCAAATGCACAATGAGAATCAACTCTTTTTATGGATCCAAAATACAATATTTTTCCTTTCATATTTTGAAGTTACCTTTACATTTTAAAAAGTAACTAAACACATTTTTAAAATAGTTGAATTAATGATTGAGGGAAGCTCGGATGTGTAGGCTTATCATCCAAGCTGTCGTTTGTATGTAACTTTTTAAACATTGCTATACACTGAAAGTCAAGGTGATTTATTAGATATAATAATCATCAGGTGTTTGTTTTGTTGGTTTATGAGCAACTTGATGTCACCAAGTGAATTAAACCTCTGATCTCCATTCTTACACCAAAGTTTTATTAGTTTATCCGTGGCATTTTTTGTAGTATATGTGTATTGATCTTGTCCTTCTAAAAACTCTACCTCCAGGTTCAGCCCACCATGGAGCAGTACGAGCTGGACACATTCGGGAGGAGCCATGACATCATGTCCAATTTCTGGAATTCCTGCTTCGATGACCTGATGAGCACGGCCTTCAGACGAGACAAAGACAGATCAGACAGCAAGTCAAAGTTTCAGGTTATAAAACTTTCAGGGTTCATGCAGCAAACATTGTCTTACAACAGTGTGATAAAAGCTGCATTTTCAGCCTTTTCATATTGCTGATCTGGCGTTTGTGTCTGCCTGTGTGAAATCAGGAAGTGATCATGGACCCCTGCCTGAAGCGAGTCAGGACTGAGAACAACAGGTACTTCAGCTGGCAGAAGCAGAGCTCCAGCCAGCAGGGGGTGGTGTGGCAGCACTGGAAAGCTCTTCGCAGGCTTTTGACCAGTGAGAGAGGAGCATGGGCCAACAGGTATGATAACCTCTGACTTTTATTTTGAAATATCTCTGACTAAGAAATGAATCTTAAAGGTTGATGCGTATCACCAGTGACCTCCAGGATCTATCTTGCTTGAAGTTCTCTAAAAAAAAATAGTGGATGTATTAATCAGCTGAGTTTTTGCTGAGTTTTCATTTTTTCTTTGCCTTTCTGACAGAGTTCAGTCAGAGGTGAAACTGAAATTGTCCGGTGCTGAAACCTACTCAAAGATGCGTCTAAAACTTGTGCCCAACTACAACTATGATCCTCACAGTGAGGCCAGCGCCCAGAGGGACAACATGGGTACGTCACTTGGTTGAAGTATTTTAACTTTGCTTATTTGTCACAAAAGTAAAAGGCAGCCATGATGCCATGAACATGTTTTTTTGGTTTTTGTCATCTTCAGGAGCCGACAGCCCTCGTAGCTCTGAACCTCTCCCATTGGCTGTTGCAAAAGAAGCAAAAGTAAGCGACATGGAGGACGATCAGTTAGGAGAAGAGGATGTTGTCTTTTTGGATGACAAGTGAGTTTCCAGTTAGCATGTCTTTCATGTCGGTCTGTACAGCTCATAACATGCAAAAGTTTCCCCCGAGTCACAAACACAAAGAAAAAATACACTTGTCACGGACAAAACCCATCACTTTAAAAACACCAAAATTCAGCAAAAGACTCTGAGTGTGATGATTTCCAGTTATTTGCGGACATTAAATGTAGAAACTGCTAAAGAAGATTTTTTTTTCCTATGCTGTCAGAGCGGAGGGAGAAGACGAGAGTCAGAAAGAAAAACTGGTCCTGTCAGAAGACTGTGAGCTCATCACCATCGTGGCGGTGGTTCCAGGTCGTCTGGAGATCACCACTCACCATCTGTACTTCTATGACGGCAGCAGTGAGAAAGAGGAGACGGAGGAAGGTTAGAAATGATTGACAAAGTCAAATTAACTTTTTTCTTTACTGCACTTCAAAAGGGTCCTCACAGAGGTAAACATTTTGTGTCTTTAGGAATCGGGTTTGACTTTAAGAGACCTCTGTCTCAGCTCAGAGAAGTTCATCTAAGGCGCTACAATCTGCGACGATCTGCACTGGAGCTGTTCTTCATAGACCAGGCTCATTACTTCATCAACTTCAGGAAGAAGGTGAGCATCAGTTTAAATGCAATTCCTTTTTTTCTATAATGAGAATGAAATGGTTTTTTTTTTTTTTAAGTAAAAGACTGTTGTGTGGAAGCTCTTAAATTCTCTACATCTGCACTTTCAGGTACGAAACAAAGTGTACTCCAGGATCCTGGGGCTGCGGCCTCCAAACCTGTTTTACTTCGGCTCTCGTTCTCCTCAAGAGCTTCTGAAGGCATCTGGGCTTACACAGGTGTGTATTTATTTGTAATTAGTCCTCTATGAAGCTCAGCTGTTATGATCTGAATTGTGTTCATTTTGTTGGATCAATCTGATGTTGATGTGTTGAACAGAAATGGGTATGCAGAGAAATCTCCAACTTTGAGTACCTGATGCAGCTGAACACAATCGCAGGACGCACTTACAACGACCTGTCGCAGTATCCTGTGGTAAGAACACAGCATCTTCATATATACAATCCTTTAATTTCCAAAGATGTTGCACTGACAGTGTAGGAAGGCATCATGCTGAAGTTGTATTCTTCGTTTCTTCTTCAGTTCCCCTGGGTCCTGTGTGACTACACTTCTCCCATTCTGGATCTGGAGGACCCGTCAGTGTTCAGAGACTTGTCCAAACCCATTGGTGTGGTGAACCCCCGCCATGCGCAGAATGTCAGAGAAAAGTAAGTGCTAATGTAAATATGGGATTTTAATTGTGCTTTGTATTGAATGGTTGCATATCAGTAGCCAACTATCAGTTCTCAAATGTCTAAATAAGGAGAACTGGTGCACAGAGTCCTTTTACTCACAATAAACTTTACTAAAAACACAATGAATCGGTCGTTAGATCTTCAACAGGTATAAGATCAGGTTTTACCTGATGCAAGTGTAAACATACTGTCAGTACAGTTTAGTGTGTAACAGTGTGTGATAGTTAGCACTTCTTTACATATGGATTTTTCTTTTATTTGGCACATGTCCACGAGAAACTGCAGTTGTACTTGAGGCTGTTCAGTCATTTCTCAGATGTTTGACACATGCAGTTGAATGGAATAATAGGAACTAAGTTTCAAAGCAGTTTCTGGAATGCAGCCTGATGATGGCATAACACTGTGGGATATATTAGGTATCAAATGTTGGATTGTTGGGGTTTTTTATAATATATGAAAATGAATGAACAGTGGTTGCATGGTGTCTAATAAATCTGATGGGAGTATAATCTTTAAATATATAGCTAAAACATGAAAAACCATCAGTTCAATGCATTAATCAGTGAGCTTCTTCTTTTTTTTCAATAGGTATGAGAGCTTTGAGGACCCAAGTGGCACCATTGACAAATTCCACTATGGCACACACTACTCTAATGCAGCAGGAGTCATGCACTACATGATCCGCATGGAGCCTTTCACAACTCTGCATATCCAGCTGCAGAGTGGCAGGTGGGAACAACGAGTAACGCGTGATTTTTCATCAAATTTCCTGGTGTCTTGTGGTCTCATACTGGTGTGTGTTGTTGTTGTTTAGGTTTGACTGTGCAGACAGACAGTTCCATTCGGTGGCAGCAGCCTGGCAGGCTCGCATGGAGAGTCCAGCTGATGTCAAAGAGCTGATCCCGGAGTTTTTCTACTTCCCAGAATTCCTGAACAACATGAATGGTGAGCAAATTGACTTTAATCTGCTTTGCATTGTCACTAAGTTGATGTGCAAGTGATAGACAAATATTTGTTTAATGACAGAATTTAATGTGTGGCTGCTACATGATTGTTGTAGGCTTCGACCTTGGACGTTTGCAGATGTCCCAGGACCTAGTGACGGATGTTTTACTTCCACGCTGGGCCACGTCAAGAGAGGACTTCATCAGGAAGCACAGGAAAGCCCTGGTGAGTCCGTGCAAACAGCCAGAGACAGTCTGCCAATCATCCACTTGTTTTTCACCTCAGTGTCACGAGCCAACTATTCAATATTACAACAACTTATATCTTTAACTCTAGGAATGTGAGCATGTGTCCAGTCACCTTCATGAGTGGATCGACCTGATCTTTGGCTGTAAGCAGAGAGGTGAAGAGGCAGTGAATGCCCTCAATGTCTTCTACTACTGCACCTATGAGGGTGAGGACAAAATGAATACTCTCACAGAAGATGAATGAAACCTGAAGATTATCCTTCATCCCTTTGTATGAATCTCACTCTTGCTCCCTTTTTTTTCCCCTGCAGGTGCAGTAGATCTGGATGCAATCGCCAATGAGACGGAGCGTAAGGCCCTTGAAGGCATCATCAGCAACTTTGGACAGACTCCCTGTCAGCTCCTTAAGGTACAAGCCCCAGACTAACTCACAGCTACTTTTAAATCCTCAATTATCAAGAAAATGCTTCATGTTTATTGCACTTCTGTCTCACACCAGGAACCTCATCCTCCACGTATGTCAGCTGAGAACGCAGTGAGGCGGCAGGCCCGCCTGGACACGGTGCCCCTCAACATCTTTGAGCAGCTCAAAAAACTGCGGCCATTTGTGGAGGTGGATTCTCAAATACTCTCATGTCCTTTTATGATCTAAGTATCCCTCTAAATGAAAAACAAAACTCATTGTGCTTACGAAAACCTGTGTCTGCGTGTATATATTTGTGTGTTCCTCAGGTGGTAAGTGACGGCCTTCCTCTGGTCCAGGCAGTGGTACCAAAGAACCAGAACCGCTCCTTCATCATCCAGGGCTCAGACATACTGGTGAGTTTGTTTGAAAACTGTTACAAGGACAGCTTATCAAACTCACCTCAATCATGACACGATTCAACCTTCATTTTGATTACTTGAGGTTTAACATTTTTGTATAACGGCACTTTTTCTCTGCAGGTGACTGTGAGCTCAAATGGGTTGATAGGGACTCACAGCTGGCTGCCATATGACAAAAACATCGCCAACTACTTCACCTTCACTAAGGACCCTGCCATGACTAATCCTAAGTGAGTGGCCTTTAGAAAACAGACATTCATGTGAACCCCAGGGTTAAGTTTTAGTTTTTTTAATTTTCGTCATAATCAAACACCCAAACTTACTGTCTGGTAAAAATTGGTTTGGAAAATGTCCCAACCACATGGATCTCACTTGTGAGATGTTCTTGGTGTAGCTGCTGTTGCCTGGTGCTTTTTTCTTTTACGAGATTTCATCCACACCAGATTTTCATTTTAAAATGAATAGCTTTTGCTAAGTTTACGCCAAGTGCCCACACTACTCCAACACTGTAAAAAAGCCTAAAACAGAGATGTTTGAAAACACTACCCACCTGCCTTTAGTTTGAGAACTTACCATGTTATCTGGATGGGCAGTAATGGAGGCTTTTACAAACAGTAACTCTTTGCTTCCTGATTTGGACTTACATAATGACCATCCTCCCTCACATGACTCCCAATCTATGTTCTCTATCATCATGATGTCCTTATGTGTTAGTAATACTTCTACCTCATCAAAGGTCCAAAGACAAAATCTCTATTTTTTCTTTTCGTTGTGGCTTTTTTTCTCTTTTGTCTTTTCTGTTACTAAACATCCACCCTTTCTGCTTCCTGTTGACACCAGCACATACATGCCCAGAGTATTTGAATGGTCATGTGACAGAACTCTGAAATACATCATCACAAAGTGACTGAGAAGATGCATTAAACTTTTCTGACACTTGATGGGAGCATAACATCTGTCTGACTGTGTTTTTCTGTCTGCGAGGCTTAAAAGCCTGTTCAATTAATAAAAACTGGTTTAATGGATTTTATTCTAAACTGACCTTGAACGTGGATCACAAAAACGGCAAATAAATCAGGATAAGAAATGTCTGAACACTGGGTTGCAGGCAGGTTGTAATTTGTAGATGTCCTGACAGCTTAACGTGCTGATTATAAATCTCCTCCACATTTAGGCCACAGCTTGCTCCCACTTCTCGTTTTAAGCTAGCTTTGATCTTTCTAACCCTGATTTGTGGTGCAGGACACAGCGTTTCCTGAGTGGACCTTTCTCTCCCGGGGTGGAGATCAGCGCTCAGGTGCTGGTGGTGTCCAACGACGGCCGTCTGTTGTTCAGTGGGGGACACTGGGACTGCAGTCTCCGTGTCACCCAGCTGGGGAAGGGCAAGCTGGTGGGCAGGATCTGCCGGCACATTGGTGAGCTCTTATTCTTATAGGTCTTACTTATGTATATATTTGCTTTATTTCAGTGTTATATATATTCATTTTCATTTGCTTTTGTTTACAAAGACGTTGTTACCTGCTTGGCTCTGGATCTCTGTGGCATCTACCTCATCTCTGGTTCAAGGGACACCTCCTGCATAGTGTGGCAGGTCCTACAGCAGGTAAACATCTCCAACATCTCTCTCTTTATCATTGCTCTCTCACATGCCTCCACATGTGTGTATAACTATAAGCTGCCATCAGAGTAATGGCTCTTTTTGTTCTTCAGGGTGGTTTCTCTAGTGGCCTTTCTCCTCGGCCGGTGCAGGTTCTCTGTGGACATGACCAGGAGGTCACATGTGTGGCCATCAGCACTGAACTGGACATGGCTGTCTCAGGGTCAAAGGTCAGAGATATCCCTCTCTGTGAATTTGTCTTAAGTTTTTTAAAAGAACCATAACATATATGTTAAGTAACAAAGCTCCAACCGATGACTTTTTTCATAATCCATTAACTTGTCAATTTTTTTCTTAATTAACTGATCAAATCATTTGGTCTCCCAAAGGTCAGAAAAATGTCACCATAATTTCCAGAGTCCAAAGTGATGTTGATAGATTTCTTTTTTTATCTGACCAACAGTCAAAACTCCCCAGTAAATTTAGTTTACAAAAATGCAAGGCAAAGGGAAAAAAATCTGCTTGAGAAAGTTGCTTTTACAAGTTTTATGTTGATCACTTTAGCAGTTGGAGGATAAAATCCTGTTGATTGACTGACAGCTTAATCCTCTGATGTTTCTGCTCTGTTGTAATATAAAAAAGCTTTTATGTGAAAAGATTTCTTTTTTTCCCTCTTACTGCTCGAGGTCTTTAGGTGTGCACAAGTGTGAAAAATGCTGTTCAACCTAAATAACCACAATTATGCTTACAAAGTAATACTTGGATGTTCTCCAAGCAAACTGTGTTGTGGTTCATTAGAAGGGAGAATCTAATCTGTACCAGCCACATCAAACAACCCCCCCCCCCCGCCAAATAACACTATTCATAGGTTCAAAGAGGCAGATGTTGTCTTCTTATAGACGGCGGCTGTCATACATTGAAAGTGTAATGTAACAAAATGAACCACAGGCAAAAATAAACCCAAAAAAAAGTTTTGTTTCACTCATTCTGAGCAGTTTCCCCAAACTGATGATAAAATTTGAGAAAATAAACATAAATGAACATACAAGTCTATATGTCAAGTCGTTGTTTGAAAGGCTTTACACTGATCCATATACACTCTCCCTGTTGACAAAACATTTGTGACTGCTTGGGTCTTTGATTTAAAGGTTTTATATAAGCAAATTCAACCTCGATGATATAGTGGAGTGGTGGCTTCCTGGGCAGAGAATGAAGTCACATTCCTGTGTGTGTGTGTATGTGTATGTTGCAATGCAAGATTTGCTGTTCTTTGTTTTGGTAGCCAGTCCAGCTGAGTGTGCACGTTAGGCAATGTGAGTTTCTCCCTGAGAAAGCTGTTAACCCCAAAGAGACCAAGAGAGTGACCTCCCATACAGCACTGAAAGAGCAAGAGTGCGGATCGTAGCATTTAGCTGAGGGGGGCCCTCCAGAGTTTACCTCCGTCAAAGAAACCATGTTCTTTGGCTAAAAGCATATTTTATTGATGTTTTAGGAAGCTAACATTATCAATCGTTACATAGATTTACATCACTCTGCACATCATACAGAAGAAGTAGCCCCTTACCAAACTGAATATAGGAGGAGGGGGAAGGAAGGTAGAGGAACAATGGCTGAGTCACATGTCAGTTTGTTTCAGTCTCAGATTAACCTGCACTAGTGCAAAATCTAGTGGCTGAAAATCAAATATAAAACCTTTAAGAACGCTGGTTTGCACTTAGAAGCTAAAAACAAATCACTGAAATGCACACAGGTTAGGGAACAGTGTACATCATGAACACATGAATGTGTAAGTGTGATTATGTCTTTACTGACCCCCCCCCCCCTTGCTGTTCACTGTGCATCAGGACGGGACCGTGATAGTTCACACCGTCCGACGAGGCCAGTTCCTGCGAACGCTGAGGCCCCCCTGTGACAGCTGTGTACCAGCACAAATCTCTGAGCTCCAGGTGGGCATGGAGGGACACATTGTGGTACAGACCTCGCTGGAGGAACGCCCTCATAGAAAGGTACGATAATACACACAGAGTGTGTACATGCAAACACAGACGGTAACACATGCTCCTGTTTATGCAAATACTTAACTTCTGTTTATCCTTGTAGGGCAAGTATTCCATCCATGTTTACTCAGTGAATGGCTGTCTGCTGTCCTCCTTCACCATGGAGGAGCAGGTGACGGCTCTCCACCTGGTGTCTGAATACATCATCCTGGGGACCATGCAGGGCGGCCTCCACATACAGGATTTATACAGGTGAATAAACTGAGAGCAAAGTTTGCAGCATGTGTTTAAAGTTTAAAATTAAAGCGTAAAAGTTTGGTACTAACTCCTCTTTGTTTGACAGTCTGGAGGCTTTGGTGACGCCCCTGGCCTTGAAGGTTCCCGTGAGGAGTGTGTCCGTCACCAAGGAGTGCAGCCACATCCTAGTGGGACTAGAGGACGGGAAGTTGATTGTGGTGGGGGCAGGGAAGCCAGAGGAGGTGAGAAGTGGGACATCAAGTGTTTGTGTGATGTGGGAGTGGGGTGGTGATGCATGTTTGTATGTGAGTGTGTGTGAGGAGGAGGAAGGGGGAGGGGGGGTGTAATCATATGCTAAGTACTGGTTGAAAACCCTTTTTTTCAGATGATAATTGAGTATCTCCAGTCTAACATCTCTATGTCCTCACTTTAGTTAAGATTACCATGTTTTCCCTCCTGCTTTCAGGTTCGCTCCGGACATATCTCCCGTCGCCTGTGGGGCTCCACACGCCGCATCTCTCAGGTGTCCTCAGGTGAAACTGAATACAATCCCACTGAGAATGCAGGCAAATGAGATGAGCAATGGCGGAGGAACTCTAAGATACCTGCACCACCCAGCTGCTCACCAGACAGAGCAAGGCCTTCCTTCATTTACACACTGGGAAACTGTCCTCCTCAGCCACTGATCTCTCTGAGAGAGCAACTATACACTGAGCACTTTCTTGAATTCTTAAATGATTTCATATTTTATTGCATATTTCTTTTACAGTGTGTGTACTGTTTTTAATCAGCATCATTCCAAAGAGTGGCCTTGGTTTTGTGGATGAGGAAGAGCTCTGTGTTTGAGGTTGTGAACTGCTGTTGAACTGTATATTCAGGTGAGTCATACTTCAGGGATGTGACTCATGCTGATGCACAAACAGCCTCACACACGCTGGTAACGCTGTGAACTGCCCAGACTCCATAATTTTGGCCTCTTTCCTGTCAGAGGCACAGCTGGGATCCCTGTGCTGATGAATGTCCCAATGCTATCATGTGGCAATGGCACCTTCTTAAAACTCCTGGAAACTTGAAATCCGCTGTAGGTGTTGATCGAGATTTCCATATTGCAATACTGATAAAGACCACAAGAGGGTTGACTTTGTACAGAGAGGTGCAGGTGGTAACTGATAACTGGTTGAATGACACTTTGTTGTGATCAATAGGGGTCCACATCAGGATGCTTGCACCAGACGTGAACAACAATACCACAGTGTATAATTTCTGCATTCCCTTAGGCTCAAAGCAATGTAAAACTGTTACAATTAAAGCAATAACTGCTTTAATGGTCAAGTACGTGAAATACATTCACTTGTTTTAGTCATGATCGTGGAGCTTGGATGCAATAAACCTCAAGAGGGGAGCCTTCTGATGCCTTATACACAATGGAGCAAAGCCCTTTACAAATGTATCTGTTCTAGTTTTGTAACTACTCTGCTCAACACATGACTTTTTTCCTGTCTTATTTGATCTGAAAAGTGCCTTTTTGAGCTTGTGTCTTGAGCCATGTGTAAACACTGAATCCTAATCGTTATTTCTATGTAATATCACTATAATGTCCCATTTTATCCCTCCTGATGAGATTTAATGACACCTTACTACTCTACTGTGGCTCAAGATGTTGCAAATGAACTCAGCAAACTGTTGGCTGGATGCACATGCTTGCCTGTACTGGTACTGAAGCACTGAAAACATCTGATGACTGTGAAACACGTGAGCTGAAAGTCTGTGAGCGAGCTTCAGAGGAATTCACTTCCTGCCAGCTTCTTTTACTGTGGTTGGAACAAAGCAGTTGTTATGCAGTGTCATGATGGGAGAGACACAAAGGGAACTGTCTGGGCGAATGCAATACCGATGATATGATGCACACATACAAATAACCTTGTCTTTGTAAGAGAATAACCTCAAGTGTGAGCAAGTACAAGGCAACTATATTTAAAATGTAATTTACTTTTAATACATCTGCTGTCCCCATTGAAAATACACAAGATCAGCACATCCATGTCGTCTAAAATCTCAGTTAATTCAAACCGTACAACTGTAAAATGAGATTATAGTCTGTGGAACTGCGACAGCCTGTAAACAGAAAGGATTGTTTTCATACGCAGCTGTTCAAAAAATACATTTGACTATCTAGTTTGCTTTTTTTTTGCATACTGATATCAGTAGACATCACTGCTCAGCCCAAGTGATCTGGATGTCATATGTTTGCCTCATTAATTATGCAGCAATGCTCAGAGCCTGTGGTTCAAATCAACAGAGCTCAAATGGATTATTCTTCCTTTCAGATTCGGGTCTTTGCAGTCAAAGTCTCTTTGTCAGAGAGAAGGGTTAGGTCATGCTGTATATAATGTTTTCGATGTAACTTCTTGCTCAAATGCCCTGATTTCCATTTAAAGTGACACAAAAAGCCTTAAGTTGAAGGCCAGCACTGCCTTTGATTTGATCTGTTTTTCTTTAACCACTATTATTTAGTCTTTGTACTGTTCTTGGAAAATGTTGAAAATACACTTTACTTTTTAAAAATCAAGCAGCCTCTGCTCTTTGTAACTTCAGCACGACAATGGAAATGTTGATTTTCTGTCTGATTTCTCTTTCCTCTCCATCTGTTTGCATCCAAAGCTCTTGAAATTGTCCTAATATGGCCAGTAATTGTTACTGCACGCTTATATTCAGGAATCCATTTCTCCTGTGAACCACAGCTCATATCCTGGGGATGATCGCCCATTACTGATAAATGAGCCCTGATTTTTGTGTGTGAACCACAGCAGGAAGGAAACTGATCCGCTGCCACAATGTAGATCATCCAGCTCCTCTGCTGTAATCCCAGCCTTGCATGCGTCTGTGATATTAACCCTATTACACAGAGTTGAAAAGGTCACAGCGAGCGACGGCACATTTACTTAAAGAGGAGACTTTGATCTCCTGGTGGGCCCAACATCCTGTCGGCCTCCCCATAAACACCTCCAGGGGTACAATTCAGAGAGATGGGGAGGGGTGAGGCGGGTGATAAAACCGATCTGTAGACCCCCAGTCAAATACAAACCGCAGAATGGTGAATAAGGGAAGTGGAGGAGGAGGGTAAGAGGGATGCAGTTCACTCTGATGTGGCTCCTCTGACAATGGTGGGAGGGGTTGACACCTCGCTCTTGGTTATTGACAGTTATCTCCCTCTGACCCCTCCAGACCTCAGGGCAGGCTGAGGGGATGGATGTCATGAAATGCAGCAATTTTGGTGTTGTTCAAGTTTTTCCTGCCAAGAACCGCAACAGCCCTCAAACAGGCCTCCGTCAACGACCACAGCCCTCCCTCCCTCCCTCTCTCCCCTCCCCTCCCCTCCTTTTCTCCCTCTCTGGTTCATTTCTTCTTGGGCTTGTGGACAAAATCATGTTTTTTTTTTTAATAGCTGCCTTATCATTCCCGCCCATGTATGACCACAAAGGAACTCGCCCCTCTGATAAAGAGCCTGTGCCGCTACAGCGAGCCAACAAGTAAAGAATAACGAAGTGGCAGGAACTGTTTATTTGTCTGACTGCTGATAAATTTGTGTTTATTTTATTATTTATTTGATGTTTGCTCCGCTGAAAACTTTGGCAATCTACATTTTACTTAATGGTTTTTTTGTCCTAAAAGCCTTTTTTAAATTTAAACAAATAAAAATATGCACCAGTGCGATAAGATTACAGCAACCTGCTTCCAATTAAAATGTACTTACATCAAGAATTTTCAAGACATGTTTATCAATATCTTATTCAAGACAGAAAAAAGCAGATTGCTGCACTTGAATTGGGAATAATGACACTTTATTTCACGCAAAAGTGGTGTGAATAAGAAACTTGTAAAGGTAAATTTAAAGAACGATGTAGATCAGAACTGTTTGTCGGGTCATTTTTACAGTTTTAACATCAAACATGAAATAAACTATAAAATGAACAATAAAATAAAAACTTACAATGATCCCAGGGCAAAGTCTGAGGTTTTTTTCACTTATCTTAAGAAAATAAATAGACTTTTATGACTCACAACTGAACAAAAATCTCTTTGTTAGAGATTTTACGGTGTAGATGATCATTTTTTAGGGACCATTAACCGGCATAATCAAATCAAAAAGCCTTCTTTGTGTCTTTCTGTGTGTATAAGTGATAAAGAGAAACTTCCATATGACTAAAATATAACTTGGAGCTTTCATCAGAGCAGGAACGTCCTCTCTGTCTCCACTCAGCCCTCAGCAGGCTTTGAAGTGCAAGTAGGATTGTGTCTGAAAGATCTCTCCATTTGTTTTCCTCTGAAGTCTGCAGGCCCCCCTGCGATGCATTCACCAGAATTTACAAGGTGCGTAATTTACCCTGCGTTGGTTTTCTAATCTTTTGAATTGCTGAGATCAAACATGTGCTTCTTCTTAAGAGCATCTTGTTTGATTCACATGCCCTCTTTTGTTTCTGATAACTGATCACAGCTCCATGTAAGTGTCCCTGTAGGGCTGTAAAAAAGTGTCATGTCACAGACCTTCACTTTATAAGCTTTTATCCCTGAATCCAGTATTTATTATGATAAATGTTGTCGGAATCTAGCAAAGTTAAAAATACTATTTTTGCAGACTGGCTACTTTAAGAATTATTACAGTTAGATAACGGCAATATAATTATTAATGCATTGATTTTTGTTTATCACTTTAATGTTGCAACTGTTGTAGAACTACTATCTATAGTTCTGCATAGTTTAATCTACATTAATACATTATTATTTATTTGTTGATTAGATTTAGTATCAATTGTCAGAATCTGCAACATAACTAGCAACTTAAGCTGTAAAATAAGTGTAGTTCAATAAAAAGTGTATTTGCCTCTTGAAATGAAGTGGGAGTAAAAAGGGAAATAAGTTGAAATTCCTCAGGTAAAGTATTAGTACCTCAAAATTGGGTTTAATGAGGCTATGGGCTGAGTAAATGTACTTAGTTACTCTCCACTACTGCCAGCATCTACTCTGTCATACTACAATAACCCAAAGTGTTTCTGTTAGTACTAAATTAATAAGATAAACAAAAGCATGATTTGAGTCAAAAGTAACTATATTTTTGTACAAAGGAGCAGCATGAAAAAAAAGATGATTGCATTATTGCTTTTTGGATTACATCTGTTTTTCAAGGTTCTTTTATATATAATCCAGTGTTGGAGAAGGCATCAGACCCTAAAAAAAAGTATAGTATGTTTATTAAAAGTAAGTCAAGTATGGTGAGCAGAATGTTCCTAAAATATAAAAATTAAAGTACTGCAGTAAAATAGCAAGTGTGAGTATATACATTCACTCAGTACATTATTAAATTACTATTTCTATGCATTAATGTCTGTGTAATATTTTAACTATTTGATTCACTGGATAGATTAATCTATAACCATGCAACATCTGCCACGACTTTAGATAACAGTTGTAGTACATTAAAAAGATTAAAAAGTGGCATTAAATGAAGTACTCAAGTAGAGTACCACATATATGTACTATTACTGGTAAATGTACTCAGGTTCCACCACTGACGTTTTGTCTGTATTTCGTCATTTCATTTTCAGTATCATCTCATACTGAACGCTTTGGGTGTCCATATATCAATTCTTGGTAGAATTTTCATGCAGTAAATTGTAGCACATAACATCACTTTATGTGTTTTAAACGTTTATTTGTTGATTCTACTGAGTATGACGGCGGATCAGTCTTTTGGCTTCATAATCACACACAAACAGTCAGACAATGTCAGACTTGACTGCACTTCTTTTTTCCCTACAGCGCGTCGTAGGGATGCAGCCAATCAGGAGGCCGCATTGAAAGCTGAGGAGATGGGAGGAGAAAAGGCCCAGGGGAGCTCACTGGAGCTTTTCCTGCCTCATCTGTTGCAAAGCTGCTGGAGAGGTGGCAGTCCAAGCAATGCATCCTGCCAGCTCAAACAGAAGAAACTTTGTGTTAACTTAAACCGTATCAGCAGGGAACTGAACGAGGGAAATGCGTCCACCGCGCTGTTACTGCGAGAAGCTCCGGATTACACAGCCTGCATTGTAAAGCCGCTTTCTCATGCGTAAAAAAACATTTGAGTTCAGGACTATAGCGGACTTTCCAGTCTGTGGGACCAGCACGTTTCAGGAGATTTTTTTTTTTCTTTTAAGTGTCACGGTTATATTTAGAGAAGTGGAAGTTTTGATGACACTTTTTTCTGCAGTTACTGAAATCTGCAGACTGGGAAAAAAAGACTTTAAGAGATTTTGAGACGCATCAATCTCGAAGGATTTTGGAGGCTGAAGACATGAGAGCTTTTGTCATCTGCGCGCTTTTGCTGTTAAAAGTAAGCAACAGTTCATTACTGCTTTACTAACACAAATTGCACATGTTTTCACCTTTCTCAACTCAAAAAGAACAAGATTAATGGCTTTATAATTTACCTTTTTATTTGTTTCGTCATAACATCTCAAGTTATTGAAAACCTCAACCACCGAGTTCACTTTTACACAATTGTGCCCAAAGAAAATCCGTTTTTTTTTTTTACAACCCAGAGCCCTGTTTCATTTTAAGACCGTGTCACATGGCCCGTGTTAGTGAACATGTTTGTTGTCATTTTCTTGGTTAGTTGGCAAATCACAGTGGAAAGAGTGATGGAGACTTCTGATTCAGTCCCATCCGGTCTGTCTTTTATGGTCTCTCATGATCAAAGCGAAGTCTAATTACTCTGTCTTTTGCTATAAAACTGCTTGTTTCTCAAAGACACTTCTTGGACTGAGGCCGACGTGCTGTGGGAGCACATCCACACATCCACACACAGGCTGCTGTAAACTTTCATGGTCACAACACAAAATAACCTGGAAATATGCGGAGGAACATCACAGGAGCACACGATTTTTACCAAAATTATGCACCTACACCGTGATAATGATGTATTTTATGATCAAATTATAGTTTCAGTTGTGTTTGATAGCATATTATTAAGACAGGATCAGTTGCAAAAGAAGGGCCCTGCTTCAACAGTTGCAGACAATAATTTGACACTCATCTACCCTGAAAAAGCCCATGGGGCTTGTAGTCCTGTCTGGACTCGCTCCTCACAGTCAAAGCTCTTTGGTTGGATCAAAGTGTTTAGATAAAACTGGAGCTCTTGAAAAGATATTATCAGCCTCTCTCTTATTATAAGGGTAGGGTCAAGTAATCATAAGGGTTTCTTTTTGAAATGTAAGAAGAAGTTTTTCTGCTGCTTCACAAACAGACTGACTTCAAATGTGTGTTTTTAGCTCACTGAGAAGTCATCATTTGTGCTGTCGGAAGAATCTCAGATTTGGTACAAAAGTTGATTGTATCTTTCAGTTTGTGTGCGCGTTCGACATGGTTTTGTGAAGTGGTCTTTGTTTTTAAAGCACAGATTGCTTGAAGTTTACTGTACATTTCCATACTTGTTGCAGTTCCTGGTAAAAATGTGGCCTAACTTTCAGTGGTGTTGGCTCTGGATATCCGGAACAAAGCAATTATCATTATTTTCTCCCAGATTGTGGTGTGTGCTTACGTGTGTGTGCATGTGTGTGCTTGCACATGTGTGTGTGTGTGTGTGTGTGTGTGTGTGTGTGCTTGAGTGTGTGGGGGGTGGTTTAGTTTGTTACCACAGTCATTTGAATTTCCATAAAGTATTTAAACAGATTTCTTTTCTGGTCAGACCTCAGGATGTTTTAGAAATTTGAACCACGTCTCGGCGCTCTGGTGAGATTTCAAAATCAGCAGATTAACAGTTAACAGATCACTGTGTGCTGTCTCGTTTGATTTAGGATCCTAGTTTTGAGTGACTTGATTGTGGAAAGAAGAGAAACCCTTGTCCTTTAATTTGTCCCTTATGCTCCCTCTGCACTGATGACAGTAATCAGTAGAGATGGGTTGTGCAGCTAGACGACTTTCCCTCGGCTCAGGCTGTCTCTGCTGGGAGACCCTGGCTGTTGCTGTCACAGCCAGACTGTGAAGCTGGTTCTTCATTATAGTCTTCACAAGGAGAAAGGAAGAGAACATCCTTTTGTGTGTTTGTTTTCACGCAGATTAGATTAACTGGCAACTCCAGCCTACGTGCTTCAGAAGTAGTCTCACTTCAAAGGGGGCACAGAAAATGTTTCAGGCACAGAGAAATGAAGTGTGTGTGTGTGTGGTGTGTGTGTGTGTGTGTGTGTGTGTTTGTGTGCGTTTGTGTGTGATCCATGATGACTGAGTGACTCCGGCAGCCGTGGATTTGAGAGCCCCATTGAAAGCAGTGCTCCTCGGTGGTCCGTCTGTTCTCACTAGGGAATCCCTTTAGACTACAGCTTCTTACCTAAATAGAAAAAGCAACTGCAGCCGCTGTTCCTCTAAGACTTTTTACCCCCGAGGCAACAGATATGACTGAATACTCTCTGATGTGTGCAAGACTACAGCAAATATAGTAAGGTGATATATATGTTTATTTTAGTTCAAATTTCTGTTATATAATTGCATGTAAAAATGTGCATACAAATTGAATTATGCCTCATTTGCACATTTAAACATAAAATGTCAGAGAACTGATAATACAAAAAACTGTGGTCTGTATGTATATAATCTTTCTTATCAAGTTTAATCATGATGTATCAGTTAAAAGTTTGCTTTCACCTGTAGGGTTTAGCCTCAAAACTAGTCATGCTTGCTTTAAAGAACCATAAACACTTTTTGTTATGAGGGGCTGATTTATTAGATCTTATAATGCTATTATTAATATTATTATATACAGTGGAAACATTATTGATTCATTGCGGTATTCATTGCCACCATACCAATGAACATGAGACGATATCCAAATATAGTCCTATTTCATATTGTATATAGTGTAGATAAAGATTTACTCATTCCTCCACTGAGTAGTTCACTGCTCTCAGTCGTCTCCAGTGTGGCATGGACTAAATATTTTATTGTACACTGGGCACCGGCGGGTAAAGTGCCAAGCCTTTGGCACTCCCAGCTCTGAGCGGAGTTGGCCCTCCAGGCAGGCTTACAGAGCTCCACATGAACCCAGACTCACACCAGACACCGTAAAAATGACAGAATCCAAGCTGGAGGTAAAAGAAAAGCAGAGCCACCGTCACCAAATATTTATCAAAGTATAGATAGTTGAGGGCTGAGAGGTTAGTCTGTGTGAGTGAAAGAGCTCCGTCCGTCACATGGAGAAGACCAAGCAGAGTTACCATGAAGCCTTTGTGCTGCAAGTTATTACGGTTCAGGCTTGGTCACAGTCTGCCAACTCCAAACATCCTACTGGTCCCTGCCTGCTGGATCCTACCACCCTGACATCCTAATACCTCTGATCTGGGTTCTGTGGCTGGTGCTCAGATATCATCAGACTCCTCTGTAAGCGCCGCAGTAAAACTGCCTGTTGTTTTTGGAACCAATCGAGTCCCCATTCAAAGCCATTTCTCTGGTAGTACCAGCATGGAGCATTTCAGTGTTTTGCGTTTGGGGGCATGGCACAGTGTGTGTGTGGTGTGTCTGTGTGTGTGTGTTTGTCGTGGGCTTTTTGTTGGAGACTCTACATGCTCACACACGTTGCCTGTGTTTCTTGGACGACTTCAGAGACAAAGAGAGACATCAGTGGGTTGTTTAGCTGTTACTTTTCCTCTTTGCAGGAGGTTCGTTGTTAGACATCTGTTTGCTCATGTCAGCCCTCGGGCAGAGTGGGCCAATCATGCATATTTAAGATGCCGCAGTTCAGAGCCTGGGGAAGGGGAGGCAGTGATATACTGACCTTCATAGACACACCTGCAGGGCTTGACAACTTCAAAGGCCTCCCTCTCACCCAAACAGACACTTGCATGCTGGGCAACCTTGGTTAACTGACACCCTTGCCTGGGGCTGAAACTGTCTCTTTTATACCCCCCCCCTTTTTTTCTAATGTCAAGAATACACACACACACACACACATATTGTATTCGCACAGAGATACACACTGTCATTCACACTGATTTGGAATGAGTGGGAGCGCGGAAGCCCCTTTTTGCTTCTTCCTTCTTCCTTTTCTGAGTGTTTTCCTTCACCCCTTCATGTCTTTTTCTTTCCACTGGTCTTAAGTCATAAGATTAAAGCCAGCCCCTCCTGTCAGGCACCAACCCTGCTGCACAAGCCTCTAGGAATGTCCGATCTATCCCTCATGTCATAACTCAAGCTGGGCTCTCCATTACCCACTTGCAGATAAGGACCCGGAGCACTTTCAGAGTGAAAACTGAGGCAGATGGAAAGATAAAACAAAGGCCATTTTCAGTTCACCCTCTTCTAAACTTCTGTAAATGCACAAGAGTAGGATGTGTGTGATTTCCTCTCTGTATATAGTGTAAGACAAAAAAATACATAAATAAATAAAATGACTTTTTTTAAAAAAAAAATCCTTGCGCAAAGAAAAACCTCTTTGTACATTTTCTTTCTCAGAAACTACTTAAGTACACATCCCGTAACAAATGTGTCAAAGTACGGGCGCTTGATTGAAAACAGCCTGCATGTTAAGTGCTTGTGTAGTTGTTTAGTGTTTTTCTAACCATCTCATTTATTTCCTGTAGGTTGCTCTTGGAGATGCCTGTGCCAGCGGGCATTTCACTGAGTCAGGAGAGTGTTGCAGTCAGTGTCCCGCTGGCTTCGGAGTGGAGGTAGAGTGTGGGAAAGAGGATACCAAGTGCTCGCCATGCCCACAGGGTAAGCAATTACATTCTACTGTTACTCCGCTAAAGTGGATGTGTTTTTTACCTGACTTATCATTATCTCTGTCATCCATTCAAGAGGCTGGAAGATTTAAAACTGCACCGCGTCTCGTCATTGCCACTGATATTTGTGAGAAACAAAGTGTATCCAGAGACTGATGCTGATTTTGCAATCTTGTTTCCCAGGAACGTTTTCTTCATCTGAAGACCTCAGCTCTTGCCTTCCCTGTGCCAAGTGCCCATTCGGTGTCCCCATGTTGGCTTCTTGCTCTGCATCTCAAGACACACAATGTGAGTGTGACAATGGCTTCTTCTTTTGGAGCGTTTATAGCGTGTGTGCGCCATGCTCCAATTGTTCCCATGGAGAGGGTGTTATCCGGGAGTGTGGCCCGCAGGGAGACACTTTGTGCCAGATGTGTGGCCCGGGAACATTTTCAGAAGATATGAGGACCAACAAACCCTGCCAGACCTGCACCCAGTGCTCGGACAGTGAAGTGGAGATCCGAGCCTGCCTGCCAAACTCTGACACACTCTGCATGGGTGAGTTGTAAGGAAGAATCAGACTGAGAAAATACTTTTTTTTTTTCAAAGAGCAAAACTGCTTTTCTAATTCTCATAAACTGGTCTTATTGAGTAAGACTGATGTCATTTATGTCTTTGTAACACAGACCTATACTGCTCTCCAAAAAAACGAAGTCACACAAATAAGCCACACTAGTGTGATGAGTTACATGAGCCTTTATGGTCCTTTATAATAATTAACATGAGCTCTGTAGTTAATTTTGAATCAGTCTTACAGTCGTTGTCCTGCTGCTTTAAATTCTCACAAGCACAACAAATCCACAGCTGAAAATAGTTTCCAATAGTTTCCAACAAATACACCATTTGTAAAGTTTGCTAAAAACTACAATCCCTGCTGTTTCAGTACAATTACATAGCCTTAAATGTAATAATGAAAATATGTATTTATGACCTGTTTTATGTCTTTAGTAGGAACAAATGGTCTCAGGGCTGAGTGCCACAGGCTAATGTACTATTAGTTTAGCTTTGACTTTAAATGGGATTTGCTGACAATAACAAAAAATATGGTATTATATTAAACTTTTTCATAAAAAAGATCTAATGCAAGGAGAGGCAGCAATAGTAAAAGATAAAAGAATGAGCTAAAGGGAGGGGGACAGGGAGTGGGCGGGTCTGTGAGAATACATCGACATGTGGTCAACACCTGCATCCACACCTCGTCTGAACACTCTGTAATACTGTGAGCTGGGAAACACGAGTAGTGAAAACAGAGCCCGCTGAAGTGCTGTAATCCAATTGGTATAAGCTGGACAGGTCTTTAGGTTAACTGCTCACAAGACCCTTCAGGCCAAGAGAGGCTGCTGACCCTGACAACTAGTCTGCTTGCTCTTAGATGGCTTCATTCGCTCTCCAGGAGGAAGGTCATCTGTACACACTCTGGCTCCATATGTCATAACCTTATGACCCCAGAGAGGTCAGCACAGTACCTTGTAGTGTTTGATCCTAAAATAGGAAGACCGCAGGAGGGAGAACGAGGCTGGAAACAGGGGCAATGAAAGGTTTCAAAACCCCAGGGGACCAGGATGACTGAGGGTATCATTACATCCGGCGTGCGGGCTCATATGGGATTATTTCTGGCCCTAATTTATGCCGCACAAATGTGTTTTTGATGTGCATGTGCAGCTGCAGTGATGCTGCTCCCTAAAAAGTCTCCCCCTTTCTCAACCTCAACAGATAAGAAGCTGCACATTTTGTCTCGCCCTCCTTTGGGTGGCGAAGGTGATGACGTCTCTGAGGTGACCCAGGATGCTCCTCGCTGGCCGGGTGTTGAGGACAAAGGGGAGGCCAGTCCTGCCCCCGGAACGCCCAAGTTTACCCCACAGGATGAGGGTGGCAGCAGCAACATTCTGGCCTATGTGTCTGTTCTGGCCGCTGTGGTCCTGGGTCTGCTTCTTTATGTGGCTTATAAATGGTGAGTTTTACACAAGAGATGGATCCTTGTCCATAAATGGATGTGATAATGATTATAAGATTGACCCTGGGATGAAAAATAGCTCACTGTGGGCAGCTTAACTGACATTGTTTCCCTCTGCTCGTCTCAGCTGGACATCGTGTAAACAGAAGAGGGCTCTCTCAAAGGCCCGTGCAGCTGAGTTGGGAACATCTCCAGAGGGTGAAAAGCTCCAAAGTGACAGCGGCGTTTTTCTGGACTCTCACAGCCTTCAGGACAACCAGCCTAGCAAAGGTGTGGTAGACAAAGGCTCTTTGAAACTAAACTAAATTAAAGTTTTAAAGGCTGAGAAAACAATTTAACGAGGTTGCTTTAACATCCAAATCTTTATTGACCTACATCAGCTCTTGAGATTATTAAAGAAGAAGCACGGTTCACTACTTTTAATACTTAATGGCTACTTGTACGCATCAGAATTGATTTTAAATTTTTTGAGGAACAAAAGGCAGTGGAGTGGAAATCTGCTAGCTGGAAAACAGAGATAATAAACAATGTAGAAAATTGGCCTATTTTTTGAGGATGTAAATACATTTGACACATTTGTTATACACAGTGGGTTTTGGAAAGAAACAAGGAATGTAAGCATAAGTTTGTTTATTTACACGAACAGAACAGGGAAACTTTAAGTTCTTGATCTTCCCTGCAGGAATAATGACAATGAAGTTTTCTCATTTCACGCCTATGAAATGTTGAACTTCATATTCTTAAAAAGAATCATACAATATATGCTCTTGATATGCTTTTTAGTTTGGAGTATATTCACTTTCATTAATAATATAAAACTCAACATCACTGAAATACTATTGATAATTTTAATTTTCGTAAAAGTAGCTGGATAGTGAGCTAATTTTTTTTTCATGTTTCCACAGGTACCAAGAGAGACAGCAAGCAGGACAATCGTCTGTACATCAACCTACCCCCACACAGGCAGGAAGAGGTGGAGCGCCTCCTGCAGGAGGGAGGGGGCCGGGGTTGGAGGCAGCTGGGTGCAGCGCTGGGCTATGAGCCTGAACAGCTGGACCTGTTTGGGCGCGGAGAGGCCCCCGCTCACACTCTCTTCTCTAACTGGGCCCAGAAAGAAGGCTCCACTCTTGGACTATTGTGTTCTGCACTGGCTCGCATCGAGAGGCCTGACGTGGTTACAGTTCTGAACTGCCCCACGCAGGGTGTTTCTGTGGTCTGACAGCTCCCCAAACACAATAGTGACACTAAAAAGACTCAAGTGAGGAACTTTAAATTGAAATGACAAGAGAGGGACTCGTATCAACACCTCTGTCATTGTTGCAGGCTGCAGCTGTTGATTCTGATTGCTTTTTGAACACTAAGAATTCAGTTTTGACCAAGAGAGCAAAAATTAGTCTTATAAATTTTTTATTCGTCTCAGTTTATGTCATCACATAATTTTGTATGAATCTAACTGCATGAAAGATTCTCCTGCAATGTGTCTTTTATCACCAGTTACCAGGGCAAACAAACAGACCATGCTACATGAGGCAACCTCCTACTGTCACTGCTGAGGGAACTATGTTTTTAACTCTGATTACTTCTCAGTGCCTCAAAGAAACCGAGTGAGATTGGATTACACCAAGAATGAACTATACATACACTACAATTAGTACATTTACAATAAAGTTTACATGCACATAAATCCTGATTACTGTGAGTGTTTGGATAAAAGCAGGAAATAGAATAATAAGTATTGTTAAGTGTCATTATTCTAAAATGACTGCTGACATGTTATTTACAGAGTTATTAGCTTTATCCTCTGCCAACTCTAAAAAAACATCAGCCCTCCAAGTGCCTTTGTAAATAAATATGGACAGCTTGAATCATCAGGATTTTAGTTTGTCTAACTTGTTTTTTGATCCTCAACCACATTTGCATTGCTGTTATTTTTTTGCAAAAGGAAGCAGTTTCTTCCATCAACACAACTTTTTAACATGATGACTTTCCCTGTTTCAGTGCACATGCACACACCTAAAAAGAGAAGAACACTTGACTCAATTGCAGCTTTTCATGGCTAAGTGATGCGATTTCTCCAGCAGAAATTGAGAGTTAAATCTTGCCAGTGACGCTTGCGGTTGCTATTTTCTTTATAAGAACACTTAAGCTAATGTGTAGATGGAGCACATGGTACTGAGTAGACAGTTTTATGAACCTGTTGCCTTTTTCTCTTGTTTTTTCTTCTTCTTCTTTTCCTGTTGCATTCACTAGAAGCCTTGGTATTTATATACACTAAGGGTATTTTATGCACCAGTGATGTTACAAATCTCATCCAAAGACTTTTATAAAATGAGACATTCTGTGAAATATAAAAACACATTTCTTAGCTCTTCCCTAATAATCATCTATGATTGTGAATATTCTTAATATTGCTTTGTTTTGACAAGTCATGGCATAAAGTGAGATCATTTATGAACTGTGAAGAATGAGGAAATTTTTTTGAAGTGACTCATTCACCCAATATTCGTAATACACAGCTCAATTTTTGTCATCTTGATTTATCATAATAGACACAGAAAAAAAACAAAGACACCAACACTTGTGTCCAAGTTGCCATCTTGCTTTTGTATTTATTTCATCACCATTTCACGTCTATAACTAAATAAAGTCTATGAGAACCATGGACATCTGTTGTGTGCTAGTTACACACATGTGATGGCTTCAGATGGTTTGATAACAGCAATGTATGGTTTTGTGTATATATTTTCGTAATGGTATGCCTCAATATGTTTTTGTAAGAGTTTTATACATTTAATAAATAACTCTGACAAGTCAGATCAGTGCCTTTTTTATTCCGAAAGAATGACTTTGTCGTCATACAGATGGTTTGAATATGTACTGGTTTTTTGTACATGCTGATAGTCTACTGCAAGGGCTGGATGGGTGATTTAGGAGTTGCTCGATTAAGAGGGAAAAAAATAAACAGAATGTCTACACCATTTTAAAGTATCCAAACTAGAGTTGGCAAGAAAGCATAGAACTGTTAAATGGTCAAAATAGATAGCTATAAAGTAGAATAATGGATTACAGTGGAAAAGCTAGCATAACGTTATAACAGTTCAAAAAGGTGGCTAAATTAAACACATACATGGTGAGCTATATAAATTAACAGTTAAATCTGATATCTTAGAATTATGAATAAAACTAAACGTGATTGATAAACCGTTAAAACAACTAATATTAATCAGATAAAACAGAATGGTGGTTAACTTTCTAAAATAAATGGATAAAAGTGACTTGTAAAACTTAGAAATGGTTAAAGGTAATAACAGTGGATAAAATCAATGGATAGATACTTTTATAATTAGTTGAAAGTAATGGATGAATAGTTAAATAGCTTGAGGTGTAGTTAACTTAAAGTAATGGATTTTGAACCAGCTGGAATTCATTAAAAAATTGGGGTATTTATAAGTCATTTTTAAACAGCTAAATGTTAATCAAAAGAAATGAATAAATGATTGAGAAACTTGTCTTGAAGTAATGGATAATTGCTAAAAATTGGAATTAATAAAAAACATTTCTAAGTAGTGGTTTGCTCACAGAGACAGATAGCTATATAGTTTTAATAAAAGCTCTAATAATGGATGCACGGTTGATAGCTGAGATGAATGGTTGAAGTAAATTGCAGTGTTAATGAAGGGCTACTTAAGTCACCTGACAGGGGTAAGAGAGTACAGATGAAGAAAGGACTCAACATGCCTCAGTAGTTTAAGAGTTTTATTTTTAGGTCTCTTTGTGTCATTCCTCATAGACCCTAAACAATTAGCAGCACAGTTTACCATGTAACATGTCTTTGTATTTATTTTTTCTATATTTCTTTCTGCCAAAAGGCAGGTATCTTTTCTAACCTTCATGGGGAATGAAAATGACTGAACTCTACCACAAACACATTCCTAAAGACAAGCCTGTCACTTACAGTAAAATATAAAACCCACTTGATGGATCACACAGTGAGGGGGTTTGGACATATATGGAATATAAAAAGCCTTATCAAGGGATTTAGTGTATAAGAACATTCGTTATCCAAAACCCTGAGGGAAATAAGTTAAGAGGTAGGCCTATTAATTTTGAGGGCAAAATGAAAATAATAGCTTAATCCAAAAAGGATAAAGGAGAAAAGGTCCCTCCTTCTCTGTGCAGAGTCTTCTATGCATAATCCCCCCCCCCCCCCAATGCTCTGCACTGAACTGAAATCTGTTAATGATCTCTTTGCATTTAGCTCTAAGTGGGAGCAGGCATCTTGCATGGCCCAGGGCAGTGTTACATGCCGTCACACACTCCAGACGGGACTGCTTAACTGTGGTCTGGAGCACACAGGCATGGGGCTGCGGAATGTGCATACACTGGGAAGGGGGGGGTTGGGACAGAGGAAAGAGGGGAAGCACAGCAGCGCCTCTCTCAACTCGTCACAGGTCTCCATATTTAGAGTACACTGAACGTCTCTAACGAAGGCAGTCGATCACTTTGATTCGCTTTACTGGGGCCAAACATCTGGCTCAGCAATGTGCGTCTGCACCGTAGTGGCATTCATGCCATCTGCACCCCTATTTTAGAGGAGGAAGCTAATCTAAAACGGAACTGGGTGTGCACTCAGCAGTTTCTCATGTAATGGAGGTCACTCACACTTGCTTAGACCTGTTCGAGTCTATTAAACTGACACTCAAGTGAACTCGATTCAGTTGCTTAAGCATGGAAACAGATGTAGTTTTACAAAAAAGTTTATTATCTTTTAAAATGTTTGTACACTCGGTATGACAATGTGCTTACACAATACTTACAGTAGAGTAGGGTGAAACTTACTTTGTACATAGAAAAATAATAACAAAAACAAAAACAAAAAAAAAAAGAACACATGAAATTTTCCCCCACCACTGAAATAAAATAGAGGGCTGTGAGTCAGCAGGGTCCTATGTTTGACAGACTGATGTGGAACTGCATCAGAAGGGCTGAGCTGGTGAGGATGGGTGGGCTCACTGCACTCCCCTGACCCTACTGCATACAGCTTTGGTTATTTTACACATTATTTACAGTTTCAATTCTGTATTGATAGTCCTTTTACAAAGTGTCTGCTTATTTTAACATTCCAAAAACTATTACTCAATATATTCACATATAAAGCAATATACATATGTTGGAACTTTGATTAATGCAATTTAATAGTCTTCAACAAACTATGCTAATGAAACTACCTTGACAACTGGAAAAATCTTGGAAATTAATGAGCAGTTTGTGGTGTGAGGGAAGCCTAAGTGTCTCTAGCATCTCACTAGGACAAACAAGTGATAAAAAAGAACCAGGACACACAAGATGTTTATAAACTGTTAAAACTGCAATGCTACAACCTTCATTTTCAGTATTATTCCTGCAAGAAGAGGAAACAGGGTAGGAGAAGTTGTGGGAGGGGTTGGACAATAGGGGAAAAAAATGGATACAGAGCTAAACAGCACATCAAACATAGCATTCAAACCCTGCTCCCGTTATTATATATAAATTGATAAAAGACATGGAAAAATTGATCACTAACCCCTTTGCGAACCTGTTGCATTGTTGGCTGATCCCTAAATGTAATGTATTTTCCTGGTGAGGGCATATTACTAGAAGCAGAAGACATGGAAAAAATAGGAATTTCCATAAGGATACCACGCTGACCTCAGCCTACATCATGCATTCATAAAACAACAGAGGTTCCAAAGTCTTGTGGTTAAGAAGGCAGGGTTTGAGAAGTGAAAGCTTGGACTTCCACCGCCCAGTTAAAAGCAGCACCAGATACACAGTCAGTGGCAGGGGGCTGAAGCGTGCACAGGAAAGAGGACTTGGTTGGGTGGGCCGGACTGTCGTTGATCCATTTTTTAACGGTGGAAAGTAAGAAATTTTGATAAATATGATACCAAAAGCTGTTTACATTGAGTAATCCTCATTCAGGGTTAGAAGAGTTTAAAAACTGGAATTGAGGTGATCATCTCAAGAACATTTAAGAGCAACAAATGGAAAAACAAATGCTTAAAATCAAACACTCAGTGAAAATGTTAGTCTCTATAGCACCCCTCAGTGGCATCCATCCAGAACACTGCACCTTTGAGTTTGGGGTCGTTCAGCGACGTTTGACTCTGCAACAGTCTCTAGAATGGGGCTCCTCTGTGATCCATGGGGCCTGGAGAGCTTCTTGGGTAGCAGTGCAATTTTTAGTCATAAATACGCACAAGAAACTACTTCACGGTTCAGGCCGGCCAGTACGTACATGGAGGAGTGAATGGAAAGGCAAATCTGTGCTTCTCCCGTCTCAGCGCAGAGCAAGTGTAACATCTGTGGCCTCTGAGGCTAATACACCTCTGTGTCCTCCTTGGGCCTGTACACGGAGCCAAACCTCTGCATGTACTTCTTGATGTACTCCTTGGTCTTGTGCTTCACGTTCTCGTTACACTCAAGGTCCTCAGGATTGTTGCAAGCTTTCAGCTCTTTATTCATGACTCCGTGGGTTAGCTAGAAGAATGGGCAGACATGAGGAAAGGCTCAGACATGTTCCTTGTCAGCAGAATACAGTAAATTATGTAATTGCAATGTTTATCTAAGCTGTGGTGAAGCTGTTGGATGGTTAATTCTCTTTTAGTCTCTTTTTGCTCTTTATAATTGAGGACAATAAAAAGCAATCTCTAAATGAGTGAAGCCCAACTTGTCTTTTGCCCATGTCCTCAGAGTCCTGGTATGTCCGAGTGGCACTGAGTGCAAACCACTCCCTGCATACACAATACATGAGCCCACCAGGAACCATGGAAAAAACAGAATGCTGCCCTTTGAAGAAATGCTGGTTGAAAAATGCTTTTAGAAAGGAATGAGTAAAACAAAAGAGAGGGAGATAATAGTTTACATGTACAATGTGTTCTAAGTCTCTTCAGAGGCACAATACAAAAACATTTGGCTCTGAAAAGAAATCGTGGGAGCTCAACTATTCAGATCTGGTTTGAGGGAAACGCTAAAAAAATTTTCCCTTTAAAGTAAAAAGCTGACCAATGCATTTACTGTGAGCTGACCACCTAGAGGCCAAGAAAAAGGTTCACAGCTTCTCAGCATTAATAACATTTCTAACTGCATGTGGAAACACCTTTCTTTGTTTAATCCTACCTTTCTTGCCAGGTGTTTGAAGTCTTCTGTGTTGCTGATGCGTCCAAGTTTGCAGTCTGGCTTCCGATAAGGATTTAGACATTGCACTATGAACTGGGACATCTAAGACACGCACACAGAAAAAATGTATTTTTAAAAAGAGAAGAATGTGTAAAAATAAATTAAAACTTTCATGGCTGGCTAGAGAGCAGCCACTCCACAGAGGTTAAAGTATAGAGGTTTGGGAACTGAAACATCTGGAGTTAAATAACATTGCAGCAAACACTGTTTACAGAGAGTCTGACTCACCTCTTTGCGAAATGTCTCTTTACTCTTTTTAGCCAGTTCACTTGAAGTGTCCGCCTCAGCTGTCTTTGTAGAGAACTGCAACAACACGATAAAAACATGGATATGTTAAAGAATAAAATCACAAATTAAAGCCACAAATTACCGATTTTACTTCTTTGATTAGTTTGTCTGACTTTTTCAAAGCTTTAGTTTAAGTCGTATTACCGAGTCATACTGACGATGCAGCAGAGTAATTTTTGCCAAATTAAATCACAAGTGGGGCCGCACCTGTGCACCAGCTCAATCACACATGACAACTGCCTGCAAAAACAGTAGCTATGAAGGTCAGTGGGGCATCAAACAGCACCTGCTCACCAGCTACTTGACACAAAGCAAGGACATCCTGCCAGGATGCCACCGCTCTGACCCCACTAAGGCAAGCCAGCGATTGCCAACTGCCTACACCCACAGCAGTGGTGTGGTGGTGATGATCAAAAGCAGGCACAAGAGATTCACTCACATAAAATGCCAGGATCAGGAATCTAGAAACAGTGAAACGGAGCATAGTTTCGAGTGCTGGATGTGGACACAACCTCTGTCTAAACACATGTTGGGAAATGGTCCATGACCTTGTAGCTGTTCTTGGTGGGAAACGTTGCGTGAAACACATTGATCGCTCCATCTCATTTTTTGATGCTTTTCTCAACTCTGTAACATCTTTTTGAAAGAGACAAAAGGGACACGCGCGTAGTTAGACTATAATACAAGAAACCGCAAATAAATGAATGCTCAGTCAACCAGATGGTTCCTGTTATCCTCAAAGTCAGGATAAAAATGAAGAGAGGGAAAACAAACGAGTCAGAGGAAAAGAGATGAGCTGAGCCCCCGCCTCCCCTCACAGCCTTGAGGCTAAGGGACAGACAGCTGAGCAGGGGGTGGGGTGAGCAGATGCTTTTTTTTTTTTTTAAATCTTTGTCTCCAAGTAAACTCTGATGAAGCCATTTTATGAGGAGGAGGAGGCATCGACAAGGTCTTAACACTCAATAAGTATGGTGTCGTGCTGAGGTTGTTTTTTTTTTTTTTCTTCCCTCTCTTGAGACACAGCTGAAAGCAATCACTGTTGTGCAGCATCTTCAATTACCTCAAGGAACAAACACTATAATCATGTCCGCATCCGAGCACAAACTTTCTGGGATCTGAGCTAAAAAGTGAAGAGGATGTTTCCTCGTTGTCAAACGAAGAAACATAAATTTTCTTTTTTTTCCACTTTACAGCAAACATATGGAAAACACAAGTTTAGCACACAACTACGGAATAACTCATATTTCACAAGACACTTTAAAAAACCATCACAGCTCACCTTGGAAGGATTTTCATCATAGGTGGGTGTTCCCAGGTCCATTTCTGATTCATGGTCCACGCTAGTGTTGTCACTACTTCCTTCCCAGGTAGGAGGGTCCCACTGTGTTTGCCTTATGTGCAGGGGTAGGAAATGACAGACAGAAATTCAAACAGGGGAGTTCCAGAGACACAACTCACATCAGACAGATACAAAGCAATACCAACCTTGTGACAATATGGTAGTAGTAGATCTTGCCTTCGGGGTCCCGAGCCACTTTCCAGTTGGGAGGTAGGACAATAGTTTTGGGTTTCGGGGGAGAGGGTGGAGGCAGGTCTATCACATTGTTGGGTACAATCATTTCCTGGAGAAGGAATGAAATAGAAAATGCGTATAAGCAGCAAAGCCATGCAGCTTCACTTGTAAGTACCTTTAATTTCTTTTGAATTTTCCCAGGAGAATCCTCCATCTGATTCGCGTAACATGTTTAATGATATAGTTTAAGGTGGCATTTAAAAATGGAGCCCACTCAGCCATTTCTTTTATTTTTTTTTAACTTAAGTTACATCTTAAGAGGCACTTTGTCATTGTATGACACAAGTCTTGGATCCTCAGATTATAATTCTTGAGTTCTTGAGGAGTTGCATTATTTTGATTTATACCACCCCCTTGTGGTCATACTGAGACAGAGGGTTAACTTAAAATTACATTACATTTTTCTGTAAATCTCAAAGACCTTCAAAAAGTATATTTTGCATGCTTTAGAAACTGGGTGGAGTGTGTAAATACCTGTTGGACAGTTTGGGATGTTACAATGGTGGTGACTGTGCCTCCCTGCTGCACCACCACTCCCTGCTGATGACCAGGATACACAGGCTGGCCATGTAGGTAGCTGGCTGTGGGTTCAGTGTACGCCTGCAGAAACACAAAGTGAAATCACATCACTTGATTAGCAAGTTAAAGAAACTAGAAAATGTGAGCACTGTAAGATCACCAAAGGACATCCAGACCTGGGAAAAGAGTATCATACCTGTATGACGGGAGTGTTGGCCTGAGGGTAGGCGGTGGGGATGCTGTAGATAGCTTGGCATGGCTGGCCCTGGTAATAAATAGCCGTCTGTGTCTGAGCCTGGGCTGGAGCTGTGGCATACTGCTGTGCAGGTTGTGTCTGCACAGTCACTGCCTGCTGAGTAGTGGGATCCCAAAGAGTGGTGTAGCTCTGCTGGCCCTGTACCTGAGGAGCCGTCTGTGCTGGTACAGAGAGGACAGCTACACCTGCGTCCTGGGGTGCTACAGTTGGCTGTGCAAACTGCTGAGGGTTGCCAGTGGCGAGGTTGGTGGTGGTGATGTGCTGAGAGAGATTAGAGACTTGAGTGGCCTGGGAGGTGGAGGATGGAGAGGTCAGTCCCAGGTCTGAGATAAGACGCTGAGGGGGCGTCTCTTCATAGGTCCGTGTGGGCTCAACTGAGGGGGTAGGTAGCAATACTTTGCCTGCATTGGGGTTGGAGGGGTCCACAAAGGTCTGGATGGGATATCCAGGAGGGTATGTGATGAAGCCTGGGCTGGAGGTGTAGGCCAGAGCAGGGTCATAAGCCATAGTTTGAAGCTGCTGCTGCTGCTGTTGTTGAAGCTGTTGCTGTTTTTGGGCTTCTCGCTGAGCAACCTCCTGCTCAAACAGCTTTCGGCGCTCCTCTGTGGTTAGCTTGTTGCGCTCCTTGCCACCACCTCCCCTCGGCGTCTTGCTGCTGTTTGATGGGTCAAACCTTAAAAATCCATAGAAAATAACAACAGTTTAAAGTATCTCCATTATGCAGAGCCGTATGTAGACTGTTCTATGCTTGGAGAACACTCTCAATTATGTTCCACAGATGACAAAAATCTACTTACCGTTCCTCAGTGCGTCGGGTTGTCCTCTCGTAGGATGAGGGTGGTGAAGTGGAGCGTCTTCTCCGTCTCTCGGTGCTGCGTGGAGTTTTGTCAGAGACTCGATCACGCTCCCGGTCGCGATCTCTATCTCTGTCTCTCTCCCTGTCCCAGTCTCGATCCCTGTCCCTATCATAATCACGGTCTCTGTCCCGTTCCCTTTCCTTCTCCCGTTCTCTGTCACGTTCTCGGCTACTGGAAGTGGTGCGTGGTGTCAAAGCTGGGTCTCGATCTCTGCTGCGATCTGTTAAGAGAATCTAATTAGTCCAAATCATACAAAAAACACTCAAGGCCATTTGACTAAACTTACCATTTGCTTCTTTTTCCACCTGACTCTTCTTTGGTATTCTGTACACCTCCTGAAAGGACAAGCACAACTTTGACTTTTAGCTTCAGGAAACAAAAGCATGCAAACAGAAAAACAGAAACGCTTATTAATACACATTTATGCATGTTTGACCATGTTTGCATTTAAAAGTGACTATTTTAGCTTACCTTCAGATCCTTCCAGCTTTCCAGAAGCTTGGCAGCCATGCCACTTATATCCAAAGTACTGAGTTGGGGCTCCTGACTTCTTTCACTCTCTACGTCTGAGACGCCTTCCTCCTCATCCTGAGAAGGAGTTCCTATCACTGATGGGTCCACTGGGGTTGCCATGGCCTCAGAAGGCAAACTGCCCCCTGGGGTCTCAGAGCTTGGGGCAGAATCAGTGGTAGATTCACCAGGTTGGGCCTCGTTGTCAGGGGGAGGTTTCTCAGCCTCTTGTATCTCCACCTGGGCTTCCATAGTTTCTGAAAGACACTCGGGCAGAACATCAGCACCATCTGTTTGGATGCACTGACTCTCTGGCTCGATGACCATGGGCTCGCTTCCTTCAGGTTCAGCCTTTTCTGTAACTGCCTCACTGGTTGGCTTTTCTTCACTCTCCTGTTCTGTATTAGACTCTTTTGGCTCCTCAAGTTCATCCATTTGACCATCACTTGTGTCCTCTTTCATCTCCATTTCCTGCTCCAAATCCAACTCCATTTTTTCTTTTACCTCCTCAGCTTGAGGCTGTTGTTGACCGCTTGAATTCATTTCAGTCTCTTCCAGTTTCTCCTCTTTCTCAGACTCTTCCATCATTCTTTTTGGAGGATCTGCAGCTTCACACACTGGGTCTGGCTTCAACGGTTTTCCATCAGGAAGTCCAGCACGTGAGGATTCCTCTTCTTCCTCATCATCGTCTTCTTCCTCTTCCTCCTTCCCATCAGACGCTTTACTAGCATCAGAAAGTGCGCTATCCAAACTGTTTTCACTGATGATTTTAAGACGGCGGTACACTGCAGGTTTGGAGGCATCACCATCTAATTCTGGTCCCAGCTTGGTGGAGGAACCATCAGGAGTGTTAAGGGGTGTCTGAGCACGGGAGGTGTTCTCACTGGAGTAGCCATCCATCTCAGCAGGCTGGGAGAAAGTTTTTGTCTGAGCCCATCGCTGAATGAAGGTAAGAACTCTGCTCTCCTCCAGCATGTTCTTAGTGGAAATAGGCAGCACAGCCAAGGTCTTCATAATCTGTAAATAGAGTAAGATTATTGGTGAACAAACAGTAAATGGCTGTGTAAATGACAGGCATTAGTTTCTTCAGTAGAATATGATCAGGTTATTAAAGTTTTAATCTCAAGTCATTGACATGTCACCTCTAACTGCAGTTTGATGTTATTGGCACTATTGCCTTTAGCCTCTGAAAGCTCCACCATAAAGATCCACAGCAAAGACAAGCCATGATGGTCTAGGAACTGCTTCAGGCAGGAAGGATTTTGAGTATTCTGTGCAAAAAAGACAAAATTATTACGCACGGCAGAATGATAATGATAAATTTCAACAATATAAACAAGGCATCATCTTCTCAGGACATACTTGAATGAGCTTTAGGCAGATGAGTTTCTGCTCCATAGTTTCCACTCGGACCATTAGTCTGCAGAGAGACACCACCTGTTTCTCATCATACAGGCCTTCTCCATTCTCCAGTAAGGCTTCCAGCTCCTCATCAACCTGAGGAAGAAAACAGAGACATCATCGAATGAAAATTTGCTTAAAGAAATTGATGTACAGACATTTTAGCCTGCATAAATACAAACAGAGTTCATGCTAAGAATCACTATGGCTAAATAAAACAAACTAAAACTGAAGTATGCTAATAGGCTGATTTATTAAACTGGGTGTAATGCTCATTTAAAAAATGTAATCACATTAACAATCCTGAAAACCAGGTGTACAAACAATGACAGGACACACTTCCAAATGTGACCGAGTGAACTGACCGTGGTGAGAGCACTCTTCCGACTACGGTCTTTTTTCATCTTCCCTCCAGCTGCCCGAACACTAACTCTGTTCTCCCCACCTAGAAAGCCTCTGCAGCTGGGTGCTCCACAGAAGCACTTCTGTGCCTCTTTGCTGCAGAAAAACAGATAAAACAAAGGTGAAATTGACGTGGCTATGACATGGCCAATTGAATCAGAAGAATAATTACCCACTCTTTATGAGCATGTATATGTAAACATAAGTATCTTGATGTTTTCAGACATGCAACAACATTACAAGACAGCTCAACATATGGAAAAATTATAGATGTAGAGAAACAATACCCATATCTCTGGAACTGGTAATCAAACGTTAGTTCGGTTCCTGCAGTGACGGTCTTGGTGGTGAAGAATCCAACTCTTAGCTGGCCATTGACAGTCCACTGGAGTGGGGAAAAAAAGGTTGTCTGTTTAGTCAGCTTTCTGTACGGTGACCTGAAAGAGGACTATTCAATTGCTTTATTCTGGCTTTCATACCTTCTGGGTTTCACAATTTGGCTCACAGCTATGATTCATGAACCGAGAGCAATTACCCTTCAGTGTTGCATCAATGATCTAAGGAGATAAAATGCAATGTCAAGCAATTCTGACAGTCACTTTACCAGAATCATTAAACAAGATTAGCAAGACAAATTTTTTAAATATTAACACCAACTGAAATGTGTCAAGTCATCACTAACCTCATTATTCTTTAGAGACATGAAGTAGTAGTGGATGTTCTTATTGCGAGCATATTCTTTCACCCTTATTTTGAATTCCTTGTGATCTAATACCTCCCCACAGTATTCCAGTACAAAGGTGTTCCTAAAACAGAGAGAAAAACAAATGTGAAATAAAATGGAGGAAAAAGAGGAAAAAGAAATGTTGACTGTCTGAAATCAATCCGACAGGAAAGGTAGCCCTACAAAAAGATATCTTTTTGTGAATGTTTTAATGTAAATGCTTAAAAACAGTTGAAAATGTTTTATATAAAGCTTTTAAGAGGCTTACGAAGCCAAGTCTTTAGCTGCACGGAGCCCCCAACCCTTGTCCTCTGTGAGGATGACATCAAAGTCTGCATGTTGTTTCATCTGAAAGCGTCGATTTGAGCAGTAGGCTCCATTCAGGCATCGTGAGGAGCTTCAAAAAAGGAATATTAAAAGAAAAAAACATAGATAAGACAAAAAAAAAGGAAAAAGATATATTTTAGTTATATTGTATGAGGATATAGATCTTTTTTTTTTTATGCATGTGCAGCTCACCTCTCACACTATGACACTGGCTCTTACATATTTTTGATCCCAAAATACCTTTTTTTTATGTTCTGGCTTGACATTGTTGTTGAGTTTATCAAACATGGACAGCATGAATTATACTGACTTTTGCTCAGCTGTTATTGGGTACATCATGTTATTGCTGCTTAAACAACAAATATAGTTTTAAGATGTGAAAAAGAGATAAAACTGTATTTGTCTTAACCTTGCTTCACTTACTGTGCAATTCTTTTGTTTTCCAAGAATTTTCTTGACCATGAAACACTGTGAAAAGTTTTGTTTGGTAATGTTGAGTTTTTTAGATGTCACAGCTACATGCATCATCATGAACTTACCACTCAATCATCAGCAACCGGTTTAAACAGTCTTCCCCGCATGCTAATACTCCCTTTGAACGTTCCTCTCTGGAGAGGACTGGGCACTCACACTGCATTCTCTTAATATCTCGATGAGATTTGCTCTTCTTTCTGCAAAATAAATACATAAACAAACAAATAAATAAATCTTACAAAGTTTAAGGCTGGAGGTACTTAGTGTTTTATTTGTTACTTTAGTTATGCTTTATTAGTTAATTATGTTTTGGTTTTACAACAAGACAAAGCCTTGCCTCTCAGTCAGGTAGAGGTTCTCCTCAATCAAGTCAAAGTAAGGCGGCATCTTCTTAGACTTGGCTGAGTCTTTCCATTTATTTGCATCTTGAAAGTCTCGCAGAGTGAGTGATGGAAAGTGCACCTCAGCTTTGAAATTACTTTCCTTAGAGACTTCAGGATCTTGTAGACGCTCCTTCTTGCCTGCAGGCCCAGCTTCTGCCTCATTGTCTGAATCTGACTCAATCTCTGGACGTCTTTTCTTTGGAGGTCCCCGACCTCTGTGGGGTCTAAAACTGTCTTCCCTCGGGGCGTTAGGTACAGCAGAACCCCTGCTGTTGCTGCTTATTTCATGACCTTGTACGAAGCTCGATGAACCAGGAGTGTTAAATGCACCGCATTCAACAGCTGTTGTAAGATTGGATTGTTTATCCCCACTATAGTCATCATGGTCACTAGTTAGGGAGTCAGGATGGATTTCGCCTGCAAGATCCTGATAATGTTGATGTACATGGAGGTAGGTTTTTCTGCTAGTCTGCGTGTTAGAGGACTGGTGGTTCCAGGAAGCATTGCTCTGAATGTGTTCCTGATCCTTGGGAGGGGTTCCTGTCAGTTTAGTGTTCGCTAACTGTGGCCCATGACTGCTATCAGGCTGCTGGTATGTACTGCTGGGCTGCTCTGGATGTGAAAAATCCCAATTTAGACTGAATCCATTCTTCTCATCTATACTGTCAGCATTGGGGAAATTATCATGATGGTAATGTGAGTGCATCTTTTCCCCTCTGCTGCTTACATCACCCTGATTATGCCCTTGCTCACACTGGGCAGGATCTGTGGCACTTCCATGAGAAGACATGTAAGGCTGGGCACTGACGAAGCTGGAGCCCTCTGAGTGGCTGGTACTATCAATCATATTACTCTGGGATAAACACACCATACTGTTATTGGATAATTCATTTGCACCAACACATGAGAGACTGGTCTCCACAAATGCAGTGGATGAACTCCCCTGCCTTTGTTTAGGGACTTCGCTAATATTCACACCAGCTCCTATATTTGCCTTCTGCAGTTCTGAACTATTCATTTGACTGCATGGTGAAACTCCTGTGTCCTGTGTATCCATTGTTAGGGCAAAATTCTTTGGCACCACCACCACAGAGTGCAATCGTTTTATAGCCTCGCCACAATCAGAGTCATACTCTGAATTATCACTATCACTGGCTTCACTCTGCCCTCCTAATGCTTCCTGATTTAGTGTGGTTCTCTTACTCAATTTGCTCTTATGAGCACTGTCCCTGGATTTTTCTTCATGATCATCACCATTCCAATTCTGCATCTTTGCAGCTTTGCCAACCTGTGATGTATCATCATTTTTGTGCAGAGGCCCATATGTGTTTGTTTTTTGAGAAACCCTCAATGTTAAGTCACAGTGGTCAATGCTGGTGCTTTCTTGTAAAGGCTCACTTTGGTCTTTGTATTTATCTGTCATGGATGTGCTGTCTAAGACAATTTCTTGCTTGGAGATCTCAATCTGCTTAACTAGTTTGGAATGTGTTTCAGATTCTTGCTGAATAGTATCTTTAATGTCAGAGTCTTGTTGGCTATTTTCTTTAGAATACTCGATTTTTTTGACAGAGATCACTTTTTTAACAGGGGGCTTACTGTCTGCACAAAGTGTCCTTTGGGAATTTTCATTCTCAGAATTGTCCTGCCCAACAATATCCCATCGGGACTTTTTTGCAGTACTGCTGCTCTTCTTAACAGTATCAGTATTCTGCTGTTCAAGTGTCAACTGGTTCTCGGATTCAAGACATGATGAATCAGATTTGAGCGGCACACTTATGTCAACCTGCTTGTCGAATGTTGAAACCATATTCAACTCAACAATTTCTGGTTTAGTGTTCTGCTGGACATCATGTGTGATAGCTACATCTGATGTATCAAGTAAAGACTTTGGCCCTGGTGGACAGTCACCAACTTTCTTGTCCTGGTTGCACATTATCATATCATTACTACTGCATGAATTTAAGACAGCTGCATCTGAGTTCACATGTGATAGGTTATTAGAAGAAAGGCTATCCTTCACATTGGTCAAGTTTTCCAGGGTGACACTTACACGCTTTAGGCCTTCACTTGAGAGTTTAGCTGAGGCATTTTCACTCTTAATTTCAAGACCTGATTTTGTTTCTTTTCTCTTGAATGAAGATTCTTGCAAACTTTTATCAGTGCATGTGACCATCTCCTTAAAATCCTCATTACTAAGTTCATTTCCACCCTGTTGAGAATTAGATTGTTCCTTTTCACTCTGTGAACATAATTCGGTGGTGTTTTCACATGGTGGTGCTTTTTCAGGGCTGTGAAATATGTCATTTGATTGTCTATCTTGGCCGCTAGTTTTTGAAGATCTTGAAGGAGTCATCTGCTTCGAGTCTGACCTAATGGTTTTCTTTTGGGAGTTTTTAAAGTTCTCCTCTGAGCCAGAGCTTTTATCAGAGGATTGTGATTTTCCTTTATAATTGGCCTCAGTGTCACTAGAGCTGCCTTTTTGGCGTTTTTCATGTGTTTGAGAGTGGGTGTGCATACTGGAAGAAGAGGATTTGCTGTTGGTCTCTGACTTGTGATGGGAACTAGATTTACGATAACTGGAGTCCAGATCAGGAGAGCACTTGCGCTGTGAATCAGAGTCTGAAAGTCGCTTTACAGTCCTTTCAGACTTTGATGCTAATGTTCGTTTATCCAACTCTGAGGAGTGAGGAGAAACAGCAGATTTTGAGGTTTTCTCCGATTTTGAGTAGGAAGATGATTTTGACTCTTTATGTGAGCTTGAATGAGCAGATGATCTGCTGGAGTCACTTGTCCTTGTCCTTGTCTTCCTGTGATCGTCCTCTGAGTCAGAACTGTCCCGGGTTCTGTCAGTGCGAGAACGAGAACGTCTCCTGTCTCTGCGTGGAGAACTCCTGTGTGATCTCCGATCAGAATCGTGATAGTATGACCTTTCACAGCGTGATCCTCTGTCACCTCGGGATCTTTCTGCTCTGGAGTGAGATGAACTTGTTCGAGACCCCCTCGATCTAGACCGTGATCTAGACCTGGTTCTTCTGCGATCCTTGTCTGATCGAGATGAGCGTGAAGATGTGTGCCTGGAATCACGATCAGTTTTGGAATAACTCGAAGACCTTTCATGATTCTCAGACTGCTTAGAGGAACTTTTTTCTTTTTCCTCCACATGTGAACAAGAGGAAGACTTTTTTACCTCTTTGCTTCTGCTGTCAGAGTTTGTTTTACTTTTGGATTCAACTGATTTGCAGCTGGAAGACATCTGGACTGAATCCCCATCAGATTCTGAACCTTGGGGAGCACTATCAGATTGGGACCTGGTTTTCCTTCTGTATACCTTACTGTCCTGTTCAGCACTGTTAGAACTATCTCCTTTTTTTCCTGAGGAAGCAGCTGGCTTCTTAAGACTGGAGGTTACCCTTGTCTCAGAGGCTTCAATGTGCGCATTCTCAGAGGGACAGACACTGACAACATTCTGAGGCTGTTGTGTTGGGAATTCTGTTACACTCTGACTTGTTGATTTTTGCAGAAGCTTTTCAGGGGAGTGTGGCTCTTCCGGCACTACAGATGTTGGTTTCTCTTCAGTCGCAGAAACACTGAGAATTTGCTTCTTGAAATGCATCTTTGCTATACCTGTTTTTAGCTTAGTAGCTGAGGACCCTGGTGTTTCAGAAGGTGTCTCTGCTGTTGATGTTGGCACCATGGATGTCTGCTTTTGCTCAATTTTGCTGTCAGTATTTGACCCTCCTTTGTCTGAGGTTGACTGTGACAAGGCCTGGGGAGTTTCAGCGACAGACTTATCAGAGCTGGCAGGGATGGAGAATATGCTCGGCAGGGGTTTCTTGGTCTGTATAAGGCTGAAGGACACTTTCTGACGACCCTGATCCTCTAGGTTGACGTTCATCTTGGTCCCTTTAGGCAAGAAATGGTTGGATAAAACGACTCTGGGAGACAGACTCTTGATTAGAGCTGCCTTGGATAGGCCTTCGACCTTCACCTTTAGTAAAAGAGAAAAGCCACGCATGAGCCACAAATTCGTTTACCTAGGAGTTGTTTCATAATAATGGCTGCTAAAATGCTCACAAAGACACAATGAGCATGAACAGTAATAAAAATATAATATTTACACTCATTAAACTTTGTTTAATTAATACTTACTGAGGCACCACTCCCCTCCTCTCTGTAGTTACATCATTGGAACATAAAAAAGAGAGGACAGGCAGAAATCAATTAACACAGTTCATTTAACATTTTTGAAAATATCAGGAGGGATAAAAGAAACAAAAATCCTCAAGGTACCCTTGGGGGATATGAACTTGTTCCTGACCTTATTTTGTGTATTTCTATCATTAAGATTTCAAAGCATAACATCTGTGACCCAATCAACAACAGTTATGAGTACTCTTTCCACTGCATGCTCCTGTCACTCTGTTTACCTCAATTGTGTAAGAGGACTACTATACCATTAAGCATGCTGGAGAACTGTCTTCAAGTTAAAGTTAAATATTAATTTAAAAAACAAATTTTTAATTTTATCTCAGCCATTTAATCTGAACTATTGTGCATCTTTTATAAATAGTACAGTGACAATATAGGAGCACATCTGACATGAAACATAATTCCTAACACAGATTCCAGCTCAGGTTGCAGTATGTGTCTAAATTACATGCTTAGCTTGGTGCAGTGACAAATGAATTGACCGTGACAGGAGGTAATGGATCTAAATGGCGGATTAACGAAAGGCAGCACTATTACAATAGCTGTAAGAAGCCAGTAGGTTGCTACAGTACCTTGAAAACAAAATACATAAAAAAATGTCACTATGAAGTCATGCTGACAGATGATGGTGGTAAAAACAATGATAAACAGAGGAAATTTGTGCATTTGAAGCTGAGCACCTTGAACATACTTAAGTCTTATAAGAAAAAGACATAGGATACCAGTGATTAAATATTTTGAATTTTCTCTTTTTATTTGTAAAGACCGGTAAGAGAATAAAAGATTCCTGCACAATGTTGTTTTCTCATAAAAGTTTTTTGCAGGGAAAAGACAATGTGCCGGAGTCTTCTGTTCTGTTACCTGTATGGACATTTACTTCTTGATACCTCTCCACAGTATACTGAAGGTGTGCATTAGCCTTTAGAGTTGCTCTCTAAAGACTAAATCGCAAATGCATAATTTAGTTTTAAATACATAGACACTTCTAAATTTGAATAAACACTGGAAAATCTACAGTTCAGTTTAAAATTTAAATAGTAATCAAAGACCATAGTGGACATTTGAAAAAAAAAAATGTGTTCAGTCTTGTTTGGATGTTGACTCTTGTAGAGAATTATCTATTTTTTTTCTGCATTTGATCCATCAAATATTGATTTTAGGACTCGGTTATTATTCTCTTATGTCCAAGAACCAACTCTTAGTGTAAAAGTCATTGTCCTGCTCAACAACAATAGCAGGACCATGCCTTTGCTGTAGAAGAAAACTGGTGCATCAATATGAATCCCACAAAAACATCACAGGAGCATGATGGCTACACAAGAATGAATAGGATATTTATTCAATCCCAAGACATGTCTCTTATTGTGAAGCAACAGTGCTTATCAGTGAGCCTCCAAGTAGAGAAAGACAGCTGTAGACCTTTTGTAAAACAATGAATTATGTGTGTGCCCATTGAGATAGCCTCAACAGTTCTAGGCTAGCTTGCAAGATATATGACAATATGACTCCTGTCTAAGCTTTTTATATTCTGCTTATTTTTGTATTACACTCTTGTTATATAGAAATATGGAAAAGGTTGGGTTAGGTCAACCTGAACAAAAATATGAACAATGGCACTACAGACGATATCCTTAACTTTTTCTTTAGTAAAACCACATCAACAACACTGAGAAACAAAACAAACGCACTATGGTTTAGGAAGTAAAAGACCATATGAAACAAAAATGACCTATATGACAGGTTAAACTGTCCACGGTGCAGGAAGACTGAATGTTTACATTTGCGATTGTTTCAGTAGGTCTGCGATATCACTGCTGAGAGTGTTGTTAAATGTTATGGGTTAAAGAATGGAATCTTGCTCTTGTTCAATAAATGCAGTTTTCTGAATGACTGGAGTTTGTTTGTTTGTTCATTTGGACATTACCTAAGAAAACACTGAAAAAATCTGTGTTAATGAAAATGATGAACGTGAGTTTAACCATTGTTGTGATTCATTATTTCATATTTAATCCAAAGCGTACGTAAACAGAACTTAACTAGATCAATACAACAAGAAAACCCCCAAAACAAACTGTTAACAGTCAGTAGAGTATACTGTGTTTGAATTCTTTGTGAACAGCTTTTAAACAAGCTGGGCTCCAAACTAACCTTTTCGGCTGGACAGAAGTGAAGACATGACAAAAAACCTGTCTGAACCCTACTACTCAACAAGTCTCTGTTTTATCAGTTAAGTTTATGACCTACTGTGCAGACTGGATTATCTTATAACAGTGACAAGCAGTGACGGCCGACACATTATATGAATTGGTCCATTGTAGGTTTGAATGTTCTTGTGTGAAATGACTGTATGTTGCATATTCATCAACTATCATAATCTGGTTATGAGTTATTTCTCAAAATGTGCTGTCTCACTCCCTTAAACTCTCCCTGAGGGAGAGGGGAGCAGATTGGGCCTTGCAGGTGGAGTATTGTTGCCCAGGAACAACAACTGTGTCTGTTGGCCAAGGCAGCAGATCACAAGAATGACAGCAGAGTGTTTACCAAACAACAATGGGGCATATTTGCTGGTCTGACTGGTGCTCCTAGTTAAACTGGTAGTAGTCTGGAACCTTGCATAGGGTGAGAATAATCTAACCAACTCATTACCTTACAAAACATCATAATGCTGAGTATCCACATTGCTAAGACTGGCACTGTTGATGTCAATTAAATAATTGCAACAGATCATAAAAAGGCAGCACCAAGATTTTAATATTCTCCATGTAAAAATGTGAAAAGTAAGAGCTTTTTTGTCCCTTCTTTTGTCCTATTTTTGTGTGTGTTTTCCTTAGGGTAGGCCCAATATGGGTGCGGGGCAACAATTAGGCCACTTAATCCTTTAGGATTTCAGCATTTCATTTTTTCCTTTCTCTATCTGACCTTCAAAATGAGATATTTCTGCAATGGCATTCTACTATATAGGAAGGGCTATATCAAGCAGCTTACAATCAAGTGATTAATGTACAACGTACTAAATCAGGAACTCCACCTTTTGAGCTTGTTTTTGCAAGAATATTTTACACCAAACACAGGGATGATATGCCTACTGCCATTCATAACTGATTTTTCAAGCTTAAAAAAATTTGCAACAAACACTGAGGATAAATGAATGTAATATTCAATACCAAACATTGTGGCCATCTTTTGTTCCTATATGGTATCATAAAAATAACTCACTCTCAGATGTGACCTTATATGATCTCTCTCTCTCTATTTCTTCCCTATTAATGATGTAGTCATTGTTTTATTAACAGATTAAACTATACATCCTCAATTTTGATTTGGAGGCATTTCTACTATGACTGCCACAGCTCTAATTTATTGTGTAGTGAATCTTTGGCTTAGGGTTGCACAATAAATCAAATAATAATCAATTAAATTAACATGACTACCTGCAAGATGGATGTTTAAATGCTTACTTTGCCCACCTTAACTCTGCAGCACAACAAATAAAGTGCGTCCTAAACTAACAAACAGCTGCTAGGGGATAATCAAGATGTTACGGCTTCACTTTTGGGGTCACACTGCTGTGTGTGCACACTGCAACTGCAGTCCAGAACAGGCAAATAACAAAGGACAGCATTTAGGCAAAACAAAATGTCTAGAGCAAAAAGCAAAAAGCTTGAAACTTTTATCTGATCACCAAGTTATGTTAAGCAATAGCAAATCTTATGCAAAATGTGTATGACACTTTTATGTTTATCAGTTTATGCTGCAAAACAACACAGCCAACTTATTCAATAATTTGAAAAAAAACAACAACAAAACACTAACACTAACGCTACCTATCTGAACCCCTACCCTTTTCTAGCAACTCAGATATACCTGACAGTAATGCTGTACAGCTCATCACTGCAAGTGAAAGTAGTGCCCTGTTGTTTTAATTTTTTGGCACACTTTTGTTTATATTTTGTTTCTTGGAGATGCACTGTGTAACAAACCTTGTTCTGAGGCAGTGATTTCAACATTAGCAGGAAAGTAGCACAACATTAAAGAGAAAGCAGTGCTTGGTTTATTTAAATATCAAAGTACAATAAAAATATTTTGTCCTTAAAATCAAAGAATAATTGTGATCTCAAATCATTAAAATAATGATGATTATAATTTGGCCACAATCTTACAGTGGCTTATACACTGGCTGATCACAAATAATGGCAAGATTAATTGTAACATATTGTTGTAGTCATCTGAGCCCAAGACTGTTTGCAGTAGATAGTCCTGTATTTTCAATTGTGAAGAAACTATTGATGTAAAAAAACACAAGGCCTTAGGTTAAGGATGACCTTGATATTGAGGTATTTTTTTTTTGGTAAATAGTTGGCAGAAAGATCTGCACAGACTGCATCCAAAACAAAACACAGATTTTTTAACCATGGCGAAACTGTTTCCAAATTCACATAAACTGCTCTCAACAATACATACACTGTGAGTTGCATTTCATGCTGTCTAATACCTGATCTCTGACTTGAGTAGAGTGTCCATTGAGAAACTCGTCTAGGATTAGAAGGCCTGAAGAGGCTGCTGGCCAAGAATAATCCAAATCAGAGAAATGAGCCCTCCAAAGTGACGCCACACCTGACAAAAAGAAAGATAGGGTTGCAATGAACTGAGTCGTGTGTATCCACAACAGGTTTCAGCTACTCTGTCAGGATGTCTAATCATTTGACATCATATACATCTGAAGGATGTCGCTGACTGTAATTCAACTTTTTGTTTATTAAGGAAGATTTTGGTAGTGGGTCTGACTTGTGCAATATACACCGTCTTTGTGTACACCATGTCAAAGATCATGCGCTAATACTTGCTTTCAACCGTTATAGTATCAATGAACCATCCCTTCCAGGGACTTGTTATCTATCACTGCAATGTGGCAGAGAATCCAGTTGCACATCTGCCATGAGACAAAGATTTCCCTTATACTTAACATGTTAGAATATAAATATCTACTGGTGTCTCCTTAGGTGCATCACTGGTGCATCACAAAAAAAGTAAATAGTAACATTCCCCCATGGCCTATTAATAGTACTATCATGGTCAAAGATAGATGAAAAACATGGATGCAAAGGGAGTAGTGAACATGCATCTCATTATTAGGCATGTACAATGCAAGCAAGTGGCCTACAGAAAACAAAGGGTGTCTGTAGAACGGGTACTTATGTGAAATAAAACAACCACACTCACAAAAACATACGCTAACTGATGTGAAGAAAATTGGAACAGTAACTCAAGAATAGCCCGTGCAGGAGGACTGGATGGAGCCAAAACATGGCCTTTAAAAGGGTGATTTTACCCACTATTGAAACGATTAGAGGGTGTGTTGCAAACCTATCAGTTTGATTAATATATTGAGGATATTCTGACTAGTCTTACTACACAAAATATATGTAACATAACATAATGAGTTAGCAAGCAATAAAGCATTAACTTACTATTGACTATTCGACCGTTACGCTGATTTATAGAAAAATATCTGAACCAGCTAAGCTAACGTTACCTTAGGTAAGCTAACAGAGTGCTTCCGTGGGCCATCTTTTAAGATAGCGTTTGCTCGTGTTTTGCTATTCATAATTCATGTTATTAATGTTGACTAATGTAAGCTGTCTATTTTGGGCTTGAAATTCACTATGAAGTTTGACGGGCTTTCTACTGTGCGTCAGATGTAAACAATCACTTTTGTTTCTCTGCCAAGACGGCTAGCCACGAACTCTATTAGCATCAGCAGCTAACGCTAGCTAAGTTGGCTAGCTCTCGCAGTGTAACTAGCAGTAGGCTAACGTTACTGTTAACTTATGGGTTACTTGTGAATCTTTAACCTGTCACTAATGTGTAAAAACATAGTAGGTTTTCTCCACGATGAGAGGGCGGTTACTTTTTTGAATTTAATTAATTAACGGAAGGGTTTGAGCGTTTCCGTTTTAAGATATAACAGATTCGTACTCTCAATTCTGCACCCGGCTTTACTAGCATGCTAGCTAATGCTGTTTTGTCTTACTTGTGTGTAGTAAGAAAGCTAAACCACAATTAACCTAACATTGAGCAGAAAATCAGCGATTCTCGACGTACTCACTTTACGAAGTGCTTAAGGTCACAAGGTTCCCCCATCTTTGAAACTGCCTGGAATTGGCCCTTTATAAAACATCAAGCAACAGTGTATGCCGACGTCAAATCCATACGGAGCTGTCGGAAATGATCGTCGGCTCAGTGGGTCCTCTGCTGCTGCGCCCCAGCTTCAGCCTGGATGATATTTGGTATGGTCGAGCTAGCGTGAGCTCACATGGTTAGCCAAGAGTTGGAAGAGAGTTCGAGAATACAAATATCACCAAACCCAAACCTCATAAAATTTCTTAATTTGGTCAACCTGTAATTTACAATGAGAGAAGCGACCCGATCTAGATTAAGGATAATTAACATGTCTTTGGAGTACCTTTTATTCCACACACTGATCCTCACAGCGTCTGCCTAGCTGTGGTTGCTGAGTTCAACAACATCACATGATGTAGGAACATAGCTGGCGCGAACCCTGGTGCGCACTGCAACTGGCAACTTCCTAAATCAAATATATACAATTACAACTTAAAAGCCCCACACTTGTTAAAAAAAATAAGGGAGACAATAGTGAGGCAGAGAGAAGGAGAAATATATCGCAACAGTAGGCCCCTTAGACAACTTTTCTTGGTCTGTTTTTCATTGGCTGATAAAAAAAATACAAACAAATACAACTCAAAGCAACAGTCCGGTACTTGCCACACAGCAATTTTTTTTATGCTGGCCCGATGACAAGATGCAACCATCTTGTTACACCCAAACCATGACCATGTAGTATTTAATTTGTGCTCCCCATTTCACAAAAGTAAAGAAATCGTAACCTTAAAGATGTATTTTGCCACATTGATCTGCGAGAAAGAATATTTGAAGGCCTCAACAATACAGAGTCTATGTTCAAAACATGGTCTTGCTCAAGAATAAGATGCTACAGGCACCACTTTTTGAGAGATAATGCATGTTGTGAGGACTGGACTGGACTGAATATTACAGAATTCAAAAGCCTTTCAGTGGATAATTAATGTAAATGAAAGGTTAAAACTATGACACACGGGACTCAATCTAACACCATTGTGAATAAATGATGAATATGACCTGTAGCAGCAAGGAAAACATTGAAATGTGATAGGTTGTAGAAGCTTAATATGGAAAGAGACAGACTGAAGGACTTCATCTAATGGGATGAGGGTGAGGGACCTGTTAGATATATGGGACAAACAATCACAGATTTGAAGAGTTTGTATAAATGGTTATATGAAACAGGTTGAACATCTAGAAACCCTTAATAAAATTTTGATGTTACACACCCCGGTACAGTAGGTGGCAGCATGCACTTTCACGTTGGTTTGCAGCTTGCCATCGGAAGTGAGGAAAAAGACGACGACGACGACGACAACGCTTCACCCAAGAGACGCGAAGCCGAACTTGAACAAAATCACTTTTACTAGTTCAATTTTGCACGAGAGTCCGTGCTTGTCTATTGTGTAAGTTTTGTTCTGGGTTAGGTAGCTTTATTTTTGTATTATTCATAAAGAAAACGTTCCATTGTCACAGTTTAGTGGTGGACGTCATTGAACTGTCGCTGAGACCAGAGGCCTAACGTTAGCTCGCGAAATAGCTAATGTTAGCTAAACTCGATAATGTACTGCGCTTTATTTGGACGGACAAGCGTTTGTAGGTTACACTCCTGTCGAATTTCCGACGTTGTCCAGGTCACATCGGTTACGGTGGTTAAGACTGTGTAACGTGAGTATTTTGCCATTTCGCTCACTTAACGTGGTTGGCGATGAAATGGCGGCGCAATTGATGGTGCAAGAGCACCCTTAACAGATACGCTGTTGATGCTCTGTTCTCAACAGTATTTTTATGCTTTCATGGATCAGCGTGGACGGCCAAATTTGGAGCCATACCAAAGTGCAAGCTTCATGATTGGCCAACTGGACATTGCTCGTTTTTCTAAGTGTCAAAGGTTTATGTTCAACAACGGTGGCTTTACATCGAGTCTGAAAAGTGTTTGGTGTTTGGGTAGCCTGAGGACGCTAACATCCATTGCTCATCGACTTTGATGCCAGCTATCAACGGTTGTAATTACAAATCAACACGAGGTGACGGTGAATGGCTTTTGGCTTTTTGGAGAGTTTTTCGAGTAAGCACCTTGGTAAGTGGTGCAGTGTATAGATTGGTGTCTGATGACCACGTGTGGCAATTTTTAGCCATACTCTTGAGCAGGTTATTTCTGTCATTATGCTAATTTGGGGTTTTAGTACAGAGTAAGCTTGACCGTCATGAAGATATTGCTATGTTGTGGAGGTACTGTTTTTTTGGTGATGTATTGCAGCGTGCAACACGTGCGACCAGAGATCAGCAGCAAACAGTGGAGCAGGCAGCTGAGCCGAGAAAGATGGTTTATGTTGGTAGAGAGATTGACATCACAGGACTGGTGAAAAGGAAAAGTACTTATGACCTTGTTGGGCTGTATTTCCGCGCTACTCCTTAAGATGGTGGTGAGTGACCCACTTGCTTGCAAATGTGGACAAAAGTGTGTGCACTATTATCCTGAGGAAAGATGTGACTTGAGAGGGCAATACGTCAGTCCTCCATATCAGCTACAAGTTGAGGTCCTGGTACACTATCTGCTATATACTTGTATTCATAAGCTGTGAGGTTTGGAAACCCACAATAGCATTGAAGCTTTTATAAAAACCTGTCATAAATTTGACAGGTTTTGAAGTGTTTTTATGATGATAATGTAAATATGTTTAGAGTGAAAGAATTATGATGAATAACCATTTGATACCACTTGATGCTCAGGTCAGCAGGTTATTAAAAAATAGTAAAGAGTTAATTCCTCAAAGTCATGGCGCTTAAGTCTCAGAAGATGCTTGTGCCAAATTTAGCCAAGATGGGAATGTCGCTGGGGCGAGCTCAGCACAGCAGTGCAACAGCAAGAAGATAGTACACTGCTTCTGTCAGATTAATCAGACCATCATCTTGAATGAACATACTGCGATGCTGATTGCCAAACTGCGCAACGGTTGTTGGAATGGAATGGTTTTGCTGGCAGTGTCTCTGCTTTGTAGCTCTGTCCCTGTAGATAAAATGCCTTCCAAGTCTGCATTTTGAGACGTATTGAAAAAATTCTTTTCCAGAATTCAGCCCTGGTATCACTGTCACCTTGTCATCACCTTGTTGGCTTAATGGGTCAGATCCTTGTTGGTAAACTTGAAAAATGTATGACCTGTCGTTGTGATGCTTAATACCTGGATGCAGCATTCATTTTGGTTAAGAATTAGATGTGAAATGATGGCTATTGTCAAGTCTTCTGTGGACTCATATTTGGGGTGTTGTGTGCACAACATCTTTCCGTATATTTGAGATAATATGGTTAGTAATTTTGTTTTCCAGTGGTGTGATTGGTTGAAAGGCTCTGATCAAATACATTAAGGGCAAGTGTAAATGATCGTGCAGGATGTGTTGTGTTATGTTTATTTTTAATGAAATACTGTCCTTTTTAAGCCAGTGTTGGAAAGTGTTTGATTGAATTCACAGTAAATAAGATTTTGGATGTGGTTGTTTGTAAAGTGTTGTGGAGTTCAGATTTGAGTTCATTTATTTAGCTGCCATTTCAACAAGCACCAATGTTTTAAGTTGATAATTTGTCTCAGGACTTCTTCCTCTAGAGCATAAGCTAAAGTATAAGTTGATTTGTTATGTTGCCAGTTGAAATTTGTCTGTTGTTAAAAAGTGGCTGTTGTGGACTGTGGTTGTAATGGTGTCCTTTGTCTCTGATGTCCAATTCACAAATTCCTATTCCAGTTCAGTGGCCTTATACTGGAAAGCCAGGACATTGACGCTGAGCTTTAGAAGCTCTCTTGGCAATAATGCTGTTCTATACCCTTCTGTCTACAGGTGCTGTTGTTTGTGCTACAGCATGGCGGTCGTCATCCGTTTAGAGGGACTGAGAGTCACAGCAGGCTCTGAGGATATTCGCAAGTTCTTCACTGGCCTCAAAATTCCTGATGGAGGGGTGCATATAATTGGTGGGGAACGAGAGGAGGCTTTCATTATCTTTGCTTCAGATGAAGATGCCAGAAGAGCCATGACACGCTCAGGGGGTTGCATTAAAGGCTCTACTGTTACTCTGCTACTAAGTAGTAAGACAGAAATGCAGACCATCATTGAAAGAAGTACAAAAACTATAGAGCTAGATCAGATGAGGAGACTTGAGAATGCAAGACGTGTTAGAAGATCTGTCGAGCCTGAGGTAGGCAGGAGACCTGGTAGCAGATTGGATCATACCCCTCCCCTCCAGCACCAGAGGATTTCAAACTCTGATGACTTTTTGTATGTGTTTTTAAGAGGGATGCCTTTCTCTGTTACAGAAGCTGAAATCCACGACTTTTTCAGTGGTTTGCTTATTGATGAATTAATCTTGTTAAAAAATGCTCATGGTGTAAACGATGGTAATGGCCTTGTGAAATTTGCAACAAAAGAGGATGCGTATGAAGCCTTGAAGAGGGATAGGAATTACATTGGATCAAGGTATGTGGAGGTTTCCAAAACAACTGTAGACAATTGGCACCGGGTTACTGCTAAAATGTCAATGGCTGCCAACACAGAGCGCAACTTTAATAGGGAGAGATCACCTGTTCGCAATCACAGGAATCCACAACACAATCAAAAGTCACAGTCACCTGTGGCTCAAAAGGCCATTGCTTCTTCTGATGGTGAATACTGCGTACTTTTGGAAAACTTGTCATATACAGCGGAAAAAGAAGACATAAAAAATCTCTTTCGAAGTGCTAAGCTTTATGATGACCAAATCCTACACTTGATAGGCAATGATGGGAGAAGAACTAGATCCTCATTTGTGCTGTTCAAGAGTCAGCGAGACTATTGTGAAGCCTTAAGCCATGAAAAAAGGCTGTTTCTGAACAGATGGATTTTCACCCGCCCAATCTCAAGGGAAAAAATGATTGCCCTTCTGGAATCTCAGGGTATGGAAAACAGACCTTCTGGAGACTCTGAAGGGTTTCAGGAAAGGCCTCCATCTAACCCTAGTGATGCTTATGACTCTGAGAAAATGTGTGTGTTTGTACGAAACCTGCCACTCGATGTACGGAAAGTTGAGATCATGGACTTCTTCCTTGGGTTCAATATCACAGAGGACAAGGTGTTCGTGCTCCGTGACCATAAAGGTGCTGGGGTTGGGAAGGCTCTGGTTCTCTTCCGGTCTGAGGCAGAGGCTATGGGTGCACTCTGTCTAAATGGAAAAAGGTTTCTTGGGTTAGAAGTCATACTGAAATGCATTTCACGCCCTCAGATGAGGCAGTTGGGTGTTGAGCCACCAATTGTGCAAGAGTCACTGCCAAGAGGGGAAAAGTACTTAGGCCGGAGCAGTGAAACATCTTATAGCCCTGCTGACACTCAGTACTCTGACTCCAGGTTTCCTCGTGGTGGCAATATGCCAATAACTAATGCACAGGGTCATTTGTACAGAGGCTGTGATCAGGAGCCCTATGCAGGTGGCCCTTATGCTCCACAAGACAGAGGTAATGGTGTTGGAGCCAGCTTTGGTCCCTCGATGCAGAAATTTGATGGTCACACTCGTGTAAAGCTAGTCAACTTGCCGTTTCAAATAAAAGTAGAGGAAATCGTCGACTTTTGCTATGGATATCACATTATCCCAGGATCTGTCTCACTGCTCTTTGACCAGAGTGGAAAACCTATTGGCTCTGCAACTGCAGTATTTGAGACCCGTCAGGAGGCATTGACAGCAGTGGAGGAACTGAGTGGAAGACCCATAGGCCCAAGGAAAATACAGCTCCTTCTTATTTGATAGTGACATTTCTTTCCATGGCACCTTGCAGTGTGGTTTTGACATGTAATCAGTGTTGATTGAAGCAAAGCTGATTGAAGAGTAGCAAAAGCCTTCTTTTTGTGTTTCTTCTTTTGGATAAATGCGGCATGGCTTTATATGATTGTGAATATTCAGCTCTATAGTTGGTTTTTCATAAGTTCATTTAAAAATGATGAGGCAGTATTGCCTAACTAAATATGACTTTTGTATGCAGTCATCTTAAACGTGTAATATTTCCTTTCTTTCCCTTTTCATTGAAATACCTTACTTTATTTCAGCCAGAAACACTGTGGAAACAAAAGCACATTCTATTTTGCTATCTTTGGTTATTGTGAAAAGTGTGGTTTTAATAAAAACAGCTGTCTTATGAATTGTCTGGTTTTTTTTACCTCTGCCATTTACAGTGTAAATATATTATGCTTGCTGACTAAAGCTTAATATATATAAAGTAATGGTTAAACACCAGTTTAAAGAAATCTGATCCTGATCATTTTTAAGACTAAGTTCAATGGAGTGAATTTCTTAGAATTGTATGGTAAGTTGGGATAAACAGTGTTTGCTTTTTTTTTATAAAATCCAGCAGATCAAGAGGAAGATTGAAATATAAGTTCATCACCTGTGAGTAGCCAGTATGAAAAACTGAGATGTGTAGTTCAAATGTTAAGCTCATCTATTCCCTTTGACAAAAATTTTGTGCTAGTGTCTGGTGAAACATCCTCTCAGAGTAAATCTGAGTCAGAGCCATCAGGGGAGTTTGATGGTGAAAACTGCACTGATGTGATGACATGCTTAAATTCTTTTTAAATTTAATTTCACTTTATTTATTTTTGGTAATGAAGATTGTGAGGGGGGGAAAAAAAGCAAATTTCAGATAATATATATGCACTGAGTTTAAACACTTCTGAAAGACCATCATGCCTGGACTCAGAAATAACAGGTGCAAAATTCACTTTACCACAAGACACCCAACAAAGTGTATTATATAAGTGTATTATAATCGACATGTTTAATTACATTTTATTATACTTGCATATTTTGCATATATTTTACTATTTCCAAAAAATGGTAGCAACTTGACCACAACTTACAGCCATATTATTTGCAATTATAAAAATACAGTATCATATAAATCAGGAGTGCTATGAGTGTGCTCAATTTGCAAATTTGAGCATTTCTTATGATGCTAACATTGCAATGAGATTGTACAATATTAAATGATTTTATTTTGAAAGTCTTCTATCGGAAGTTGTGTTTTGTTTGACTACCATGTCACCGGTGAAGTGAGCAGGCTGAAAACCACGCTGTGGGAAATAACGTTACAGGTGAATAATTAACTAAAACACATGTCTTTTTGATTAAACAACTAGTTCCAGGAGCAACCGCCCTCCAATATAAGTTATTAGGTCAATAAGTGCAATTGGGATTATAGTAATATTCAGATGGAGGCGCGCACACAAAAATTAAACTTGTGCACCATCGTAAAGTTGCCTTACCAGCGCTTGACACTTTCACTGTTACTGTGTTGTTGTTTTTTTGTTTTATTAATGTTAAAAAGCTAAATCGTGTCAGACTCTTAAACAGTTTTGACCGTTAACGTTAATGAAGCAATGATCCGTGAACGTTGCGTAGAACCGCTAATGGTAACTTAGCAGCTAGCCGTTATCATCATGCAGTCCGTGCTGTACAAATGTCTGCCATGAAACACTCTGTAGTGAACCTGTTTTCCAAAGTTTATCCTTTACATGCACTACTTAGGTTAGGTTTTCCAAAAAAAACTTTCTCAATTAACGTTAAAAAAATATTCATTTCAAGTTATCTCTCAATTAATTTAGCTAATAGGGGGCACGAATATAACAGGGCCTGCATGAGATTTGTCTCTTAAATTGTTCACGTTACGTTAGACTGTTATGTTACACTGAACCTTGGACGTTTGGTAAGTGACTGTTAATTTATTAATTTCCTTCTTTTTCTGGCGCACAACGTTAGTTTTTATGTGTGACTCCACTTTAGAAACGCAAAGAGACTGTCACTTAAATATACTAGATTTTTATGTTCTCTGATGATGGTACCTAAAACTTTGTCTATTTCATACCTGTCTGCAACACTAGTGAAAGCATGGCACCTGAATTGTAACAGTAAAGTCATACAGACTATGGCTTTCAAACACTCTTGCCTCTTTGTCTGCAAGCTTAAGAGAAAAGTTATGTTTCTGCAGTATTACACTGCAGACAGTATTGCACTGCTCAGTATGCATTTGATGAGCAATCCTTGTAGAGTGTACTAGGTTTAAACCTTGTTTAAACCTTGTTTAAACCTTGGCTGACACCAGAATGGAGGTTTCAAGGAGAAGAATTGTTCAGAAGCATCTGGAGCCTGCAAGACCTCTGCGCCGCTGCCTCCATGTTGACACTGGTAGGCAGTCTGCACCAGTTAGACAGGTGTTGATTTGAATTTTGTTGTATTCAGATTTTTACATGCTCAAAGGTGAACTCTGTTGCTTTGTCTAGAGCCCAATTTTAATGCAACTACGTGTGCACAGTCACTGATGGAGGAAATTCATCAAGAGGTAAGAAAACCCAGCAAAGACATTATTTTGAAGTTAAAATATTTTCTTTCTTTGCTATTCTCTTGATTTTTTTTCTAGCTTGTCTAAAAAAAATCAATTTTCCTTTAAGCTGTTTTCCCAGAACAACAGTCCAAAAAAACCCATATATTTTCACCTTTGAATGATACAAACAGGAATGCAGCTGATCATCACATCTGAGATCTTGAAACCATAAAGTGGCTGGCATTTTTCTTGAGAATGACTTGAACAAATATATTCAAAGTTGTTGATGTTTCCTTTTCTTTCTTATGTCTAATCCATTAGTCGTTTTACGCTTTTCAGTTATTATTGATATTTTGTAAATATTTTAGTCTCACAGATTCATACATGGAGTTCTTTTCCTCTAAAATTAATTGAGATAACCATTTGCCTATTACATAGTTGATTAAGACACCAAATTTCTAATTTTGTGCTTTTAGACAAATGTTGGCATAGAGCAGTTCTACAAGGTTGTCAGCCTGCACAAACATAAAGAAGGTAGGACAAAAGTGTCTTAATGAACTGTTTTGAATGTAGTGTGGGCATCTGTGCTCATCTGGAAGCTGACATCTTTGATTACAGTGCTTAGTATTTCCAAATTGTTACCACTTGTGGTTGTCAGACGGTCTCAGACTTATCAGAATAAAAAATATTTTTGCGAGGATTTTTCATAATTTGAATTCTTCTAAATTTGGTTTTAATGTATATATATTTATGTATATTATTTGCAGGCAGAATATCTTATACAAGAGATTTTTTAATTGGTCTGGCAAGTTGTCCTGAGGCCAGGAAGAAGCCAGAGTTCTTGCCAGAACATCCTATCGTCTTAACTGAGCCGGTAATATCTTTTTTGGTATTTGATTATAAAATGGTATCCTCACAAAATATTGATAACCTCCCTTTTTTTAATTTAATGTAATTTTTTTCAAAATGTCAACAGAGAGATCTTGGGCACCTTCATGAAATGAGGTGGAATGAGGAAAAGACAAAATGTAAGTGTTCTTTGATTCAGTGAACTGGTGTAACTTTATCAGGCCTTTTTTATTGTCAAGCAATAAAGGCAGATTAATGATAACTGGCATTTTATGTGGTAAGAAGAAAATTATGTGTGTAGGGCTGTACAAATAGCTTAAAACTTTGTTCATAACATTGACTTTAAAACTCTAAATCACAATTCAATTGCATAGACCTCCACACATATCATGGGGCTCCGAGCATTGTGTGGGTCAGACAGGGGAAGGGGCAGACATTTGAGGCTTTGTTAAAAAAATAAAAAGGAGGCTTCAGATGTCAAAAATAACATTTGGTATGGCCCTAGTTTTGATGTTTTAATTAGCCCTGACACTTCATGTTCTGAATATCATTGCCTTGCCGTAAGCTACACTTCACTGTTGGATCCTTTTTAATTTCCTAAATTTATTGTGGTGCCTTAATAAAACTACATTACAAGCATAAACAGCATGAAATACAATTTGCAAATATGTTTTTTTTTTTTGTTTTTAGGATGGCAGAAAAGGCTTTGCTCACCTTAACAAATTTGCACAGATGTTCACTATACCCAAAAGAGTGTTTCTTTTGTTTGTTTTTGCTTTTCTTATTTAATTTAACTTATGACATTTTAATTTGCATGTTTATTTTTTGATAACTGTTTGATGTGAAGTTGTACTAAGTTATTATTACTAAAAAACACTATTTTTGCTTAAGTATGAGTATTGCATTTTGCTAACATTTTCTGCAGTGTACGACTGGCTATAGTGAATAATTTATCATTTGTAAAAATGTTCTAACATAAGACATAAACGGCAGCTTTTCTGCTGTGTTTGCAATGTTTCGTTGAAAGAAACTGAGAAAAAGCGACATTTAATGTGGACTTAACATATTGATCATAAAAGAAACCCTGCCTGAAGTGACATTGATGTTTGTCATCAGCCAAAATAGCTGGGATTTCATCAGCATTGTGATTTACTGTGTCATGGGAAAAATGGAGATTTCTCTGATAAAGAAAAATTTGGCTCCAAACATTTTGTGTGTTGACATTTTTTTTCCTGATATCATTAAAACTCAATAAAGCTGCATTAATACATACATTTTATTAACATTGCATTTAATGACTGTGTAATGCAAAAAGTGTTGCTGTGTTAGACCATCAAGAGAAACTTACACAACTCTGCAGTGACTCCAGCTCTATGGAGTATCTTGGCATTTTTCATATGCTTGCTTTTGATTTTCTAAACTATGATTCAGAAATTTTCATCTTTATTTCCTGCCTCAGCTAGCAGATGCTTTAAACTAATTTTATTTTAGAAACTTTGTGCGCTCCCTGCCAAGAACCAACAACTGATGGAGACCAAAACAGCCTAAATGAGAATGAATATATGACTTACATCCATCAGGTGAATAACAACACAATTACAAATGAATGATAATGAGACTGTATGTCTGTGAAAGTGGAAGTAGACAGCTGATCTGTAACACATTCACAATAGCAAAATTGATGTAGCTTCATTTACACAGCACCAAGCCTTGTATTCCACTTTCTATATAAACTAATATTGCCTCTCCAGAGGAAAATAAACATTTTTGAGTAACACTTGAAATTATCACTACAGTTATTCATGTTCAGGGAGTTAATTTTTTTATTTTATTTTTTTTACTGCAGGTATATTGAAATGAAACCATGAAAAACAGCTGTAATAAGTTAAAGATCATATCAAACAAAAAAAACTACCTTCAGTGTTAAAATATTTTTAGTGTTTGAAGACCTGTCAATGTAAGGAAATTTTAAGTCCAAGTATGCCCAGAGAAATATTCAGTATTTAATTACTTAAAGTTGATGTGGTCTTCAAAGTACACGACTTCAACATAAAAGTTAAGTGGGAACGCAAAACTAGACTGTTGTCCTGAACGGTTTGAAGGGCTCATGTGTGTGAACGTTATCGCCTCTGTCCTATTGTGAAACGAACGGGAACCGTTTGGCAATATCGGCATATCCAGTACAAGCTCTGGTTTCCTCCACGGACCCCATGTACGTGACCGAGCCCGAGTAGCCAACATCCCACAAGGATGCTGTGCGGCAAGTCATGACGCTGGTGACGTGCTCGACGTCACGTCATTGTGGGCGGGAGCCAAACGTTATGGTTTTCACGTAGGATGTTCGAAAAGCGAAACAATTAGTTAGAAACAGAGAGAACGGACAGGCGGAAGTCAAACACTTGCATTTCAGAGGTGAGCTGGCTTTTAGGCTTTTACTGACTCATTGGCTGCTATTGAAAGTAAAATTGAGCTAATTATTATTATTTTTTCTCGCGGTTAGCGATAAAGTGTGGTGTGCTGCGATATCTGACCTGAGCAGACTGTATTATGCGGTTTCCTCATTTTGTTGTGCTTTTTAATCATGTAAAATTGAAACTCGGAGCATCTTGATGCTGCATCACATTTGAAATTAAGCAGGTGCCAAAGCTTGTAAGTTTAATTTTCAAGTTTAAGGTTTGTTTTGTTTTTTGGTCACTGACTCATGTCCGGTCACAGCTGTTTTCAGGAAGATGGATCCAAAGGACGTCAAGCAAACCCCGTCATGTGGCAGGTGAGAAGTTCCAGTCGAGTTTTAAGTTAATGTTTCAACTTTTTATAGCTTTATGGGGCGCGTTTGTTCTAAACATTTTTAATGGTTAACATTTATATTTTTAATTATTTACATGCGTGAGTTACCTCAGGCTTTGCTTTAGGGTGACTGTTAGGTAAGATTGTTCTTGGGAAACCACTGGGTGTGTCGGGATGTCCTGCCATCAAAACAAAATTTGATTTACCAAATTGAACTTGAACAGAAAATTAGGGGATGCATTACCATTCCACCCCATTTACTTATTGGCAAAATTTCTCCATATATTGTACTTCAGCAGCACCACAAACTAGATCATCTAAATTGACTAATAGTTGGAAAACCTTTGTAAGAGAATATTTTGACAGGTTTTGGTGAGGTGAACTGACCTAACCAGATTTGAAGAAGCCTGAATCACTGCTCATGTACAGACTCGTTCATCTAAGTGCATAGAATGCAAATGCACTCCAATTATTAGACTAGAACTAACCCTTTAAAATCTGTTTATCCCTCCATAAGCCCTGTGTGTGTCAACAACCCTCATCTGGACGCACTGAAAGATGACATCCTCTACCACTTCAGTTTAGGAACTGGAACTCATGACCTTCCAGCTATGTTTGGTGATGTCAAAGTAATGATTTTTATGACATTTGTTTGTGAAAACAATTCCTCCATTATCATCTTAATTCAGGAGTTGTTTATATTTGTGTGTGTGTGTGTGTTTTCTCTCAGTTTGTGTGTGTTGGGGGCAGTCCCTGGAGGATGAAAGCATTCATTGAATACATTGCTGCTGAGCTCAACATGGAAGACCCCAAAGCAGAGTATCCAAATATCTGTGCTGGAACGGACCGCTATGCAATGTACAAAATCGGCCCTGTACTTTCTGTCAGTGTATGTAGGCACGAGATTCTTGCATTTTCTGAATATCTCAAATATGTTTTACACAAATCACTTATAGTAATCCTACAAATCTGTCTATCGTGTCGCTCTGTTAAAAATATTGAGATGTGAAAGTTGTGTTACATGTCTGTGCTTTATTTTGCAGCATGGGATGGGCATCCCATCAATTGCCATTATGCTGCATGAGCTAATAAAGCTCCTTCATCATGCACATTGCGCAGATGTTACAATTATACGCATTGGGACATCAGGTGGAATAGGTAAGCAAAAATATTTTGCATTATCAAAGCATAAACACATCAAGACAACTTCACTTTTCTTTCTGTAAATCAGTTTACGAAAGAGAAACTCAGTGGACTTAGCTTAGACTCCCTTTGTCATCCACTGCACAAAGTACTTGGTATGTCCACAAAGATTGTCCTGTTTTTCTTAGTTTTGCCACAAGAGGGAGCCCAGACTCCCTAGATTTTAGACAAGCGTCATTCCAAAAAGCTTTTTGTGTATAGTTGCTACTAGCAGATGATGGTATTTCTCAATTTTTCTGAATAACAGCAAACAAATGTTTATTTTAAACCTTTTAGAACTGATCAAATGAAATGCATTTATAGTAAATACCAAACCTTTACATTATTTTAAGTGTGGTGTAAAGCATCGGGTGTAGTCCTGTGACATTTTTATGGTACAATATAGATTTTCACTATGGCTTAAAGTGTATGAGGGATTTCAGCAAACAAGATAGACCTATTTGTTATTTAAACTCTTTTGAAGTTAAGTGTTTCTGGTTTTTTTCTTTGTAAAAAAGGGAACATAATGCATACTTAATAAAGTCTTTCTCAGTCGAGTATGTCATTTCAGCTTATATACATAATTACTTTTAACTAATGCTTTCTCCACTTTAAGAAAAGAAACAATTTGTTTAAATGTTTATTTCACTTAATATTCTCTTCTATTCTCTTCTCTCTTTTCAGGGCTTGAGCCTGGAACTGTTGTTGTCACCAAGCGGTCCGTGGATGCAACCTTCCTGCCTAAGTTTGAGCAGGTGATCCTTGGGAAAACAGTGGTGCGCAATACTGATTTGGATGAAGGCCTGGCTGAGGAGCTGCTGGAGTGCAGCAAGGAACTGAACAAGTTTAAGACAGTGATAGGCAACACCATGTGCACACTGGATTTCTATGAAGGTATGACCTCTAATGCATTGATATGTTAATCACATTGTTCACCAACATGCAGAGTGGTTCAGCCGTAATGTGCGTCTCTTGCCAATTTTTTGTCCGTATTCTTTATCCGTACAATCACCCAGGGCAAGCCCGTTTGGATGGTGCTTTCTGCTCCTACACTGAGAAGGATAAACAGGAATACCTCAGTAAAGCTCATGAGGCAGGAGTCTGCAACATTGAAATGGAGTCATCGGTTTTTGCTGCAATGTGCAAGCTGAGCGGTCTACGAGGTAAAAAAAAATTAAAAAATTACAACATCAGCATGATTATTAAGCTGTTAAAAAATTTTGGTTTCTCAAAACGCAGATGCCGAGCTTGTAATATTCATGTCTTGTTCTGCACAGCTGCTGTGGTTTGTGTGACTCTACTGGACCGGCTGAAAGGGGATCAGCTGAGCAGCTCGCATGAGGTCCTTCACTGTTACCAACAGCGTCCTCAGATCCTGGTCGGCTCCTACATTAAGAAGCAGCTGAAGGCCAAAGCAGGACTTTGCTAGGTTCAGCAGTTACTACACTGTTATACAAGCCAACATTAAAATCTGGGAGTTTGTAACTTATTAAAACTACAAATACATGATGCAATGCAATAACTCGGATTTTACCTGTTTTCCGTTGTCTCATAAGTAATCAAACTTTTTCATTATGTCAGGAATAATGACCAATTTTTTTTTAAAACAATGCACTGTTATCTTCTGATCATTTTGACACTTGTTTGGATTATTTCATTCACCATCATAACAAACCGGCATGCACTATTTCCCTTTTGCCTCCTCTTTTATTGAACTTCAATGTTAAATCTTATGTACGGTCATCAAATATGTCTTATTTAGGGCTGCTTCTGTTTTATACATGTAAAGTCTCTTATCCAAAAAACTTTATCCATTTTATGTCTTTTGGTGTGTAAAGGTGCTGTATCAAAATTATTCCATTATTGAACTGTTCCTTGTTTGCTGAAGACCAAAAAAATACACTGATATTGATATGTGCGTTCTTATGAATGTAAAGGTTGTTGTAAAAAATCTCTTAATATGTATCATGAGGAGTATTCTTATTCAGAATCTGTGTTGTCTTGTCTTTAGGATTAGGGTTTTGAAAGCTCTCGAAGGGCTTAAATTCAGAATAAATGCATCAAAAGTCCCTCATTTTCAAAAAAATAATAAATCCACTGGATGTCTTATCACTACTGAAGCCTTAAGAGGTCTGAAGTTGTTGTCTTACGCTCTGACTCAGTAAAGGTGCACAAGTTCTTGGCACAATAAGAACTCTGGTATGTGACTGAATGAGATTTGTTGTTGTCTGAGCTGTTTGCATTTGCAGCTCTGAAGAAACTCAGAATAGTTCAGATCTACGTCCTGAACGCTGCTGACTATTCACATAACTCAACTACTGACTACCAAAATAAGACTGAGGGTCGGTCTCAGGATCAGCCCACTTATGTGAATGTGGATTCCTTAGGTAGCTTCAAAACACCTACTTAATTACAATGAACAATGATGGAATCGAAGAATTTCGATTGACGTCAGTAGGTTCAAGTTCAACTTGAACTCCCACAAATATCTCTTGAGACACACTAGCCTACTTATTCAAAATTTGTACTCAACGCCTGCAGGTCAACACTGACGTTAAATGACGCATCCGAGATGAAACTGGACGGTCTGACTAACGGAGAGCGTAATTTTCTATATTTTTGACAAGTAGCTGAAATAGAAATCTTCAGATGTGCATCTCTCTGAATCTTGTTATCTCTCGTGCTTGGGAAATTACAAGATGGCTTAACCACTGGAAGCTATTCTTAAAATTTGGCCTACCTAAAATGGCTTAGTGGTACCTATCAGGACCACGATGATAGGCCTGTGTTGTGTTGTGTTCAGGATTTTTAGGAAAATAAGTACTGGCTTTTAAACTGGATCGGATTGCTTGGAAAGTATTTTTTTTAATAATTTCGGATTTAAAAACACAACACACATCACAGATATCTTGTCTCGAGAACATACTTATGAACTCTCACGTTCGTGCTTTAATCGCCGGCTTGAGGAAGGTTATGTGGTCACAGCGAGGAGGCTGAAAGCTGCTCCGCGCGTCAGAGGACAGAGGGGAGGGTCTGCTCGCGCGCTCCCGTGCGCTCCCTCCTCCTGTCTGCCATCCGATCCTACCCCCGATCTATTCGCTGACTCAGTGCCTTAAGCAGCATCACCGTTCACCTGAACAGAGTCACAGCATCCTCTGCGGAGAAATCCATCAGCCATGGCTAAAACAGCAACCGGTAAGCATGTTCAGACTGCTCATGTTTAAACGGATGGATGCGGAGATGGATGGATGGATGGATGGAGGAATGGATGGATGGATGGACTTGTGACGGACGCATCTTCTCTGTATCGAGCTCATGTCGGCCCGGTATTGTCTACCAGCTGGTGGTCGTGTTTCTGTAATGGCTTTTTAAAAAAAAATAAAAAAAAATAAATGTCTCTTTTTGAATGATAAAAGTCAAGGGAAATTCAGTCTCTCACCTTGATATTTCTCGATTGAGGGCACATTGTCTAAGACTTGAGGTTGTAATGACAGCGTGAATCCGTGCTTAGAAGTCGAGCATCTTCCGTTATTAGGGTGCCGAAATGTCTCCTTCATTTTCTTAATTCGTGTCATTGTCTAAGGATCATTGTTTTGTTCTTTGATATATATTTTAAACCGTGTATTAGTTGAAAACTACACTATATGAGATGGCCTCAGACAGCTTTATTTACAACGCCGCACCTGCTCTTCATGCTACAGCGGCCCCAACATGCAGCATAATGCAGACGGACCCCACCCAAGATGCTGAGCTGCCGACCATTTAGCCGAAAGCAAAACTGAGAGGTCTTCATTACCCTGACTTTTATATTCCACCGCTACAATTAAACCTATACAGCTGTAACCAATGATTACAAAACGTGTTTCTGCACCCTAATCCTCTCCCTGACGTGATTGTTTGATCGGTTTGTGTATTTGCGATTACTCCTTTTATTCACGTCTGAAGCTTTCCTTAGTTCTTCCCTTCCAAGGATGCATCACCAGCCATGAGAGATGTGCGGCCATTTACTACCCCAAAATACCCTTTTGGCATAAGAACAAATGAAAAGACCCCAATTCCAGACAATTAAGTGTAGGAGTTAACGCACTAAATAAATGCTGCCAGATAAGAGCCAGATTGTATTCGGCATTAGTCATGTCTTCTGACGGACAATTGTTGTTGTAGTGCAGACATTTAGCATATTTGTTTACATGGCTTTATTTAGCCTGTGAATACTAATAATAATAATGTGAAACTCTATTGCCTTGACATATGCAATACATTTGGTCCCTTTGTGCAGATTGTGCTTCATTCATTATTGTATGTATGTGTGTGGAGGCAAAGATGTAGCAGTGGAGACAGGTGCATGGCAGGGTGGGAGGCAGGCCAGCCCTGCAGCAAGGGGCCGCTTCACACACTGGCCTTTGCAGCAGAAGGCTCAGCAGCACCGACAGACTGTAGTCCTGTCTTAGCAGCCAGGTGGGCACTTTGTCAAAGGCATGCAGAACATGAAAAAAAAAGTGACAGAATTTGCAGATGGGATTAAAAATAGTAAGAAACTGGTGAAAAACACTCCTCAGATCTTTTATCAGAGAATAAAAGTCAAGATCTCTTATCAGCTGAATTTGACAGCTATAACAGTAACACTCAACAATGAGGTGGGGGGGGGGACAGATAAATACAAGTGTTTCATATTATTGTTGTCATGACACAGAAACAGCTGAGAGTTCCACAGGAAATGACACGCGGGCCTGTCTCTGCCCTGTCACTCGTCTCATGCAGATTGCAAGGGGATATGAGAGAAGGCCCTCTGATTTCCTGATTGAAATGACTCACAAATGTCTTATAACATCCAATTAAGCAATGTTAGTTTGATCCGCCTTAGAGTATATATTCATCCAATGAATTATTAAGCAACAGGGCACTTACATCTGCACTTACAATAGATCGTTAAATTGCTGGTCATCCGATGGTAATTGTTTTATTGAGCACCTTTTTCCGCTTCTAAGGTGTAAGGTCCTAATTAGGAAACATTGCAAGTATATACATTTATGTATTTGTGACACTAGTTTTACAGTATGATGTTGTGGTGAGGAAACTGTAGCCAGGTATTAATTTCATTGATTAACTGTTACCAGGTTGACATATGTTTTTTTTGTTATCGCAGCATATAAAGAGAAGATGAAGGAGTTGTCTGTCCTCTCCCTCATCTGCTCCTGCTTCTATCCAGAGACACGCAACAAGCTTGTGAGTGAATTCGAAGGTATGGATCAGCTCGTGCATTGATTTTCTTTTACATTAAAAACAAATTACCCCTTGTGGATGTTTTATCTGCCCTGTAAATTTCCACATCAGTAATAATTATGGGAATGATGTATTGTGTTATAGCGCATTGATTTTGCTGGCGTTCACATCGTTACTGTCTGATTTACAGACATGGAGGTGAAACCTATAAACAAGAGGGCCTCTGGCCAGGCGTTTGAGGTGATCCTCAAGCCTCTGTCTCCAGTGTCAGATGTACCCCAAAGCTTCCCCTCACCCCCCAAGAGGGACATCTCCTTGGAGGACATTGAGAAAAAACTGGAGGCTGCTGAGGATCGAAGGAGGGTAAGTATTTTACCTCTTTCAAATTGCTTTTAGTGTTTGACATAAAAAAAAGATATACTTTGAGTGGTAAGTTATTTAAAATTAGTCAGGTGGCTTATGATTTTTTTTGCCCTCTCTGGTTGTAGTATCAAGAGGCCCAGGTGCTGAGGGCTTTGGCGGAGAAGCGAGAGCATGAGAGGGGCGTGTTGCTAAAGGCCATGGAAGAGAACAGCAACTTCAGCAAGATGGCTGAAGAGAAGCTCCAGTTTAAGATGGAGCAGATCAAGGAGAATCGTGACGCCCATCTGGCAGCCATGATCGAGCGTCTACAGGAGAAGGTGTGATATGCAGGGATCTGTGTTGTTAAAAAAGCGAACACAAAAAGTTCAAGCATTTCAGACTGAATCTTCCCAAGTTCTGGAGCTTGTTCTGATGGTCGATTCTTCTTTTTTCAGGAGAGACATGCAGCTGTGGTGCGCAGGAACAAAGAGCTGAAGGAAGAGCTGACAGCATGAGCCTCACACAAGTTCTGACCTTCATGGCCCATCAACGTCCCTCCATCCAGTCCTGCCCCCTTCTTCGCCCTGCCCTCACCCTCCTGAGAACAGCCACCCAACCCTGGAGGTCAAGAGGTTCGAGGACCTCACCACCACATCACAACACACTACACCACCAGTACTCACCAGTATCAGTATTATCAGTGGATACAAGCATCAATAACACTCATCTTGAGAATGGATTTGTTGATTTTAGGGAAATTGTGAGAATATGGCTATTATTTTGTAAATACTTTTTTCTATCTATCTATCTATCTATCTATCTATCTATCTATCTATCTATCTATCTATCTATCTATCTATCTATCTATCTATGATTACAAGTGAAGTACATGCAATCACTGTACTGTACTTCACTGTACAATTTAAAACGTTTTGTTCGCAATTTGTTTCATTTCTTGAAATTTGACTCTGCAACCATTTTCTTGTGAAAGCCCTCGGTGTTGTGATTGGCTGTAGACCGACATTTGCGGTGTTCCCTGATGATGTCATAATGATGATGATGATGATGATGATGATGTTTCTGTGTCTTTGTGAAGAATGATGGTCGGTGTACCTAGACTACAGACTCCTCAAGATATCAACGTATCCCATCTGTATCTTCCTCACGCACACCTACTCATTCTCAACACGCACGCTTGGAACTTAACGATACGCCGAACACACAGATTCATAAGTGTCCACTTCCTTGAAAACGAGCTTGATATTGAACTTGATAGGTGCTTTATTGTTATTAAGAATGTCTTTGCCCAAATGAGAGCAACTGTTTCTACACTTACAGAGTCCCACTTACCCTGATAACTTTATTTCTAAATGAAAACATCATAAACCAAATCAATAGATCTGTTACGAACACAGTAATTTGGGATTAATCTCTTGAATGTTAAGACACCATATTGGTACCATGCATATTGTCTTGGACCGTGGAATGTGCTGTTGCCCCCACCTTAATATTGACAGTGTGAACATAACGTATGTCTGTGTGGGTGTGTGTGAATTCAAATTTACCACAAGGCATCACTAGCCTCTGCTCTCTTTAGGAGATCAGATGGAGAATGAATGCAGGATGCTTTACATTCAGCACACTGAACTAGGTTTCTTTTTAAAATACAGTCCCACTGATATCTGCCTGCATCCTCTGCTGCTTGTGTTGCTCCCTTCATATATTTCTCTGTGAAAGCTTTGCTGAATAAAGGTTTGGGGTTCTGTGAACATGGCATGCACCATCTAATACTTTTCTGTGCTAAAAGAGGAGGGAAAATGTAAACTGCCAAATAAAAGAACCAGTTATCTACACATCCTCAGAATCACAGTCTTCAACTCAGTTTTTTTTTTTTTTTTTTGTTCATGTTTCAGTCTAATGTTTAGTTATTTTGCCAATTATATCTAATTTTTGGCATATTTCAAAATTAACCCGGACATAATACTTGAGGGTTAGATTAACATGTGATAAATATTCTATAAAAAGTGCACCCATCAGCCTCCATCATGCATGCCTGCATAGGGCAAAGTTTCTCCAGTAGGTGGCATTGTCAGATTTCTTTAAGCTTGAGCAGGAGCCCACACAAATGCAAAAGTAGGGCAAAAGTTCATATTACAAAAATATTGAGCAATTATAACAAAAAACTGATCAAATTTAGATCAGTGGTGTTTCTCCTTTTCTGGAGAATCACAAGTAATTTGAATAAATAACACCCTCATTTAGAGGGGTTTGTGTCATTCATCAGCACCTAAAGGACATCAAATGCAGACACTTTTCTATGTAGTGCTCTAGATTGACTGATAGTCAGTTTCTCAAAGAAAAACAATATCCCTCATTTATTATTAATAAGCATGTAGCTTGAAGCCCTCAGGAAACAAATCACAGTGACTGCCCCTCCTGGAAGCCTAAGGTGCTGCATACAAGGATGAAAATTTAAATCTTCAAAATTAGTGAAGCCCTCAAAGTCTGTGTCGCCCAGATTGGAGCAGAAACAACACCTCAGAGCTGAACAGTGATTTATCGGTCCAGCTGTCTGTGTGTTGTTGTTACTTTTTAACTGCTTTCCTCCAAAGTCCCCATCCTGTTCACACTATTGTCTCCGTTTCAGACCAACCCAGGCTGGTGAGGTCAGGACAACATTGTCAAGGATTTCCTCTGGCTCTTAATGATTTCCTGGGTATTCATAAGGGCAACAATGCTCTTAGATTTGGTTACTTACCTGGCACGCAGTAAAGGAATTGCCTTTCAGTCAATAACCGCAACCTTATAAGCACATGATTAATTTCTATGGGATTGTAACAAAAGTCCACCTGCATATTATGTGTCAGCTGAGAAGATATGATCTTAATCACTTGGAGGGCAGTTAGTCTGCTTGTATATAGGACTATGACACAGTTGTAAAAAAAAAAAGAAAAAGCCTCTGAATATATATCATGAAGCACAACACAATTTAAAGAGTTTAAGGAGCAAAAGCAGCAGAAACAAATTCTTTGGTTTAAATCCATGTTTTTTTTTTAATTTTAACATTTTATTGGTACAAAATTTTTTACAAATAGATACATGAATGCAAGTTTCCAATTCTTGAGGGGTTAGTTTTTCAACAATGGCATATAAATTATGCATATTCTTTTCCATGAGCCCTGATACCACTAACGAAGCTGACTGAATTAGCTCTACCTTAAATTAAACACAGATGTCCATGCTCAACAAATGTAGAAGTTTCAGTACGTGGAGTACAAAATATTCCTGCTACATTTGCTTACAGTAAATCTAGTCATGGCCTGTATGTCATATGTCAGTTCTCAACCTGGAGACAATGCATGTTAACAAAATTAGTTGTCAATTTCAATGAATATCATGAAGTCTTTAAAAAATCTCTTTCTTTCTTTTAAAAGAGTAATGACATACTGAGAGGAAATGAAACACTTCAGCAAACTCTTCCACTTAGTCTTTATACTAAATAAAATAAAATCAGTCCGCTTTGTTCCTCTGTGTTTTATTGCTGTGAAAAAAACAGATACAGTAGGTTGTCCTGCCTGGTCTGTGGTGGTGGGCACAGCTCAGCTGTTGCCTTCAGTCCAGTTGCTAGCCTCAGAAGGCCCCAATCTCCGTGCCCCAAGGCCTGTAAGGCTTTGACAGGGTGGAGGAGGGGCTCACTGTGCTGAGGGCTGACGGGGAGACCAGAGGGAAAGCACCGAAGGAGATGGGGAAGGCTGACATCGAAGAGAGGGATGAAAGGAGCGGCGGTGATAACTTGGATGTTGGCACAGGCAGACTGAGGGACAGCGAGCTGTTGGGAGGAACCCTGAGGGACTCTGTGGGGGGCATGACACCGAGTCTGGACGTCCCAGATGTCTCAGCGGAAGAGGAGGAAGATGTGGAGGAAGAAGAGGAGGAGGGCGGGCTGCTGTTGCTGCTGGATGCAGGTGTCCTGCCCTGGGGGTGTTGCAGGAGGAGGGGGTGGGGAAGATGGGCATGGGCAGTCCCATAGGGAGAGCCCCAGGCTAAGTGTTCCAGTCCAGTGTGCACTTCCCTCTGAGAGGCGTAGTTGCTGAGGTGGGACACCAAACGTAAACGGAGGGGGTCTGTGCTCTCCCGACCCTCTACGATGCTCAGATAGCGGGCTGTCTCTGCCAGGCACTCCCTGAAGCCCAGGCTGCGGTAATCCTTAGCAAGAGCATGAGCCTCAAAGTAACCTGCCAGGAAACGAAGCAGAGTGAGAAGGTTAGAAATCCTGGTGAAGGATTTTCAGCATTTTTTTTTTTCATTTAGAATCAGGGAGTTAAAAAACACAATTTTATTTGTTTATCATGCAAAACCAAAGAAGATGTTACCTTTGCCACCAGAGGCATGAAGCATCTTTAAATGGTCCACAGTCATTTGTAAAATTTCTGCCTTTTCCAATTTAGCTGAGCCCTGTAAAGAAATAAGACAGAATAGTATCACTTTTAACATTTAAATCTCAGATTCCATATATGAAATAGCACATAGGCGATGCTCAAAAGGCAAAATGAAAGATAGGTCATACCTGTTTCTCAAAAGCACTTGGCACCAATCTTCTTAACTCTGACAGACTATTATTGATTCGATCACGTCTCCGTTTCTCAATTATCTGTGAATGGACAAAAGAAAAAAACGCATTTAGTTTACAGGTGGCAACAAAACAATAAATTTTTTAAAAGCAGTGAGCAAATAAAACTTTATTTACCCCTCTGCGCCTCTTTCTGGCTTGAACTTGGGTGGTTGTGGAGGGTGACATCGAGCCTTGGGAATCAAGTTGACTGTTAAAAAAAAAAAAATTACATTTTATTTCGACAAAACATGAAGTCCTTTGGAGGTCATCAGCAAAGGCAAGACGACAAATTAAAATAAGCGGACTAAAACAAATACTTCTGCTTTAGAACAAATGATATGTTAATATTTCAGGTGAACGTACCAGTTTTCGTCGCCACTATCCTTCTCCACCTCAACATTGTCATCCAGGTCGCTTTCCGATGAGCTGTAATTGTGGCTTCGCTTCATGGTGCTTCCAGTCCGGTAGTGACCGTCAGTCCTTGCTGAGAAAGCTGCAGTGGCACACTGACAGCGGAGGATCCGTACGACAGTTTAAACGTCAGACCTTCTGCTGCTGCGACTACTTTCACACCGCGCCGGAGGGGGCGGGGCCACGGAATGAGGTGGGCGGTGCTTGAAAAACACTTCAGCCTGTTAAAATCGAGCTGGCAATGGAGCAACATATGCTTTACAGAAAAAGATTTTTAAAAAAAGTAATTTATCATCTTCAGAGCAAAGCTTTAAAATAAGAGGGTAAAACTAATTTTAAGTTTAAATAACAGATTAAATGTTGTGTTAAAGGCCTGTTTTTTATTTATGTTTTCTAGAGAGTCCTTTTTCCTGTGTTTGACAGCTCAGGCTGGCCGGTGGACTCCTGGCCCCAGGTCCTCCCTGTTTCCCTGCTGAGACCTCAGCTCATGAGCAACAGGCCACACTACAGCAGGAGCCCTCTTCTTCTTTGCTGTTGTGGAGGACACACGGCCTATTAGCAGAGTGTGTTGTTCATTGTCTGCTGTCAGCTGTGGTTCCACAACAGCATTGATCAGCCGGGAGGCCCAACATTAGTCAGTCAGCGTTGCCAGGCTCTCCTAGGAAACCTGCCCTCCTTTATCTGCACCTCCCTGCAAACAGGTCAACTGACTAGCGCAGGAAGACCCTCTCAGTGATTCATTCACTTACTAAGGCTGAAAACAGTGATCCTTCACTCTGCTCTGTGGAGAAAGACATGTTTTTTAGGAGCTCAAGCTTTATGTAACCAATGATAAATGTTTTACTTATGAGAGACCTTAAAAACATACAAGCCTACTTAGTCATAAGTGGCACAAGATAAGTGACTCACTGTGTGTGGGGGAGCTGGGGTGGTCTGCATGAGGTGTGAAAATTCTGACCTCACTAATATGCTTGTGTCAGAGGGCAAAGTATAAAAAACATGGGAGCGCTCCGTGTTTATTTTAGATCACGTCAGGTTGTTTTCAACTCTGGATTAAGGAGAAAGAGATTTGAGATTGAGATATTTCTCCTATATAAACATACATTTGAATATTAATGCAAGACAGATGTTACTAGTCTGTTTTGTTGTATGCACACTAATGAAACCATCATACCATGGTGCAAAGTAACAGAAGTTTGCTCAAGTATTGAAATGCATAGTTTTGAAGTTCTTAAGTAATTCTTTTTTACGCTTTACAAGTTGCTTTGCAAATTACAATCTTATACACAAAATCTATGATCATTTTATAAAATAAAGTGCATTGCTATTGATTACTTAAAAGTATATAACTGTATCAGCAATTAGGTCTACTCAAATCTGTATGTAAGTATGCACAGCTTTCCTTTTTTAAGTGTATATATTTTTTTTTTTTTATTTACTGTGTATATA
>JAQMCX010000057.1:7032266-7066949 GCA_029814765.1 Acanthurus leucopareius | reverse complement strand
CTTTCCCCCCCCCCCCCCCCCCCCCCCCCCCATGGCTCCTGAAGGCAGCAGACTCCTGTCATTTGATTCCATCAAACTCATGATCAAAATCTGATTTACGGACACGCCCCCTCTAATCTGCTCATTTCCATGGCAACACCAGCACCTGCTCTTGATTGGTAGATCCGGATCAAGCACGTGTTCGACCAGGCTTCAAATATGTCATTGAGCTTGAGCGTCAGTCTCTCAGCCCTCTTCAGCCACTGACTCTGCAGCATCTTGTGTTTGTGTAGCCGACTGTGCTTCATCTTCATCATCCTCATCATGGTTGAGCAGTTTGTTGGGACCTGGACTCTGATTTCCAGCGAGAACTTTGATGAATACATGAAAGCGATCGGTAAGATTATGTTTAATACTAATATCAGGTCTGATTTAAGGCTGACAGCTTTAGCAACATGCTAGCTTGTAACCACGCACATTAGTTTTAATATGTAGCATCAGCTGCAACATCACGCACAACTAACAGCATGCGTAAGGCGCGTCTTGCTTAACCCGCATTGTGTTGAAGGTGTGGGCTTCGCCACCCGGCAAATGGGCAACATGGCAAAGCCAAACCTGGTGATCAGCGTGGATGATGCTGGGGTTATTTCAATGAAGTCTGAGAGTACTTTCAAGACCACAGAGATTAAGTTCAAACTGAACGAAGAATTCGACGAGACGACAGCAGACGGCCGAAAGACCAAGGTGGGCCTTGTTTTTATTTTTTAACTTTCTACATGATAATCCTGTTTTTGCGGTGATTCTAACAACCAAACCTAATTTACAGACCACCATCACTCTGGATAATGGCAAACTTGTGCAGCTTCAGTCGTGGGACGGAAAGAAAACGACCCTCGAAAGAGAAGTTCAGGATGGAAAGCTAACAGCTGTGAGTAATATAAATTAGCAACTTATATTGTCTTTTTTTTTCATATTTGAGCCTAATGTTAAGTGGTGTTTTTTTTTTTTTTTTTTTAAGCCTGTCATTGGGCTATAAAGAAATACAAGAGTTGTAACACTTGACGTTTGTCTCAACAGAAATGCATCATGGATGACGTTGTTTCAGTGAGGACTTACGAGAAAGCAGCTTAATTCCTTTTGGTGAAACATCAGATTTGTTCAGCCTGATCCTCTGTTCCTTCACCAAGACACCAAATACATTGAGCTTTTGCCAAACATGCCAATAAAGTCTGAACTTTGAAACTTCAGTCTGCGCGTTGTAAATTACTTTTTGTAACTAAAATCAAAGTGCTTTTTGTGTGCATTTTATGGGTTCAAATACAATTTGCATGCTGTTATACAATCACCACTGCTCTCTTCTTTTTACAATAGACCACTTGTCTCTTTCAGGGGGGATGTTAGCTAGTAAAATCTTGCAAAGGCAGTTAATGTTTAGTTTCTCAAATCAGTTGAATTCCCTTAACTACGCTAACACTTCTAAAGCCACACACCTGAATTTTAGAGCGTCACACAAATGAGACATGGTAAACTTCATTTGCAGTTGTAAGCATGTACCTTTTCTTTTTTTTTTTTTTTTTTTAAAGTCCCAGTTTCTCTATTTATATGCAGGTTAGAGTTTATACAACATTTTAAATCATACAAATGATTGCCAATTTAAAAACAGTCATTTTTATAGTCTTTAAAGCTATTTGAAATGGACATAGAGGCCTTTTGTTGAAAAATTGAAATGTCTTATGTCAGAGCAGCTCTCTTACGACAGAGTTGTGGATGAATGAAAGGTGGAAAGGCCAAATCCTTAGTTGGGGGTTGGAACAGTGACCTCATTTGTGCCAGGTCTCTTGTCTTGGATGCACAGACGTGGAGTTCACACAAGTGAACATAATTTGTTTTAATTAGGTTCTTTGGGGCAGTAGGTTGAGGCCCAAATCCACACAGATTTCCAGGCTTTAGTGAATGAATGTGACCCCAGGTGGTGTTCAGCCAACAATGGGCACTTACTAACAAAAAGCTGTGTTGTCTTGAGTGTCACATTATATAAGGCCATGCCAAATGCACACACAGTTTTAGGCAGTTAAAAAAAAGTCTTGGGAACTTAATTATGAATGCGTAGTCTTTAATAATTTTGGTTGATAAAAATTTGTCCTCTAAAAAGTTATCATGTATAAAAACATGCCTTCATTAGGATTTGGATACTATATGAGTACTCTGTTTTTCATGTTTTTCATGTTGTTTAGGCTTAGGGTGGTTTGTGGGCGCACGCTTTGAGAGGCAGACTTCCTCTGAGATGGTTTTCCCACAAAGCAATGAGCTGTAAATTCTTTGAAACTGTCCTAGTTAGAAGTAGCTCTTTTGCTGAAAGAATTCAGTGTCACTTTTTTATTTTTGTCATTAAAAAATGGTTATAACTGAACGATTATTTAATTAATGGTACAAAATACAAACACCAAAAGTTATAAGAACTTAAGTGATGTCTTAAACTACTCAACTGTTACTAGCATCCATCAACGAAACAGTGCAACCAGCAAATGTTTGCAGCAAAACTAGGCTTTTACAGTTTTCACATTATTGGCTTAAATAAAGTTCTAAAAAGATTTTCTGATCATCGCTGGAAACAACCCTTTCCAAACAAGTCCAAAAGTTTCACTGAAAGGTTATTAGCAACATTTCTTGCTCATTTTAGTGATTATGTAACATGGTAACATGAACTTAAAGACCTTAAACGTTATCTCATTACAGCTTGTATCGCGTTCAAATGCTGCCCACTTGCGGCTGATTTTGTAACAGCAGGTATTGATTGGACGGTACCACTGTTTCTTAATATGGGAGGGAAGGGAAGCACATTTTGTTGTTAAATAGATAACAGTTGTACAAGAGTTTGTCTCTCTTCAGGAACTAATTTAACGGATTTTTTTGAAACTTTATATAATTATCAACAATAATGCTTTCTCAGTCACAAAGCTCGTTTTACAGTTTATATTGAGTTTCAGATGAAATGATCCGGAATGACGTCGTAGGAGACGCGACGCCATCATCAAACATGGCTGACAAAGAAAACACAAACATGGAAGTCGATGAAGAAAAGAATAAACCCTCGCCCAACAAAGTTGAGTCACTCAATGGCGAAGTTTTACAAAGAACAAGCAAGCAAAACAATGTTGAAGACAAAAAAGTCGGCGTTGAAAGCCGCACCACAACGGAATACTGCGAGCAACTGCAGGCGTGGATGTGGAAGTATTACACTGGATATGTGAACTGGCAGAGCTGGCTTGCAGCGTCAGCCATGTCCTGCCCCTATTATTTACAGTCAGCAAGTGGGACTTCGATGGCACCTCTGGATATTAACTCCCAGAACTGGTATAATGGTGCGTTTGGTCTTCCGTTGTCGCCATATCCACCTCCCGTCACCTCCCCAAGCAGCAGCCGGGCAGGTGAAGCAGCTGGCGGCGCTGCAGTGTCCGCCCAGCCGCAGCAGCCACCGCAGGAGAATGGAAATGCACAGAGACCAGGTAAAAGCTGTTAGCTTTAGCCTTTCTCGTTTATCATCCGGGTAGCCCAAAAGTAAGGTGACAGACAACCAGATGAATATTTAACTGATGGGGTGGTCTGTGCCGTGGTCAATAGGCTACAGTTACGTACGTTCCGTAAGTTACGCAGGCTGCTGGATATAATAGACTATCCATCTTTGCATGCAAGCAAACAGGTAACGGGTGAATATTTTTATATCATAAAACATAAAAAATAAAACTTGAGAATAAGCCATACTAAACGACGATATGACCACAAGCACGACATACAGTAACTTTATCAGATTTCTAAGAGAGCGCAAGTGGCAGCAGGGGCTTTCCCATGAGATTCCAGCAGATATGTCATTGGATCCTTAGTGGCAGATCTAGAGTCAGATTGCTGTAATACACCGACTGCTGCTGTGGCTAAATTAGAGAAAGCACATGCAGTCAAGGTTAAAATCTTGTGGAAAACCTCACTTGAAAAGTGGGCAGTGTTGGAGCAGCATTTGACATGTCCATCTTTCACATAGAGTTGTACAATTTCGGTGTGTTTAAATAAAATGTGCTGTAGCTACTTGACATTGCTCTTCTCTTGCTTTTCACCAGGTCGGGAGTATAGCATTCCTTCACCCCTTCAAAGACTCATGGCAGAAATGGTGGATTTCTTCATCCTGTTTTTCATTAAGGCAACTATAATCATCAGTATTATGCACCTGAGTGGAATCAAGTGAGTTTCCCTGATGTTTGTACACAGTGGTGTTGAAATGATAATGATAATGTACTTTTTCATCTCTAAGAAAAAATAAAATGAAAAGACTAAACTAGAGACATTTCATAGACCCAGCAATGTTCTTTGTTTTTCAGAGATGTTTCCAAGTTTGCCATGCATTTTATAGTGGAGGAAATAGATGAGGACACATCAATGGAGGAGCTACAGAAAATGATGCTTGTTGCACTTGTGTATCGGATATTAGTTTGTTTTTATGAGGTGAGATTTCAGCATTCTGTTACCAAATAATTACAGGTAATTTGAGGCTAAATTGTTTTCTCAGCCTTTAACTGTGAATTATTTCTATACAGTCTGGACACAACATTAATGCTCTTAAGTGACAGCTCTTATCCCATTCTCCCTTCAGATCGTGTGCATTTGGGGAGCAGGAGGAGCAACTCCAGGGAAGTTTCTCATTGGACTCAGAGTTGTTACGTGTGATTCTTCAGTTCTAGTTCAGCCTAACAGGGTGCTTGTAGTGCCAGCAACAAATGTTTCTTTGTCTGCGTGAGTAGTTATTTTTCAGCAGTTTAACACCAATACAACCCAGTTTGTCTCACTTGTTTGCAATGTGATCACTGTCTCCGTCTTTCTCCACAGGTCAACTGTCCGAGCCTTGAATAAGAACTTCTCGATTGCCTTCTTTTTTCCAGCCTTTATTACTCTTCTGTTCTTCCAGCACAACAGGACTGTGTACGATATGGTAGCTGGTACGATTGTTGTCAAGCGCTCCAGGATCAGATGATGCAGAGGAGCCCAGAAGAGAGTCCTCCACTAATATTGAGCAGGCACGTTGTGCTTCTCTTTTTTTAAACGCCTGCAGAACTCAGATTCCTACTTTAATGGCATCGTCAGAACACACAGAAGCTCTAAGATGGTAGCAGACAGTCAAATACACGTCAGTATGAACAGTCTCAGCTCTCGCTTCAACTTGGGCTTGGTTTGTCTCAGACACACACTGTATTTCTGCATGTAGATATACATGCTGCGTTCAGAATCTGCTCCAGTGCCAAAAAGGATGTCTCATTTGAAGGACAGAATGATGAAATGATGGTACATGCCACCTTTTTATTAACACAAGATTTGCCTCATTTTAAACGCTCTTTCAGATTAAGGGGAAAAGTCTTGTATCACTCAGTATTTAAGTCGCTAATCATGCATTAATGAGATTATACCTTAAGAGTATCTTTGTATTAAAATTTATCTTAAGAGTTCTATGCTAAAACCTTCTCATTTTTGAGTTGTTGACCCTTCACTGCGGGAGTGGTTCATCACGCTCAGCTTTTTCAGCTGCTAAATAAAGTACTTTGGTTTTAAAGCACATTTAATTGTAACAAAGGGAAATGTAACAAAAACCTGACCACGATTGCTCTTCCTATTATCTAAATTCAGCATGCATGTGACTGAAAACTCAATGTATGACACATTTATGTGATAAACTTTTTTTGCATTTAAGAAGGTTAAATGAAACCACTGATTTCCTGCATGTTTGACATTTCTGTCCTCAGCAATTTGTCTATTTGAGAATTCTTACAATGTTTTGATACCAATAAAGTGGCCTCATTGAACTTAACCTGCATTAGCTCATTAAAGTGCCTTCTCTTTCATGCATTGGATGCACCTCTCAGTTAAAGTTAAAACTATTAATAGTTTTATTTTGAATGTCAAAGCCTAATATAGACAATATTCAAATCCCCTAAATAGTGTAACAGTCAGATAATCACAGTGCTGATCAAAGACAAAACCTAATAAATGAGAAAAGACGCAAATTAAATACAGAGGTTTTCATTCAGGGGTCACTGAGTAGTTTTCTTTTTAGAAGATGCTTTCAGCACTGGTAAAAATATCATATAAGCCAACATGTTTGTGAAAATGCTTCACCAGTGTTCATGTACAATTACTGAAGAGCTGCATTAAAGCTGCTCTGGAGGCTTGTGGTAGCCTTAATCACCCAGAGGACTCCAGTGGTTGTTCCTTTATCATCATTTGAATGTTTTCCTTTTCGTATGCCCCATTATGCAGCACTCTGGCATCATTTTAAGACTGTAAGTTTAAGACTTTGTCCAAAGTCCTCTACTCGTTTGTTTTATCATCCCACTGGGTGTTATTTACATGCAGTGTTCACTGAAGTGAGGTCTTTAACATTTACAATTCTAAATATGAAATGACCTAGATTAAACAATAAAGATTAAGTTGAAGATTTTTTAAGATACAGTAACTCATGTTGGTTCATGTACTCTATTCCGCATATATTTTACTCTAATTTTGTTTCTAAAAGATTGATGAGAAGGTTATTTCAAGTGGAATATGTCATAATAAATTAACCTTACAACATTACCATTTTAGTAAATAAATATAGTACTGTTGCATCTATTATTTGCCTTATTGTGAGAAGCTGAAGTTGCAAATATGGAAGATTAATCAACAGATTGATCACATTTTTGTTACAAGTTACAGTTTGGCTCCACCTAGTGTATATTTGTTGGTCTTACAAACATCACTCTGCCCAAGCTGATGCATCATAATGAATAACAAAGAATGCTCTGTTACCTTCATACAATATCTAAAAAAAAAACCCAAACTGTGCTACACATTTATCGTCACAGCACGTGAAATCACAGAAAAATGAGCCGTTAAATTGAGGGGCAGCCTGAGTTAACTTCAAGACATTTCTCCCTTTCTTTAAGGTTACCGGCATGTCACATATATTTGGAGGGGACTGGTGAAGGCCATTGTTGGCGTGGTGATTGTGTTAGGCCCACTAAGTGGCAGCTTCAGCTGACAGCCACAGATGGTACTCCCAGATTACAGAGCAACCCCCCACATGCTGCTGCCATGCACCATGCCATTACTGTAGGCAACAGAATAAAATAACTCTCGGAGTTGAAGGGCTGCACTGAGGACCAGAGAGGTGTGGGCAGACACTACCCACCACCACACCATTACTGCGCTGTATACTGATGAGTGAGTGTGGCTCTATTTGGAGTTGAGGCATGTTTGTAATCTATTTTTGTAATCAACATGCACCGACTCGTTTCCACAGAGAATGTGCAGGAGGAGGATTTTTTGAAAAGCTCATGGGAACACCTATCAACGCAACTGATGACAGACTTTTGCGTGAAACCACTTAATGTTACAATAAACCTCACAGCCACAGTAAATAAAAGATGGTTATTATTAAAAAACATTAATTATCCTTATAAATCACAGTGAGGATAATCCTCTGTCTATAAATGTGTATTTAATGATGGCAGAGATTGAATCCCTCTTTAATCAGTGACTGTAAGAATAAATGCAAGGTGATTTTTTAATAGGAGCTTACCATCAAAAAACTTAAGTTGTTTTTTGTTCGATTATATGTAATACCTTAGACTACCAAGTGCTCTGACATAGGTAGTAGTGTATCCTCATTGTAAATGCCTCAAAACAGTCTGTTTAATTCCCACCATTTCCTCCTATTTTCTACGTCTGGTGTTTGATATTCTGCATGAGAAATCTAGTTTTTTGCCGCCACATGGTGTGACATACAGTATTGAGTTGGTGAGGTGTCTGGCCTGAGTTTCTGCCACCTTTTCTGGCTCTTCAACAAGAAAGTCGTCAACAGGCGGCATGGAGGGCTCACAGCTTTCACTGGCAGCCATGTGTCTGAGCAGAGCCTCGAACAAGGCACAGGGATAAAGTAAACAGACTGGGCTCCACCGAACTAAAATATTCTCTGTAAATGACATAATTTGGGTCCTTAAAATCATTATCCATTCGTTAGAAGCTCCGAAATGGCAGCTGGCTCCTGCTCTTCACACACGGCAGCAGGCTCCAGGTGTTTTGAAGTCGTGGAAAGGTGCCGTGGACTGAAATGCTGCTCGGTGGTGGTGTTGTTGTGTGTCTGTGCCTGTTGGTATTCCTCTCAAGTGGAGTCAGTAATTACAGGCTGGCTGGGTTCTGCCACAGCAGAGAGGGCTGTTGATGAAGAGGAGACCTGTTAACTGTGGATGGATTCAAATGCCTGCTCTAACATGAGAGAAGTCATGAGAGATGAGGGTGACACAGACTCATATATTAATGCATATATTTTGAGTTTTTGTGATTTTTTAAAGGGCTTTTGGGACTGATAATGCCATTTAGATACTTTGACTATAAGACGTTATCTGAAATCTGTTTAATATCAATAATGGAAGGTTCATTTTATGTTTTATGAGTTTTCTTTCTTTTCTTCTTGAGGGAAATTAGTATGAAAGAATCCATATCTTCATGTCAAGGCATTAACTTTAGACAGAAATAATTACTGCTCAGTGTGGTAGCCCTCTCTATGTACTGGCACTTAAAAGGGTAAATAAATCAAATCAAATGGACAAAACAGTAGCAAACTAAGAGAGCATATAAGCTGGAAAGTTAGACAGCACAGTCAAATAAAAAAAGCACTGCAAAAACACATAACACAGTTGAAAAGCAAGGATGTAAGAGCACAGAAACAGTTTTTTGGGGACACTATAAAGTGATGCACATGGATGTGATATGCTTATTGTTGCTTTGGCTTGTAACATTAAGTTGATGAAGTAGGCTATCCGTGTGAGTTCACCACCTTTTAATGTCCCCTGGAAACAGTTTCCAGTTGCAGTTTTTGGAGAGAGTTTATTTAAATATTTGATAAAGCAGGTAAAGACCTTGCTTTTAAAAAACACGAATCATTAGGTTGGTTAAGTTAGCCCTCCTCTCACTCCATTCATTTTCATACAGTGTCGAAGCCTATTTAAACTGTATATGGGCATCATATTTTCACTGTATCATTTGATATATTGCCATTTACAGTGTAAATGAATTATGAATGAACTCATTTCTGGTAAAGTGAACAAACAGTAGGGAGTACAATATGAATAAACTCATTTTCCAGAGTTGTACGCTGCCTGTGCTGAAATTTGTTTCTCTGTTATAAAAATAGATTGAATATGAGGCGATTACAAACTCAGGATGAGTGATGTCGAAGCACAATAAGAGACTGTGGATGTGTACGCATGTGGAGGGGGGAGCAGTGCAGCTTTCATATCAGTTTTCTGTGACATAACATTAGGTGTCTGCGTGTTTGCGTTTTTGAGTACAGTTGTCAGGACAACCATGGAGGCTGCATTTGTTACTGCAAAGAAATTAGGCTTTTTTTCCCCTCTTTCTTGGAAAACTGTTTCAGGTGAACATCATGTCTGAAGTCCTTTGGCTGCATGTTTACAGTATGTTTAAAGACAAAACTAAAGAGCAGAAATCTGCCTTGTTTAACCTTTGTAATAACCTTCTTGTATCATCTCAAGAGACTCTTGTCCTCTTTCAACTTAGCTCTTGTTGTATCCCTAATGTAAAGAGACGCTTGTGCCATGCCACTTCACCACTCATTTGGACTATTGAGGTGTTGGATACATTTGCCAGAAATTTTTTTTTTTTTTTTTTTAATTTAAAAAAATAAAAACAAAACAATACCTTTGCATAGGACTGAGAACAAACAGGAAAAAGATGACAAAGGTATCTGTCCCGGTCATTTGACTGCTATGGTGACGTAAATGACATTTTCCTCATCGGTGCTTCAAATTGGGCAAGCCACTCACACACACTGCTACCACTGCTTTCAAAGTGAAGTATCAAAACCCATTATATGAGCAGTTCAGTTAAATCCAAAATCTGACTCTTTGATATTTGTTGCACCATATTATATAAAAATTATAATGGTGTAGAAATGTGACAACATTATATATTCCACTTAGAGCTACATTAAATTAGAGTTTTACTTTAAATATTTGTTATACATTTGGCTAAGACCCTTCAGACTCCTCACCTTTTAAACTTTTCTGTTTCTCACTGCTTGTAAGGCATTGCTGGCAGAAGCTGTTGGCCATTATGATTCTTTGGTTGTTTGTCAGTGCCAACTTTGATTACAAGTATATATTAAATACTTTAAGTAGGCAACAGACTATTTTTAACTTCCAAATAGCTTTAAATATGACTTTGAGTGCATTGCCTTGATTTTTCTGAATTTTTAAAAGGAAGGACGGAAGGAAGGACTGAGGTGATGCGTATGCAAATGAGGTGCTACATTTGTTGTTGTAAAAAGACATGGAATCCAAACTGTGCAATACTGATTACCTCTTTCCAATCTTTTTTTATGTATGATTGTTTTATAGCACAAGAACACAATTCCTGGAGAATGGGCTGGGAATAAAACATGAAACGTGATAATTAAAAAAAAAACATCAACATGTTCTCATCAGGGATTAGCAGCAGACAAGTATCAGTTTGCTTTCATAATGGACAGAATTCTAAAATAAACAGATCTTTTCACTATGGAGATCAATCTACTGCATTGAAAAAGCCTGTATGCTGCCCTCTGTTGTGTGATCCTGGTACTGAACCTTCACCACAGTGGGAGGAGTGAGCAGGCTTTTACTGAGGTCACTGAGGTCGTTGAAATGATTGTTGAGTTCCTCGCTTGAGTACTCAAATCAGGCACTTATAAAAGAAACAGCATGGATCCATGCTAATTGCTTTTAACTCGCATTTTATAATGACATAAATGTTATTGCATTTAACAGATAATTTAATTGAGGGAGGGTTTTTTGTGCTTATTTTTTTTGTCCCGTCTGGCCTCTCTGTCCCTCAGATGTTTAGGAAAATGAGGAAAAACTTTATTAAGAATTAATAACAACTTTCCCTTTTTTTGGTACTGTGAGCTATTTTTTAAAAAACTTATTTGGTATCTTTCCGACTCATGTTATTATTTGTTAGAACAAACTCTGCTGAGTTCCTTCAGTGGCTTTATTCCTCCTCCACAAATCACCCCCACCCAATCCTTTAGTTGCCTAAACTATGTTCTGGAGATGTGCGTAAGCAGTGGCTTGCTATTTTCAGCTGAATGAAAAGAGTCTTGGCACTTGGACTCAGGATGAAATCTGTTTTGTTCTGCTGAATTTGGCTTTCACCACATGCACAGTATCCACAGTATGTTACAGGGTTGGAACAACAGTTCAGCTTAATGTTGTTCTGCTGTAAAGCCACATCTATTTGACTATGAAGAGTGATCTGTGAATGATCTGTTTGCTGTCATGTAAGTGGAATATGTTATCTTTGTTATATAAATACAAAATGTAGTATTCTGAGGACAGAAAAACATCATCATTTTTGAACAGCAGAGTACATTTGTATGTTGTACATCCATAGAAAGTGGTAATAAAAGTAATTTGTGATATAACAGGTTGGTTAAATGGCTGATGGACCTCCTCATGAGTAGCAGCCACTGCCTCAACAATGAATCACACAGGGAGAACATTATGACCCTGAATAAACAAAACATTTCCAAACTTTGATGTGAACCTACACACAGCATCAAATCTAAAAGAAACAGATTTTATCAAAGCCCATATTTTTTATAGACTTTTGTATAACCACTTGTTGGACTCCTGGAGTACAACATGAATGAAGGACCTCGACCTTATAATAACCTTTAAATAAATAGGACACTGTTTTTTTTTTAAATCAAGCCTATTTTAAAAGGAGCCAGGGCAGCACTTTTTGGTTTTTAGAGCTTAAACCCCCCTCCCTCATTTAATTCTTCTTTGGAGAGTTGGGGTAATCCAAAGGCTCTGCTCAAGGTCACTTTGAACTCTTGTCAGTGTTCAGCAATTGTTCTATTGTAATTAAAGCTCATTAACAATGTCTCACAGATTTCAAGTGTGCCAAACACACTAGTCAAAACAGTGCAGTGAGTAAATGCGGGATTGAAGTGCACGCTCCCGAACAGAGAGGTGAGGTCAGTATCACCTGTGCGGTGGATCCGCTGTCCCTCTGCTCTTTTCATTAACTGCTGAATTCACTGGCTTTCAATAGGCTCTTTCAGCGTGTCATGCTACACCACCATTGAGCTACAGCCACGTTGCCACCCATCTTTCTTAATGGGGACTGGAGACTGTGGAGCTGCCTTGTTGCCATGGCAGCAAGCGCTTTCACATTCTCCCCACATAGCGTGCAGTGTGCATGACGTTTCCTCCAAACTGGAGCGCGCCACAGCAGAGACAGGTCTGCTCTCAGACAGGACCGAGTCAAGCTTACTTACCTCCTGCTCCGATCCCAGATGCCCTCTTAATCCAACCATCCACTCTCCACTTTCTATTCTCTTGATCACTCATGCTTAGTTTTTCTTTTTTTCTCAGTGACTGCTCTCACAACCTGAACTCTTTTTTTTTTTTTTTATGAGAGTTATGTTATTAGCTGTGTTATTATTCCTCCCAGGAGTAACGCTACTCTAGTGAGGGCAACGATGGAACTACCCAGGGCTCCAACATGAAGAGGGCCCTTAAAAAGCATGAAATTAACATTCTTTTCTTTTAACTGTAGCTTTGAAACTGTATGTCGATATTTGTAACCTTTACTGTTGAACAAATAAAGAAAAAAATAGTTTAACTGGACTGTTTCAAGATTCTTTAATGCCATATTACATCCCCTCAGGGGCTTCTCCCCCTCCGTGAGGCGTTTTTGGTTTAGTCCACACTGTGTAAAGCCTACGCAGAAATTTCGCTAAAGCTAGCTTTGGATTTCAGGTTAAAATTTGAGTCAATAATGTCATCTTAAAAAAATTAAATCACTCTACCAAAAGAGAAAATAATAAGAGAGAGAGAGCGAAAGAACACAGTAAGGGAAGCAGCGTCAATATAAATTCAATAAAACAAAGAGTGGATCAGTGTTGCTGTAGGCTACCATAAGTGGTAACCATCTTTTTCATGATCAATTAATCTATAATATATTCGATTAATCATTAATCGTTTGTTGTCTGAAATATGAAATATGAAAATAAAACAGCTTTAAGCATAGGACAAAGATAGAAATATGTGTTTAAACTTTGGTCTTGTGCTCAGAGTTTTAGTTTTCATGCAAGTGTCTGTACCACTACATTTCAGAGATAAATAATGTAATGTACTCTTTTGCATTTACCTAACAGCTTAGAAGGTTTTATTTTACTTGTAATACAAATGATCAACTTCTACAAATGACGTATTACTATAGATCAAAAGTCCTGCAGTAACACGTGTGTGCCATTATTATGTACTGTGCTGTCAATACTTTTACTTTTAATACTTAAAGTTTATGATATTACTGCTATACTCAAGTATTCTTTAAAATGCAGGACTTTCACTTGTAAAAGAGAATTTTACTGTGTTGTTACTTTTGTTTGAGGGAATCAGACAGGTGTATCTACCATCACCTACTCTAAAGTCTGACCCTGCAGTATTATTAATAATTGAACAGGTGTTCCTGGACACGTTTTTAAAAATTCTAAATGTTCATTAATGCAAACAAACAGCACATGTTGGTGAACACCCTGCTATTTCCCTGTTTACATCGAGCATGCTTCCCTGTCCTCTGTGTATGAGGCTCAGTGTTACTTGTCTGGACATGTCTGCTGCATGGGAGGAAGCTAACTTAGCCTCAGTGAGTGTATAGTAAAGATGCAAAGCAGAATGCGGGTAATGATGCTTGGATAATTGTTTGCACGGCCACTGAACGGTTTCAAGGTAATATGATTCATCTCTTCCGATTTGTGAGGAGGTTGTTGCTGAAAAGTTCCCCCTGAACTTAAATTGGAAGTTGTGTTTTGCTTTGCCGTAAAGGTCATGCAGTTTTCTAACCTGCAGCAACTGGAGCCCACTTGAGTTTTCATTGTGTTTTCTGCTGAAGGCTACTGTGTGAGTGTGTGAGTAAGAGAGAGCCCTAAGAGGCTGTGTGTAGAAAAATCTTTGTGTTTAAAAATGGAGAAGTGAAAGAATAATGCAATGTTGATTTGTTGAGATATTGAGGGAGAGTGCTACTGCTGCAAGTGCTATTACCATGACCATTTTTATTTTGCCAACGTTATCCCCATTTAAACTATACTATACTTACACTACATAGATTATAATCAGGTTTTAATAATGAACACTTCACAGATGACCTACAACATGCTTTGTTTTGGAGTTCTCCCTCTCACTATGTGTAAACCACACTGAGGAATGTATCACTTGTAGCATAACCTATAGTTACTATTGCTAAAAGTAATAGAGCGCATGTGACTTGGCCAGCAAAACTCCTCCGTCAGGTCCAACCACCCAAATCAGCATCCTTCAATAACCCTCAATAGTATCTGACTAACTGTATGTCAACAAAGATTAAATGCTCTAGATCTGCATTAAAGACTCTCTGTTTTGCTTTACATAACGACCTGCAGTGAAGTCTGTAATTATTTCCAGTTTACAGTGTAATTTGCCAGTACAGTATGTACAAACACATGCATGTGTGGGTACAAGGGAACAACATGTTAAGTTGCTGTGTACATTGTATACAAGGCCTTCTTATGGGGTACCGCACAACAATGTACTTAGGGTGGACTTCAGCAGCTTGAGGCAGGACAGACTAATATGGACTAACACTGTTAACAGGGGGCAGTTTGTTGTTGCTATGCAGTCATGTTTTGATGAGGTTTCTTAGTAAACAAAGCTGATCAGCAATCCAGAAGTTTTCAGCTTCTGGGGCAGGTATAAAAGGTGATCAGTTTGTCCTGTTGCTGTTTTACTATCACAAACTGTCACTACATGCTTTAAAAAACTGGCACTCAGATACATTGTGTAATATCAAAATTTTAAAAATGTGACTCAGCACTCTTCCTCTGATGGGGGACAGCAAAGGTGGACTTGTTTAAGATCTGTGAGCAACTCTTGAGGATGCTTACTCTTATGGTTATTGGAAACCCGGTAGTTAAATGTACTTACAAAATGTTTTTAAATTCCTCCCGAAACAGCCAGATTGATGCCTATTTGTTATTAAGTGCTGACTGTGCAAAGTTCCCAGAGTGTTCCTTTCCTGTGCCTTAACTTAAAACATGTTTCCTTGTACCAACATGCATATGTTGGTATGCACTGTTTTGGTACACTGATATTGGACAGGTTTACACAGTAAGTTGTGGGGTGTAAAACTTTACAGAGATGCAGAGATTATCTTTGAACAAGAGAAAAACAGCAAAACTTTGACTGTTATGTCTTCATGCAGCCTCCTTTGTTGATCTACTCACACAGTGACCATTTTGCTCCATGCAAATCCTGCTGGATTTGCAAAGTCTCACAGGAAAGCTTATTTCAGCTCACTTAGCTGACATGATTTCTAACCTTCAATGTACAGTGAGCCATTTCAAGGCTAGAAAAGCACAATCTCTCATAGATGACCCTAATACTCCATGATGGGGTCCTGCCACGTTTATTTCCACCCTGTTACTGTAGGGATTGTGTAGATCCTGAGGTTTACATTGGCCTGGCAGCCTATATGAAAGAATTTGAGTCACATTGGGAAGATGAGGCTATAGATCCCTGGCAAGGATAACATGCAGCACATGTTTTTTTCTCAGATTCAACAGCTGGGGAAACACATCACTTCTGTCATTCAGTGTGTTTGTGTGTGAGACAGTCACAGTAGTTTAGTCTAGTCCTGGACCAGATGGATGACGCTCCACTTAATGCTTAAATTTTAGAATCAAGAAGTAGTTAACTAGAGAGTATCTGTGTGCAATTTTGTTTCTACTGCATAAAATTCCCTTTAACTATGAACATTGGTGTAGGATGCAGCTGTGAGAAAGTTTAGGAGCCTTTGTTGATGTAATATACACTTGGCTCGTTGCAGCACTGCATGATATGTTGCGTTCTTTATGGTTTCCCCAGCCTGCAGTATAAGTGTAGGGGACACCCTGCTCGTCCTGCCTGCAGATGAGCAGATAGCTGGCTGGCCTGGTGGCAAAGTACCCGTCTGCAGCCTGGCTCTCTGGGCTGTGTGCTGTGCTGGATAAGGATGAGGCCCCTCGGGTGAGGAGGGCCCCAGTGCCAAGTGGCCGGGCAGCGGAGTGTTTATCAGCGATGCCTGCCTGCACTGAGGGAAATATCTCTGGGGAAGAGATGGGGAGCCCTGGGGGGTGGCAGGTTACACTGAGTCACTTTGCAGCTGAATAAAGGCTCTAAATTGTAGGGCAGCTCACAGAGCAGATTAGAAAGAGATTTGTCTCTGCAGGAAAATGCATATGAAAATGAACAAGACTAAAGCAGTGCATTAAAGTAGCTTTGATGTGCTAACACACAAAACAAATTAATCCTCTGCCTGTTTGTGTTTGTGTATATGTGTCAGTGTCTCTGCATGTATGGGCCAATGTGAAAATCCCACAGTTATTCACATTCTTGCAGTATGTCTGTCTGAGCAAAAGCCTCTCTGAATCTCCGGCCCCCCCCCCCTCCCTCCCTCACCCTCCCTCACCCTCCGTCTGTTGCACCCTCCCCCTCCTTCCCTCTCTGTGTGAGCGTAGTCTGGGCGCTCAGCCAAGTAGAGTGTGTTTTTTTGAATGAATACCTGATGCGGCTGATGAGGCTGGCTGGGGGAGGAGCTGTGTCAGTGGAGTACTGAGAGAGAAAGAGAAGGAGGAGGGAGGTAGAGAGGGAAAGGGAGAGAGGCAGAAACAGAGAGAGAGAGAGACAGAGTGAGAGAGAGAGAGAGAGAGAGAGAGAAGCAGCCAGGCAGAGAGGGAGCTGGCGGTCTGGTGGCCTTGCATAACACACGTTGGAGCAGCCTTGAACGCAGGACTTGGTGTTAGCTTCAGCAGTGGGGAACTTCCTTTACCGTCAGCCCGTTGCAGTGGCAGCGCAGCCTCCTAACCGGAGAGTCCAGAGAGGAAGGGCAGAGCTGGAGCTGCTACAGCACAGGCTTCAGGAGAGGAGAGCGGCACAAAGGGGAGATTCAGGAAGAGGAGTCCTAGGAAAACACGTCTCCAACACATACACGCACACACATATACACAGAGACACACACACACACACAGAGGCAGGAAGAATCCTTGGACATGCTCTGCAAGCAGTGGCTGTGGAGAGACTGGTGAGCTATTCTTAGTACTCTAAGCAGTGAAGGGGAGGTGGAGGTGGTGGTGGTTGTGGTGGTGGTGGTGGGGGGGTTGTCTCTTTTCTTCTTGATTTGTGGCAGAGTAGTATTTTCTGCCCTGCTACTACACTCATGCACTCTCACTGTCATTCTAGCCCAGAGGCTACAGTCACAGCGTTTGTCCAGAGTCACAGTTGTTTTTTTTTTTTTTTCTTCCGATTCAACAGCATTGACCCTGTTTGGTGTTAGAGGTGCTCGCTGAGAGGGACGCCTGCACACACATCTCTGCTCGTGTACTGTGTGATTGGTGTGTGTCGAGCAGTGATGCAGAACTCTGGAGTCATTGTGAAGACAAACAGCCTGAACCCACTGCCTGTTCTTACAGTCTGCTTTAGTCTGCTACATGGTAGGTCCGCCTCTTAAAGGCACAGGCGCCACTGTTGTACAGGGAAGGGGCAGTAAAATGGCTCTTTTGGATATTAGAAAAAAACAGTGCACTGTATTGATCTGCTCTGTGGTTAAAGCAGCTATGTTTGTAAGAGGGCAGAGGGGAGGTCTCTATTTATATAGAGCGAATCACACATATACGCATGTACATATTGTCTTCCACAGAACCTCCCCCTCTGTTTCATGCCAGAGCTCAGATTGATAATGATGTTTTTGTTTTCTATATATAGCCATTTGCTGTACATGGTTTTCATTGTGTATCTATGACTGACCTAACAGGTGAAACATGATGTATAGCAGTATTGACAACGTGTTTATATCCTCAGGGTCATTTCAGTAGCATTTGCATGAGTATTTTGCACTGAAGCAACATTTTATGACACTAACTAAAGAATTTTGTTGCCCTTCTATCATCTCCCTGCATCATCCTGCTGCAGAGAAATGTTTATGCTATGAAGCAGTGCGTCGATGTTAGGAGTAAATTGTGGTTCTGGGAACATGAGGGAGAAGACTACGGGCTCAAGCGGAAGGAGTGTAGGTGGGGTACTGGAAGAGTTAGCGACTGCTGCGTTAGAGAGGAGATGTAACTCTGCTGGGGATGTAACTCTGCTCTCACCTGGAGACAGCAGAGAGGAGGCTGAATGAAAACATCTCATCTGCGCTCTTGGGCGCACAGTGACAGCAGACGCACGCTACTACACAAACCTTTTTCTTTGGTTTGTGCAGCTTTTTTACGTGGGAGTATGAAAGAGGATCACATGCGAGGCTGGCTCTATCACTGTCTGAGCTGAAAAGCATCAGTGTGATGAGCGAAACAGAGAGTGGCCTGTCCCCCCCGTCTCTGTCACTCTGTGTCTTCCCTCCTTATATGTCTCAGAGGTGACAGTCCTGGGTGAGGGGACTGACTCAGGGCTCCCGTGCTGTCTGGCTCGGTGTGTGACAGTCTTGAAAGCTCGCCTTTGTTCTCCACAGTATCACACAGGCCGTATGTTTGTTGGTGTCAGTATTCTAATAATAGGCTAATGCTGGAAAATCTAGCAAGGCTTTTGGCTGCTGAGCTGTGTGACCATGTGCGAGGAGTGTTGTGCACGGGTCATTTAAGGAAAGGAAAGCCACCTTCTTTAGGAGCATGCTGTTGTACCTGCGTTCTGTTGACAGTAATGGTATTTTTTTGCGGGGGGGGGGTCTGAAAAATCGGTGCACGCTTGCTTTGTCTTGCAGTGCTGATATAGTCATCGGAGGTACTTGTGCTTCAAATGTGATGTCATTACAGTGTTGACATGGTGTTGCTGAGGTGGGGTTGTTGCCACTGAGCGACGCCGCACAGTGTAGCTCAGGCTGTGGTGGCGGCTGTGTTGCCGATCGGGGATCTCTCATCGAGGCGGGGGCTATGGCGCTCTGATGCTGCAGGCGCTACCCAATGTGGGTCAGGAGAGGCAGCACTATGTCTTCTCCCCATTCTCTCTCCCTCTGTCTCCTTCCTAATCCCCTTTCTTCTCTCACCCCCCCCACCATCTCTCTTACTCGCTTTTCTCCTTCTACACAGTTCTATCTGTCATTTTCCATTGCTTTTCTCCCTTTCCTCCCCCTCACTCTCATCTTTCTGTTTCTCTCCAGCTCTGCTCCTCTTCTCCTTTGTTACGTCTGCTGGATCTACCAGCAGTATGGTTAAATGAAGAGTTTTTTGTGCTTTTGGATGCAGTGACCTTGTCAGAGCCGGTGTTAGAGATAGATGCATTTAAACAGGAATGGACCAAGGTCGCCTTCTGTGTGTGTGTGTGTGTGTTTTTTACCTCCCTCTGTCTTTATGTAACATGTCTTTGGCTGCCTGCTGTAGTGAACCTTCTCTGTATTATGAATATACGATTTAGTCCTGTCAAACAGCCCAGCTTGTCTGAATGGAACATAGTGGGAGAACAATGAATGGATGGATGTGTTAGTGTGTGTCATACACTCAATCTCCGTGGTGCCCCTGGCTAATGAACAACTCAGAGTCCTGTGCGTTGACCCACAGATAAGCCTGCAGGAAAGAACAATCAATCTGGAAAAGAAACTGTGAAAAAAATGAGCTCATGCGAAGCGAAAGGCTGCATGTCAATGTTGTTGAATTAATGGATGCACTCCATATTGTTTGTGTGTGCATGTTTTAGCTATCTCAGCATGCATACATGTAAATCTACAGTATATTAGACTGTATGATGGAATAGCCCTGCAGTCAGACATTCATAATGGCCTGCTGCTGCTGCTGCTGCAGTGTTTTGTTGACATTGTTTGATACTTTTCATAAGCCCGCCTCCTATACATCATGAGGTCCAGTAACCTTCAGTGTTTTGGCTTTATTCAGTCCTCATTTAACTCATCCTTCTCGCCTCCTCTTTCTAAACCAAACTCTGAATTCCTTGTTTGATGTCCACTCTGTATTTCCTTGAACTTTGAAGCACCACTTAAACGGGGTACAATGGAAAGTCATTGTTAAAATATTTTGAAGCACTTTGGTGATAGCAACGCTTCTTGCAGAACGTTCCATAATCAAATTTCAAGCCATATTGTTTTCACTTCAGTTTTTTCTGATGTGCCCACTGACCCAGAGTTCCTGTCTGGAGGTGGATGTTATATTTACAGTAGCCCTAGTGACTCAACACAAGGCCAGGGAGTGTTAAAACAAAGACAAAAGCACACGCTCCTCTGAGGCTGTTACTCTGTGCTGTTATCCTTTCACTCAGCTCTGCTTTCTTACCCTAGAGCCGGGAGCAAGATAACAGCCAACAGCATTGCACATACACTTACCCTGTAGACAGAAACGTGCACACGCACACACGCACACACGCACACACACACACACACACACACACACACACCTACACACAAACATCGCCTTTCAGGAAACTCCTGTCTCGTGTCCAAAACATGAAGAGCCTTTCCCCATGTTATGTAAATTATGACACACAAGTCTGCACTGTATTTTCCTGTATGTCATACATCATTATTCATGGAAAGACTGCTGGAGTTTTGACGGATTAGTTCATGTAGATCCTCGAGGGGCATCTTTAGAGGTCAGTCTCGGAGAAACGTAAAGAGAATGGCCTATATATTGTGTTCAAGTGCATTACACAAACAGAGATCATAAACCGTAGCACCAGGTACCCCCTTGTGGTAAAACAAAGAACAACACTTTCACAGACAAGAAAGCAGGGACATTTTCAAGAGTGAAGTATTTTGGTGTTTGCTGTTTTGCATCTGCAGCCCCGCAGGATCATTTTGTGAATATAGTTAAAAAACACAGGCGAGCTCAGTTAGACTTAGAAGTCTGAAGCGAATAATTTGAAGTCAAGTCAATTAAAGTAAGGTTTGTTTGTATAGCCCAAGAGGTTGTACCATGAGAGGGGTTTGCAAATGTTTTGACTTTTGAGTTTAATGTTTTACGTTACCAGAGTGTCTGATTTGAACTTCTCTCTGTTGTCAGATTCCTGCCGACGTGGAAGAGGTGGATTGGTCAGAGATGATTCCTCATGAAGTCTATGGAGCTCATTTTGTGAGCTGGAGTGACTCCATCTTCTCTGGTCTGAGACCTGGAGCCATCTACCAGTGAACACTAAGAGAGCCAGAGCCACACAGCACGCTAAGAGGGCCGGCCTCTGCACATAAGCACCGAGTGGAGGAGAGAGAGGAAGACAGATCCAGAAGAATTTAGAAGCACTATCCGGGGATATTAACACTATCCTGGTACAATGAAATCCAACCAGGAGCGGAGTAATGGATGCCTGCCACCTAAGAAGCGTGAGATCCTGGCTCTGGAGCAGAGACCGGTAGCAGTAGCCACAGCAACACCTCCTGCTACAGTGGTCACTGACAGTCCCCACACAGAGAACCTGGCATGGCTGGCAAGCGTAGCCAGTGAACGCTGCAAATCCAGAGACGCAGAGAGCCCAAGATGTCCCATCTCCTCCACCTCCTCCTCTCCTCCTTCCACCTCTACCCCGTCATCAGTCACTCCTCTGTCTGCAGTGCCCCTGGCCTCTCTGCCTACAGTTTACCCCACAGCCCTTCCACAGCAAGCTGGGACTATCCAGTTTGCTCAGTTGGGACCCAACGTTCAGTTCATCAGCTCTGGGCCCTATGCAGGCTACATTTCCTCTCACATCATCTCTACTAATGCCGGCACTGCACCGAACAGCTCTGCCATAGGACAGCGCCCTCAGCTGGATGGTTACACCACCGCCCTGATCTCCCCAAACACAAAAGGGGAGCAGCAGTTTCAGATAGGCCTCTCTCCCACAGAACTGGCTCCTGTGTCGCTTCCAGGCTCTCCACAAGTCACCAGCCAGTACATCCATCTGGACAGCAGAACACCTCTGACTGTCAGCGGAAACCCAGTCACTTCACCCACGGCCCACCTGCAGCTCCATTCTCACACAGCCGTCCTCCCCCAGACGCTAACCCTCGCCCCGTCTCAGCTGGTGGTTCAGTATGCAGATGGTTCAGCTGGAAAGAAACCAGAGGGGCATGCAAAGGGTTTGCTGAACGGGGAATTGGAGGTTGTCAAACAGACCAAAACTCTCAGTCAGCCGGCAAACCATCAGCAGGTCCAGAGCTATGAAGCCAGACATATCCTCCTGCCTGCAGACTACGGCCAAAACCCTGCGGGACTCCAGACCTCTTTGGTGCTGGTGGCCCAGCCCAACCACGGAGCTGAACGTGAAGCTGGCTCAAATAAGATCTCCTTAGTCCAGACTGAGAAAGGAGGCATCTGTTTAGGAAAACCAGTGCCCAGATCTTCCTCTTTCACTTCACTCTCTTCCTCAGAAGTGGTCAAGACTGTTGCTCCCCATACAGTCATCCAGACCACTCTGCCCTCGGAGGAGCTGCCAGCCAGTCTCTATTCCTCCACCCAGCCACCCATCATCGGCTATATCACCAGTGCAAATCAGCACGCTCTCAGCTACCATGCAACACTGCCTCAGCACCTGGTCATCCCGAGTGGCCAGTCCCTCCTCATCCCAGTCAGTGGCGCTAATAACGGCACGGAAATTGAGGTTAGTCGTACTGTGAGCGCCCTCACCGCTACCACCACCCCTCAAATATCCACCGCCATGCCGCATGCCTATCTGGCCACAGCCCTGTCCAAGTGTGAAGCGCTCGGGCCAGATGGGAACCAACCACCCCCTCCCCTCGCACAGGCACCAGCACTGCCGGTCATGCCCTCAAACCCAGCTCCTGCAGTGGTGGCAGCTCCCTCCCCAACTCCAGCCCCCGTCCCCGCTCCTCCCCCTGTTTCCATTCAAGCCTCCCCCTCCATCTCCTCTTCCTCTTCCCCTGTGGCGCTTCCTCCATTCTTTATGCGAGGCTCCATCATCCAGCTGGCAGATGGGGAGCTGAAGCGTGTGGAGGACCTCAAGACAGAGGACTTCATCCAGAGCGCTGAGATTAGCAGTGAACTGAAGATTGACTCCAGCACTGTGGAGCGTATTGACAGTGGGCAGAGTCCTAACGCCGTGGTCATACAGTTTTCTGTTGGAGAGCTCAAAGCCCAGGTGAGTTAGTCTTCATTCATCATCCTTGTATTATTAATCGTGGATTTAATTTTTAAGTAGAGAAAATTGAAACCTTAAGTCTTTGGCACCACCTAGTGATAGCGTTAGAAAGCCACCATGAGAGCAAAGACCACCTAAATAGTCACCAGGATTCTTTATCCTGTGAGAATTAAATGAAATTGCTGAGAAATTTTATGAAGAGATCTACTATTTAGAAGCATGGTCGAGCTCTGCTCTCCTTCACTGTGGTCATCAATTAAGCTCTAAAGCTAAATAATCTATCCTTGATGCAAAAGTGAAGGAATTGAGAAGGAATCATTATTTTCCGACCTACCATTTTTGTTTTGCAGTGCCAACACTGATCCTTAGTGTGCACCAGATGCCAAAATGAAGTTACTTTTTAAAGATCATGGAGGCAGCAGAATAACCGACCCCATGGCTGTAAAGGGCTGTAGAACTGACTGATGCTGGATGACCAACATTAGCATCTTAGTTTAAAAAAATACTTTTTGAACATAAATTCCTAACATAAAGCAAAAAAATGAATAACATTCTTGAAATTGGTTATCATTAAATTGCACCGAGTGGGACAAGTTTACATTTTATGAAAATTAAAGTTGTCAGTTCGTTCTGTTGACAAATGGTTCAATATTTTTATAATGAACTCAAACATAACAAAGACATTTGCTTAACCACAGTTTGTTTTTATTTGCAAACATATTCAGTGGGGCTGATGTTCTGTGATAAGCTAAACTATTTAGCCTGTGCGAGCCAGCATGTACTATACCAGGACCCCGAAACTGAAGCATCTAAATGGAATTCAAGCATCTTTTTTATTATTAAACCTGTTTGTTCCTGCTGTCACAGACCAAGATGTCCTCTGTAAAAAGGCCTGAGGCTTATTGTTCTACAAACATGTACTTATGCAAAGTTTAAAGATGCATGATCCCATGCGAATTTGAAAAAATTTGTGACCTTAACATTGTTTTGTTTTGTTTTTTCATAAAATCCTCTGCATGTGTAAAAATCTGTATCTAGCCAAAAGCCAACTGTGTTTGCTTTGTTTGCACTCATCTCTAGGTGTGTGTGGAGGTGCTGGTGGAGTATCCCTTCTTTGTGTTTGGCCAGGGCTGGTCATCCTGCTGCCCCGACAGGACCACCCAGCTGTTTGAGCTGTCCTGCGCTAAGTTGTGTGTGGGTGATGTGTGCGTGTCGCTGACCCTCCGCGGCTTGAGGAACGGTTCAGTGGCAGATTGCCAGTCTTTGGGGACCAAGCTGAAGACCGGTCATCTCTCTGACTCCTGTCACAGTGTGGATGCTACTGTCAGAAACAGTATGAGTCCAAACGCTGCACACGCTAACAGTGGCCTCCTCATGAAGGCCTCCAGTGCAGACAGGCTGGAGCAGGGAACTGAACCAGGACCAGGACTGGAGCTACCACCGGGACTTGGACTAGTTCCAGGACAAGGGCAGGGGATCTATGGAGCTGGACAATTGCTGGCAGTCTCTGGGACAGGGGAAGTAAGACAGGACTCGACGAAAACAGACAGACAGATTGCTCTTACCAAAACACAATGTGGTGATCTAGAGAGACCTGCAGTCCGCAAGAGACGCTGGTCAGCCCCGGAGCGAGACCAGACTGAGAGAGCTGAGGGGGAGCCTCCTCTGACTCTGCCCAAACCCTCCTTCATCCCTCAGGAGGTTAAAATCAGCATAGAGGGACACTCCAGTGCAGGGAGTGAAAGGTGCTTGAACAAAAGAGTAGACTGTTGAAAGAACTTAAAAGAAATTTTTGAATACCTGTGGTTTGCTTTGTGTTTTTTTTCCCCTCCTCTCTTTTCTCTCTACCAGACTACTGTAATATAGGCTGAGTTTACACCGTATTTACATGTTTTTTCCTTTCTTTCTCACAAGTCTGATATATACGATGAAGTACAGAAGAGCACCTTCCTAAGTGGCATCACACACGAGATCAGTGCAATCAATGCTGAAAGCAAAAATGAATGCAGCGTGAATGTTGAGTATGAATGGCATACAGACACCCGAGCGTGTCACATATCATAAGCTGGATCTCCTTTTTCACGTGGCTTAAACCTGTAGGATGCAGACCAGTCGACCATTCCTCTTATCATGTGAACAAGCACAGAACCCGATGTCAGCGTGTACAAAGTGGGTGAGCATATTTTGGCTGTTTTTTTGGTTTGTGGTTCGTGAATGGTTGGACTCAAAGAGACCTTTGGTGTACGATGACAAAGTTTAGTGTTTGTGGTTGTGATCTCTGCTGCCTTGTGTATCTAATGATTTTTTTTTTTTAAATTTTGGACCATCACAACTGTGTGTTTTCCCACAGGTGTATGTGCCTGCGTGTGTGTGTGTGTGTGTGTGTGTGTGTGTGTGTGTGTGTTTTACCGGGTAGCTGTCAGATGGAGCACAGGATTAAGGCGTGTTTGTGTGCAGCTGTGAGCTCAGTTGTCAATACAACCTGCAAATATCAAGAAAAGGCCTGAATGTAAATCACTGAATTTGTCCTCAGTACTGACTCATGAGGTCATCCACGTGCTTCTCGCTACACCGCTGATGAGCGCGTGTGCTGATTCGATACCATTGCTTTTTGTGGGTGACAGCAGATGCACGTGGATGTATTCCTCTGTTGTTCTTCAGCCTAATTTACTTCAATGTCTCACAGTTCATTGCAGTAACAGCTTGTGTCACTAATTAATTGTAATTCATCTTTAAACCTGTGGAGCTTTTTAATTCTGTACAAACAGAGAAGAACAATCTCTGTTTTAATAGTGTGAATGATTTTTCAGCTGATGTATGTATGGACTCACTCCTCATAATGCAACATGCTAAACTATAAACAATAGTTTGCTAGCTTGCCTAACTGCAGTAATCGATTCTTCTGGCCACTCGGGGGCAGTGTAGTAAACTGTCATGTTTTGGAGGTCTGATGAATGTAAGTCCAGTTCATCCTGCTTTAGCTCAGTTTTGGTTGTAACCAATTTCTAAAAGAAATCGTTTAGCCCTTAAGTTGCTCCATCGTGTTTCTGTTGTGTTTACTAGAGGATTATTATCAGTTTGTAATCGACCCTCCTGTATGAGCAGTGAGCAAAGTTATAAGCCCTCGAAATACAAACAACCAGCTGAAGGATGCTAAAAGGCTCTGTAGAACTGAGATGAAGATGAAACATCAGAATTTTTTAATCATTTGTCCTCTTTCACATCATATGTAATCATCCTGTTAATTGTTAATTTATATAAACAAAATATGGGTTAATACAACTTTAAATCCCAAAACACAATTAATGAGATAAATTTAAAAAATGCATAGTATTTTCTTATTTGGAGAAAAATTGTACCCTCCAATTCCTCCGACCTATACCAGCTCACAGCAGCACAATGTTTTTTTTAAGGTTTTTAACCCTTATAGCCTATTTTCCTCTATGAGTCCTGCTGTTTTGAATTAGTACACTTTTATTTCTCTACGTGATTTTTCTCTCTTAGAGTAGAGCCAAAATAATTATCCTACAGTTCATACTCAGGAACAGTGTGTATCTGTATTTGTGTGTGTGTGTGTGTGTGTATGTGTTTGTGAACGGTGAGTGTGGTGTGTGTGTGTCCACAGTCACGTGTATGTGTGTGTTCTGAGCAGCAGCACTTTGATGAAGCATCCAGCGGCAGTGCGGTGGTTGTGGCGGCGTCCCTGTTCCTCAGCTTTTAGATACAATGAGAATAATGACCTGACTGTTTTTCATGGCAACATGTCCTACAGGTTTATCACTGGGAGAAAGCATTATATACCGGAGCAGGGAATGTAAACACACATCGGGCAAACTATCTCAACTTTATTTTTGATGACAGATAGAGCTACTATACAGAAAAAGAGAGATGTAGAGCTAACTAGCCAGCTAGTGTCGATCATGTACAGTAAATTGTATCTTAGAGAGTGTACAGTGTGTGTGTATAGATATTCTAACCCTTATGTAGCCTATGTACTGTATGTGCCACAGCGCCTCCTTCTTCAGTCATTCCATTAACTCACCAACAGTGGTTTTGCTATCGTTTTAGTCAGTTCAGGTATCGATCTCACGTTCATGAATGTGCTACACTTCTTTGGGATCATCTACATTATTTGGCCTCTTCAGAATTTGATTTGAATTGCAATCTGTACAAACAGACAGTATGTGTGGATCCAAACTGCAGTTTATCATAATAGCCATGAACCTTTTATAACTCCTGAAAGTTTAATGTTAAACCCAGACTGTTCTCTTTTGTTTGTGTTTGACTGCTCAGGCTAAACACTGCCCAGTGACTGTTCTTCTGCAAAATGATGTGGTCTTATATTTTTCACTGTTACAAAGTAGAAGTACTGTTTTCATCACTTTGTCTTTGTAACCATTTTCTCTCTGCGAGTGTGGCCTGTGTTTGTATTTCTTTTCTTTTAGGAAATAGTTCTTTTCAAATACAGACCTGAAATGGAAAATGACACAGACAAATCTATTAAATGTTGTGGTGAATAATTTGACATTTTGGGAAAAACTCTTACTGGCTTGCTTGCTGAGTTGAGAAGTTTGATGCTGCAGAGTAAATTATAAGGCTAAAGAAGGCAACCAGTTAACTTATTGTAGCTTAAAGACTGGAAACAGGGGGCTAGCCTAACTCTGTCCAAAAGTAAAGGCAACATTATATAGGTTACTTTCCTGGCGTATTATTGTAATTTTTTAAGTTTGTCAGGCAACCAGAAAATCCAGAAAAAAACTCCAGCTTGTTTCACCCTATAAAACCACAAGATATTCTTTTTGCACTTCAGTTTTTCTGTGGATTACATTTACAAGACTTGGATAGATAACACATACTTTAAAGTCTTCAGTCTTAAAGCAAGAAACCAAATAAGCTGATTTCTCAAAATGTCGAAATGTCCCAGCACACTCTCACAGTTGTTCTGCCTAATTAGATCTCTGCTCAGAGTAGAGCTGTGAGGAGCAACGGCACTTCAACAACAACAAAAAATAAAACAAGCCATCCCAGACCTGTCTTAAAGAGTGAAATAATTACAAATACCTTTAAGTGTGGATCACAGGTGTGTAGGAGCTTTAAATTCAAAGGTTCGGTAAAAATAATGTACCCCTTCTGCTTACAAACATGCTTCAACTGGGCCTCTTCAAAAATGTAATTTTCAGAGTCTTTTTTAATAATGTTGGAATATGATGTAGAAGCGCCACCCTGTGGTAATCAATGGAATTGCACTTTGTTAAATGTGGGTATGGGGTGTTTTAGTCTAACTAATACACACAAGTAATGTACAGCATGTCTGAGAGAAACTGTACTCTAACAGTACAGCATCTCAGTGATTTGTAAATAGCCAAAGTCTTCCATTATAATGTTGGTATGACCTTATGAAAGGATGAACACTGATCCCCATGTACAGACCTTTGAAGTGAAGTTTAATTTCCAAAATACATCATCATTTATTTGACACAAACACAGGATATTGCTTCACCCAAGATAACTTCTTTTATAACAGCTCAAAAAACAGGAAATTACAGGAAGTGAAAGACTTTTGAGAAATGATTTTGTAATTCGGGTCTGTTTGTTAGATAAATCTCAGCTAAGATACAGTATGTCCTACGTACAGTATGTAGTATGTATCAATAATGTTCCCTTATTTTAATGGTGTTGAGGTTTGCTAGTCAGAAACTGTTAAATCTTTACTTCAAATGTTTGGTTTTACATTTGATCAAATATATTCAAAGAAATAAAGAGTCTAAAGAAAAATGCAGTGAGTCTCTTTCTTTGATAACGGCACATCTGTGTATGTGAACATGTACTTTTTCAGCTGTGTCACTGTGAACTTGTGATACGTCTGATCATATCCTCACCTCCACTCTCTTTGCTTTTACATTTCACACAAGAAATTTTGCTATTCTGAGCCAGAACAAAACAAAATGACTGCAGAATTTCCCATGCTGTTTTTCTTGCAAAAATGTGTATTTTTATATACGGTAGTATAACAACCATGAATTGATTACTGTGATTACTCTTTAAAGCATTTTTGCTGGGCACCCTAAATTATTTTTTATTTTTGAGTGTTCCATGTTCGTTTTTAGAAAAGTCTCTCCTTTTTTTCCTTTTATGCCTTTATCACAGGTTATCTGCACAAGGTATCTCTTTTCAGGAAGCCTACAGAACAGAAAAAAGAACAAATATAGGATAATTATGGGTATCATCGACTACAAACATAGGTAGGAATATTTCGCAAAAAGACATTGCCAACGACAGCATTGCTATTTAATTTTTTACTGAACTGCTTCAGTCTCATGGTTTTATTTTGGCATATAAAGATTATGGCCTGAGTGAGTTAAGTATTGCTTTCCTTAAGGCCTCAGTTTATGTTAAAGACCTGCTCTTAGAGCTTCAAGTGAAGGCAGCTGATTGCATATAAATCACTTGCTTTGTGTTTTAAAACAATCCGGTTCTCTGCCTTCACCGCTAATGAAGAAAAATATGCTTTGCAGCTTAATAACTCAACATGACAAATGTTGTTTGGATTTGTGCAAATATGGAAATAACCAAGACAAATCTAATATGACAAACAGTCTGAGCTACATGAGCAGGCAGTCATGCACATTTAATTCTGCTGAAAAGCTCCACAATGCTGTGTGCTGTACCACTTCAGTCTGTGCCATCTCCTCTACACATGCTGCTTTTCAGAATGTACATTCTTGCTTTTTTGTGGAACAGAGACTTGCATCACACAGTACTGTATTTATAACTGTGTCAATGTAGATTTTTACTTCTCCATCCTTACATGACCTGACCTTTTTTTCTCTCTTGTTCCTGCTTCCTTGCTATCTCAATTTGATTCTTTAAAATCTAATTGAAAGCTGTACCTTATGCACACTGAATTTAGCCCTGAATTCAATCTTTATATTGTTTAGAGATCTGATTAGAACATTGGATTTGTTCTCCTTCCTTAGATTTGTAACAATCTTTTTTTCCCAAACATGTTGATGTTGATCACATAAACATATGTGGATCTGTTTTGTTTAAAAAACACTGAGGTTGGATGTTCAGTATGGATTATTCCGTCCAACTCAGGTTGACTTCTGTGGATTATCTGTAATCTCTGTGCTGGTGCAACAAATACTGGTAAAACATAAACACCTATATCCTTCCGAGGGCAAAAACTTATTTTCTGGAGCTTTATCAATGTGTGTGTCAAGACTCAAAACACGAGCAGAAAAAACACCTGATAAAAATCAACACCAAATCTTTTTGTTGTTTACACAAAATCAATCTCCATTGAGCATTACAGATGTACACTGACCAACACATTCATTCTACATTCACCAGACCATCTTTTAGCTCATAATCTTTAAATTACAGATTACCACAGTTCAAGTCATCACCACAAGAGGTCACTGTCCTGCCTCCATAATCTCCTTCAGGTCTTACTGTGCTACTCCTCCACAAAAGTCACTCAGGCTTATTTTACACTGCACCACTTGGGGGAGCAAGAGTTCTTCCTCTAAAGTGGAAACATCAGCCTTGAACACTGAGATGCCATGATCTCAGATACTGTAATTTTTATATTTTTCTTAGATTTTACCTTAAGAAAAAGTTTAAGAGCATGAAAAAAGGAGCACATTTGATATGAAAAGAGACAAACGTGTTAATTTTGTGGTTGATATGTGAAAAAAAAAACTTATTAAATTGCTTAATCTTGGCATGAAGTTACTAAAGAGAATCTGTTGCAAAGAAGAAAATATGATCATAACTAGTTTAAATATTTCAATTTCTGATTATTTTATGAAAACAAACAACACTTTATTGTGATAAAACTTCACACTTTATACAAAAATCAGTTATGAGTCAAAGGCGACACATCAAAAGTTAGTTTTAAACTCAGGAGCTGCTGATGTCCTGATGGCCTTTCCTTCCTGCCTGCTTGTGATACTCTGACACCAGTTGAACAAATGACAACATGAAACACACTGTTAAAGGCCTTTCAGTATGTGCAGTAACACACACAACCTCAGACTGTCTACAGTGTGTTTAGGACATGGACTGTTTATCTTTTCAGCTAGTTTTGTAAGTCTTATCAACAGCCAAAATAAAGACACAGGCGAACTTTGAACTAGCAAGGCCTGTCTCCAGCTGTGGAGATGCAGTCTAATTCTTCAGTGATAAAATCCATAAGTCATTCTATCAGCACAATAATAAGTTAGTTTGTTATCTGTCTACTCACTTTGCTCCATTTTTCAGAACTTCTGTTTCGGGGCTTTACTGTAAATCAGTCCAAACAATTGCTCTTGTTCTTCAACAATACTAACATCTGATATACCAATTAAATCATTTATATACACAAACAATGAAAACAGTAAGCTCTAATAAAATAATGCCAGTGTAAACAAGCTTCAGTATCACGCAACGCCCAAATATTGCACATACATTCATAAATATACACATAAACTCTGTGCCTTTGTGTTAACACATGTGGCTGCATCTGTACGTGTGTGTGTGTGTGTGTGAGATATAAAATGGTTTACTGCCCAGTTTGCAGAAAACGAGGATAAATTAAATCGAGGAGGAAGGTATTTCATAACTGAAAGAAAAGATGACACAAGAGGCACTTAATAAACACACACATATGTACAGTACCTACACACAAACACTCACACACACACACACAATAACACTCACAAAAGCACTTGTGCTTAGATCAAGTCTCCTTGTGCCTCACTTACGCAGACACACAAAAGGTTCAGTCACAGAAACATTCTCTTCACAACAAAGTCTGTTCTGTCTTCAGTTCTGCTCCTCATCACAATGGATGAACAATGCACATGTGTGTATGATTAAGCCTGTAAGTGTGTTTCTGTCCCACACTATCTGGTGTCTGTCTGGAACCTTGTTCTTTGGTGTGGCTCTTCAGTCTTCACTCTGTCCTTTCAGTCAGTCTCATTTATCCAAGAACAACCTCTGGCCACAGAATACATGGTCCAACAAATGCAGATCTCAGATCTGCTTTAAATTACTCAGAAGGTGCACATCCCCTCCCAAACCACAGTCCTCCAATCAGGAGCTGTCACATGTCGTCTTAGGCGTCCCCTGTTTGATCAGACGTCAGCTGTTCCTGGTCAGAGATGTCATCGTCAGCTGGTGGCCGCGCCCGGTCGAAGAAACCACACTGAGGGAATCACATTAACCCATTAGTGTAATAGAGGATAATTAAACTACCTTAAGGAATGCAGAGGATAGTGGGAGATGTTTGTGTGTACCTTCCACATGGCTAATGTTAGCATGGCTAGCACCAGCAGCCCTAGCAATATGGCCAGGATGATGACCCAGAGTGGAACAGCAAACGACACATCAGGCGTCCCCCATAATACCAGGGTCCCCATCTGCAGGTCACACACACACACACACACACACACACACACACACACACACACAGTTAGGTGTTTGTTGGTGCTGACACACGTCATTTGTCGACTTACACGCACAATCTTACCGAGGTGGCGTGATGAGGCAGGGTGGGGGGCTGGATGCGGTAAGGCATAGCTATGACCATGACGGACACAGAGGAGTTGAGGATGTAGGGGTCATTGAGTCTCTGTGAGACAAATTTAACATTGTTATTAGAAAGATGCCAGTGGATTACATGTGTTAGTTTTTATGTTGGTTTGTTAGGTAACATATACTTTTGAGGTATGATTTTTTTTTAAATTTGACAAGAACAAGAAGCCCCTAAAATGCTCCAAAAAATGATGGGTGTAATATCAACAATTCCACGCCAACTCGGTGAACTAAATGCTTCAGAACAGCTACTAAATGTTTATTTAGAAAATTACACAGAAATTAACTTTAACCATTAGTTAGTCAACTGAAACTGCACAATAAAGAAGCTAGAAGTTGGGTTCAGTATCTCGCCTAAGGACACCTTAGCATTCAGACAAGCAGAGCCGAGGATCGAACCACTGACCCGCTCTGCCTCCTGAGCCACAGCCACGTCAAACAATAGGAAGAAGAGCATCAAAAAAAAAAAGGCAAGAAAAGTTTTCAAGATGACAGGTCAAGACACTGACCGACAGGAAAGTGCTGGCCCAAAGTCTCGAGCGGATCTTGACCACCGCGCTCTGCCTGCGATCCAATCGGCCAACCACACACATGATCTTCAGACAGGAGATGTTGGTGCAGTTCTGCGGAGAAACGAGGGATGTGGAGAGGAAACAGAGAACAGACACAGGGGGGGTGGGGTGACATTAAACACCTGTGAATAACTCCTGGACATTTTAGTTTTTCTTTTTGAGAGAATGTTCATGTAAGTGAAGCTCACCAAAGTTTTATCATTATAATTCTGAGTGGTGGTGACGGCTCGTTTGTGGCGCTGATGAGAAGAGCTGGTGTTCCTCAGGAAACCCAGTAATTCAGGTGTGTCCTGGAGGGAGGAAATCTGAGACAGACAAGGAGGGAGAGAGAAAGAGAAATGTCATCATGTGACTATTTTACATTTTGTATTTAAGCAACTTTACTGGAAATGTCGAGCCTGAGTTGATAAATTTGAGACATTTGACAAGAATTGTATTAATGAATCAAAGCCAATTAAAGTTTTGTTTTGACACTTAGGTCAGAGCTGTGCTAAAAGGTGTTTATCTCACTAAACATTTGACCCTTACATATAAAATTCTTTTTTATATGTGAGACAATAAAGCAATAAAATAGCAAAAGATGCTAAATTTCTCTAAGTTTCGCTCGCAATCCTTCTCTGCTAACTTTAAACATTCCTTCTGCAGTGTGTGTTTGTGTGTTTTAGGGACATTTATTAGGCTAAACATGGTAATTATCACTATTGTATTGTTGGTTTATTGTGGTCTGTATTGCACATGGGCTCTGATGCAGTCCACACAGCCAATGAGAAAGAGATGATAGACCTGAAGACAAACCTGAAAAATGCTTGTAAAGTAAGATCTGCGATGTTTTAAGAGATTTAATTAAAAAACAAACCAGCTGTGGAAAAAAGTGTGACATTTAGCAATCTAGTCTGTGTTTTATTGAACAAAGGATTTCAGAGTTTTTGTTTCCTGATTGCAGCTCATACAATCAAACTGGCAGCAACAACAGACGGGCTGAAAACCATCAAGCCTGAGAAACCAGAAGGTTTTTCATGTCCCAGCTCACAGATAAGAGACACATAATAGGTTGATATTTCAACTGTTTCTTCTTCGGTTGTCTGGCTCTGAACGGAGGTCTGTGATAACAGCTTGATGGAAGTTAGAAACCCAAAAAGATGTGTTGCACATGACCTTCACTTCCTCTCATTAATTATAAAAGCCCAGTGAGACTGAATAAACAGACCTGCAGAGACAGGCCACAGCTTACTAAAATGGTATTTAGGCCAGTGGTTTGTAGGTGCAGGTGTGAGGATGTTTTACTGTGAAACACGTTTTACTAAATGTAGCCTTGATTCTACAATTCTACAATTTCATTTAGCAGACGCTTTTGTCCAAAGCGACGTACAACACAAGCAAGAATCTAGAGG
>JAQMCX010000057.1:6959196-7032166 GCA_029814765.1 Acanthurus leucopareius | reverse complement strand
AAGGTGGAAAGGGACTCAGCAGAACGCACAGAGTTTGGTAGTTCGTTCCACCATTTGGGAACAGCAGAGGAGTAGAGATAGTTGATATATGATTGCACAAGAAATTAAAAACAAGCTCGTTATGATGCCTTCAGTTTTACCAGCTCCCTAAACACATGACAGTGTTGGTTTGTGGGAGGCTGGTGAGGGATCATGTTCTTGCTTCTGCAGTAAACTGGGTTTACGGTGTTTTTTTTCATTCATTACATATTTTTAAGGTTTTGATTGATTATTTAGCCATTTAATGTTCAAACACAAATATCAATGTCTGTCACAAGTTTCTGGAGCCAAATTAAAAAATTCTTCGGAATTAAAATGATTTGAGATGGCAATTTCCCAGTTTACTGTTATTTTAGTCAGAGAAGCTGAAGTTGAATATTTCAAAATAGAAAATTAATTCAATTTGCAATAAATGACTGATAACTAGATAATTGATTGAAAAATGCTATTTGGGGCTCTTATCATGAGGAAGTTATCTTAATGAGGATAGCATGATGCATGTAGCTGTAAAAGCGTCACCGAGTAAGACCCACAGACAGACAGACAGACTGACAGTGACTGTGGGAATGGGACACACACTGGAAAATGGGAGGTGAACAAATCATTGAAAGAAAGTAGAAGAGAGAAAAAAAATACCTTTGAACATATAAACACTGAGGATGCTCACTTTGTTTTCATATATAATTACAGCTCATAGCATTTCACCATATTCATATATTTTTTTTTGAAAAACTGCCTATTTTCCTTTTGGATTTCTCTACAGATGACATCATTAATATTGGACACATTTCTGACAGTAATTTCTGATAATTATCATAATCTTCTATCCTCATCTTTTTTTGAGTCCAATGGCAAAGAACATGGAGAGCAGCTGAAATAATGTGAACAATTACGTTTAAATAAGCAGATACAAATGATGAGAGATGGATGAATGGATGAATAAGCCTCTAAAAATAATAATAAGTAAAAGTCTGCAGTAGGTCTAAGAGCTAGATCATATGCCAGCGAGGTAAATTATTGGTTAGGAATTCTGTGAAGCATATTTATTCTCACGACAGGCATAATTATATATTTGAATCTCAAAAAGAAAATGTCTATGCAGGCATGAGTGTGTTTACATTCACATTTGTCGTGTTACCTGAAGGCCGAGTGGGTTGAGGCTGGTGTTCGTCCTGCAGCTAATTGGTCCTTCAGTTTTAATCTCCATGGCATACAGCAGGTTCTCATCGCGGAAGCGGGCGGGCCAGCCGACCTGGAGCTCGGCCTCCCGAATGCTGCTGGGACCAGTGTTATGGAGCTGGAGACGGGGAGAGAGAGAGAGAGAGAGAGAGAGAACAGAAAAAAACAACAGTGAAATTGTCAGAATTGTGTTTTCCTCTGTCTTCTTAGCAGGTCTCGAGTGACTGAGGCTATAATTAGGTTATCATAACTGTAAGATGATGACACAGGCCACCTGTGTTTTAGTGAGGATAATACTAATGCAGCCTTCAGTCACTGGGGACTGAAACATAAGACAAGTAAAACCTCCAGCATCACCTGGCTCATCACTCCAAATTAAAAATGAGGATAAATGAGCAACGTGTTTAAATGAACCATCAATTCAATTAATCCTCTTTTTTTTTCACCCTGACTTGTATTATCTTTCTCTCTGTCTCTTTCTCTCACACACACACCTACACACACACACACAGACGGTCATTAAAACTGAAACAAGTCATCCAAACAGGACGTGATCCTGGTGCTGCGGGGCAAGAATTCTACAAGAAGAGAAAAAAAAAAAGACTCCGTCCTTTCTAACTAGAAGCAGCTGCAAACTGGGAAAAGTACCGCAAATGAAAATCATTATCAGCTGCAGGACAGGCCAGACACCGCCGCACTCTGGTTCAATGAAGCTGCCGTCCCTTTAAAACAAAAAGAAATCACATGTGCAGCTCACGGACGCACACATGCACATTACCCCCATTGTAAACTGTCGCCAGCCTGTCTGCCATCTTCTATCTATTTGTCTGTACCTCTGTTTGACCTTGTTTTTCCTCTTAGTGATTATTACTCATTACATTATATCCAGACTTAAGAACAATCCATCCTCTCCTCTCCTCTCCTCTCCTCTCCTCTCCTCTCCTCTCCTCTCCTCTCCTCTCCTCTCTTCCTCCTCCTTCTTTGCCTTGCTCCCTGCCTCCCCCCTTCCTCTTTTTTCCCGCCTTCAGAGGCAGTAATTACTCCTGAGCTGGAGACCTTTGATCAGCCAGAGCCCAATTCTTTATAGAGCTACTGTTTTTCACTACGTGTGTGTGTGTTTGTTACTGTTTACTCGACCTTACAGAGTACCCCCTCGCGCTCCAGCCTAATTTACAGCTTCCCACACCTATTTCCCTGCTCTTTTCATCTTAACAGTCCTCAGAGAAAAAGTCTAGCAACAACAAAAACAAAACAACTCGGCCTTCTGGTTTTTCAACTCATCATCTCTGACTTCACCTCCGACTCAGCTGTCCAGCTGTGTTTTAAATTTAAAAAGCATGTGTTCACCTCATAGATGTGTGTAACTTGTGGTCCCACGTCGTCCTCTTTGACAGGCTTCTCTTTGGGTTTCCAGTTTGGAAATGGCAGCACCACCTGAGAGGGATGAGACACCCTGAGGAGTAGAGAAACAGCTCGGTGACGCTGATGCATGTGAGCACTGATGGGTTTGGATGGCTACCGAAAAAACTATATTCACACTGACCATATGAGCTTTGGTTACTGTGATTGTTCGTTACAGTAAAGTGTAAAGTGAAATGTTTTATCTTAGGGTTTCTGTTTTGATGTCTCATGAAGGTCGCTTGCACCAAACTACAAGGTTTTATTCATCTACCTTGACTAATGAATCAAGCATAGAGTGAAAATATTCCCCCAAAGGCACAATAACTTAGAGCATATCAATTCGATTTGGGTAAATTTGGCATGATGTTTAGAGAGCAGTGTAGAGTACCTTATAAAAATCTGAACCTGCCCTTTACAGGCCAGGTTCATGTATTGGAGAGTCTGCAAGATATAGCTTGCTAATAAGCATTTTCCCCTTTTACAGCCAGCCTGTCTCCACAGGGCTGTGTTAGTGATGGAGACAGGTCTGGCTGCGTCCATTATCACTCTGCCATACACAACAGTTTGCTATAAAAACATCCTGGCTTTTTTGTGTTTCCTGGATTGTGATTCTGTGAATGGTAATATAAATAACAGAAAGGTGAAAATTTCTAAAAGAAACAGTCCTCCAATGGCAAGTTTATTCCCCCAGATTACATTCAGTGAATCAGACCTATCATATATTGATAGGTCATATCATATATTGATAGATGGCCCTACCTCGGCATATTCATCTTGTTTTTATCTTGTTTTCTTATGCAGCTGATCTCAGAGAGTTACAAAATATACTGTAACTTTGTTATATGCCTAGATTACAGGTGGGTACACCTATACAATCTATTTCAATTTGACATAACAGTTCTGTCACAAAATCAACTTCTACAAAGTTTATCATTTTCAGATTTGTTACATTATTTTAAAATTTATGAATTTAACATCATGTTCATGATGTCACTGTTCATGGTGTTCCTGCACCAGATGACATTATACTGAGAGCTGTTTCTCATTTTTTTTGTCCTTATGATTTAAATACTGAGGTGGTCGAAATATTAGGAACAGCCCTGAATTTAACGCACTCCACTGCAACACACTACAGGTCACAGGTGACTACAATGACCTCAATGGTAAACATATAATTAAAATAAAACCTCTACGCCAACAAAAACTTGGTTTGCATTAGGTTGTACAGATGTGCCTAAAAATGGCCACTAACATACTTTTTAAAAAAGAGGAATGTAAAAATAAAGAATTAAAACAGTCAAAATATTAATAAAAACTCTATAAAGACCTCTTAATCAATTCAAGTAGAAATGTAGACTTCAGAATAAAGCTCCATGTTTTTTGGGAGCTCTTTTTGGTTTGGAAACTGCTGATAAGCTGATTCTGCTGGGTTTGATGACATCATTACAAAGTATTCTGACCCAAATTGACAAAACTGTTTATGTCGTGTCCAGAAATTCATCAGGTCTGAGCAAAATAGAAATGGATGGACACAGCTGAGTCAGGACAAAACACAGGAACTCGTATGTCCTCGTCCCTCTTGCAGGTCCTCCTGTTTATATGAACGACTGACCACACCCAAACAACGCCACGCAGGAATCCGACCTTTGAAGTGTGCGTGTGTTTGTGTGTGTATCAGTGGGCATATGGGCATCAATGAGCATGTCAAAGGCTCACAAGTCTCCCATGTGCTCATGATTAGTTCAAATTTATTTCAAGAACTATGTTTTCATGCTGTTTTCCATCTGTATATAAACAGCCTCCACAAATTAAAACAGCACAAAAAAGGGGGCTGTAATACCCAGCGCACAACAACAAGCTCAGGCTGAAACCAGATCAATTGTATCTTCATTGGAGCAGACGTGGCTACAAAGAAATTCGTCACGGTTTCTCATGAAGGACGCCACACTCTGACACGCAAAGATGCCTAACTCACCCACGCAAATCGAGTTCAGCCACGGCAGTGATGGAGAGATTCAAGCTGACCGGGTTGCTGTCGGAGTTGTCTTTGTTGGAGCTGTGGAGAGATTCATACAGGGAATTGAAATCGAATCTAAAAGGCATAAAATGAAACACATATCACACTGACATTGTTCCACACTGTATCTGTTTGCAAACTTTACACAGGAGGCTCAGAAAAGCTCATAACAAAGCTGCATTTTTATGTTGTCCAACGAGAAGTTCTCTGGCAGTGGGCTTGGCTAGCGTTTAACCATGTGTGTCTAGTGATGTGATGTATCGAAAGCATTACAGTGAAGCAGACAGTGAACATGTTGTGTAGAGCTTCTCTCCTTTCTGGAGTTCCTCCGGGCCATCTGTCTCCTCCCGTCTCTGCGGTTAGTTTCATCAAACCACAGACAGCGACGTGATCGGGACAGACACGGAACTTATTTACATGGCTCAGAAGAAAGACAAACAGCTCTTTGTGTGTGTGCGTATGTGTGTGTGTGTGTGTGTGTGTGTGTGCGCGCTTGTGTAGGAGGTTGCACTGGGATGCACTGCCACTTCAAAAACAAGAAAAAAGAAATTAATACAAGCTGTTTTTCACTTGTAATAAGTATAATATCTGCCAAAAGAACAAGTGAAAACCACTTGTCAAGCTTACTTAAAATAGAATGTTTAGTCTATGAACTCGCTGAAGAGTTATTTGTTAGGTAACTATATCTCATACTAAGTGTAATGAGATATTTAAACCAGGATAAGATGATTAAACTGGGTAAGATGTGGAGTTTGTGCAGAGTGGGAGGTGTCTGTGAGGGATGGTGGGTGTGTCACCTGTGGATCTGTAGCTCAAAGCTGATCTTTGGTCCTGCATCTTCCAGCCTTTGGACAGAAAACCTCAAACCAACAGACAGCTGGGCAGGAGTACGGAGAAAAGGGCAAAAAAAAAAAGGGAGAGAGAACATGTATGAAAACATGTGACGTGTGAAAAAGGAGGACAGTTAAAGGGAGATGACAGAGGAGGAAAAGAGGGACAGAAATAAGATGCATCTACACATCAAAGGCTTTGTCATGTTTAAAGTGTTGAGTGATGGACAGTAAAATCCTTGTTAACTACATCCTCCACTGTTGTTGCATAGGAACAAAATCATGTGTCTCTGTGTGAGTTTGTGTGTGTGTGTGCGCTGACAACCCCAGAAATCTAAAATCAGAGAAAATCCAGACTACACACACAGACACACACTTAAAAGCCACAGTTAAAGTTCTTGTCTCTCCTCGGCTTCAATCCTGTGTCCTAAAGCGTAACTGAAAACATGTGGAGGATTTAGTTCATCATCAGCTGTACGACGACAGTGTGTGCGTACGTGCTAGTCACTGTATGACGCTGTGTGCGCGCATGTGTAGGTGTGTGTGCGTATGTGTAACTCCGCTCAACAACAGGTCAAACACATGGTACAGAGGGGGGGAAATGACAGCATGCAGACTCGTGCTAACACTTCACAAGGCAGGCCTGCAGGAGGGTGAGGGTGAGGGTGAGGGTGGAGCGCAGGACTACAAAGTCATCTTTATGGGGCACATGAGAGAGAGAGAGACCAGAGGAGGAGAGGCGGCCAGGGAAGATCTAAAGAGACAGACACCAAATGAGTCTGAGCCGTCCAGAGAGAAGATGTCACCGTCAGCTATGATACTCCCTGTCACAGACGGAGGGGGAGGGGAGAGGAGGAGGAGAAGGAGGACAGCCGAACAAATGTCTGGAGAGTTCACATGTGTCTTTTAAAATCTGTCTTTATTGAGCATCACACTCGAGCTTGAAAGGTGGCTGTTAAAAAGTCTGCAGTTCAGTTTTTGTCCTTTTTCCAGACGGCAGCTGCTGTGGTCAGCTTGAATTTACATTGGGCACAATGGGTTGTACATTTTTACTGTAGAGAAAAACAATCAAAAAATCCACAGGATATTTCTGAAAGCACTCTTCGACGTTGTCTAATTCTCTGCTCTCCTTTTGTATGTTCAGTGTATTGTAAATAATTACCATTTCACCACAGTATGGACAAATACACGGCTCCTGTGTCGGGTTACTGGCCTCCTTGAAGCTGCACAGCTTTGCCACAAGCAGAGATTCAGCCACATTTTGGCAAAACATTGATTTTATGCCAACATCGCTGAGAGAAGTAGTTCATGCTGAAGCCATGGCTTTAGAAGTTTTTCAAGACAATTTGACAGTTTTGTCAGCCATATACAGTTGTCACTTTTGGTCTCTTTTGGTTAACAAACAAGAGTTCAACTGACTACTGCTGCTATAAGAGGGACGAAACCAAAAACTTCTAATAGCCACCTACACAGATTATGGCCTGCAGATGTTGCTGGATACTCATTTTAGATGAAGGAATATTAATTTGTAGGTCCAGAGATATTATTACAATACAAAAAATAATTTTTTTTACAATATCACAGAGATCAATATTTTTGGCTAAATACCCATATTGCAACAAAGTTGGGACAACTAAAGTTGCTTTCACAAAATATTAACACAATTCAAATAGATTTTTTGAATGAACATGGTCTGGTGAGTTCAGAAAGTTACATTACTTTGTTGCAATACAGCTTTAAAACCAGGAAAACAAAACACTTAAGCAATATCACGATTAAACAGCATCCAATATCTGCGACAATATCTAGTCTCATATCATGATATCGATATGTTAATGATATGTTGCCCAGCCTAATCTTCGCCATAGGATTCCAATAAAAGCGATTACATAAATCATGCTCAGCTCTTTATTAATGTTATCATCATTACTGACTGCAGCTAAAATATGCTGAAGTCTGCTCAATGTCGCCAAAGCTCATTAAACTAAAATTTAGATTAAAAAGAGAAAGGAAAGTGTTGGAAGACATGCAGCCAGGCTGAAAGGCACATGTACCGAAGCCAAAACCAGCAGACATGCACCACCTACACCTATCCCCCCGCTCAGTGAGCGACTGCAGCTGTGTCATGTAGCACAAAGACTGACCCCCCAGTGATGAGAGCTATTCAGCTGCACAATTTAACTGGAGTTCGTATGGGGTATGTGGAGGTATGTTCTGCATAAGCTCATGGATTCCTCAACGTCCAACGGGGCAAAGGGAGGCAAATATGGGAAACATCTGGACGGCTTGGGAACACTCACACACACACACACACACACACACACCCACACACACACCCACCCACCTATACACACACACACACACCCTTTCACATGTTTTGCTCTCCTCCCCCATCGGTGTAACATGACCACATAATTGATTTATCAGTATGTTGTGTGTCACCTTCAGAGCTGGACACACCTCTGTGTCAGCCCTGACACCTTTAGAATAACCTCAACTTAGCAGCAACACACACACTCGGTCACACACACACACACACACATAATGAAGCACATGTGACACGCTTTGTGGTGCACATACCTACACCAGCGTGGTAGGATTTCATGTAGGAAGGGACCACTCTTTACTTTACAAAGCCTTGACTTCCTGCATGTGTCAGCCAGCCAAGAGCTAAATGGATTATTATCTTGCGCTGCACACACACACACTCACTCACACACATGGAAAGTGAGTGTGAAGCATAGTCGAGGGAGTCAAAGTGTGTGGAATGAGGGTCAAGGTGATGATAAGTGATCATTGGAAACCATCAATCAGTGTGAATTAAACCTGAGGAGTAACACTCACAGCTTCTTAGTGTGGATGTTTGAAAGGGATGTTTTAGTGCAAAGTGTGTGTTTGTGCATCTGTGATTAAAAACTCACCTCGGTTCCAGCCACCATCGGGTTGCCCAGGTCACAAACCACCATCCTGGACTCATTGACCATCTTGTACTCGCAGTTAAGCTGAGACAGGGACTAATGAGGTGAAAGAAGAGGACAAGTACAGTGAGTGATGAGACAAAAGTGGATAAAGGTGACCAGAAAGGTGCGCTGAGAGTCAAGAGGGGAAAAGGAGAAAAAGGGAGGGAAGCACAACGCCGTCAAAGGGGGAAGGGAGCAAGGGAGTAAAAGGAAGAAAGAGGGAGGAAAGGGAGGAGGCAGGAGAGGAGGAGTGATAAATGCTCTGACAGTAACAACCTCATCAATCAAACAGCCCCATTACACACTCATTAGCGCACACAGGCGTGCAAACACACACACAAACACACACACATGCACGCACAGACACACACACACACGGCAGTTGACCCTATTCCATTTCCGTGGTCACTAATGCAGCTTGTAAATCATAATAGGTGCTTTTGAGCTGTTGCCAGTAAAGCATACCCTGCTGATAGCTTCGCTTTAATCACCCCAAACAAACACACTCCGCAGAGGCACAACAGGATGTGATGTCGTAGTGTAACTGCACCTTCAAATAACCGACTTCCTCCTTTCATATGGTCACTTGGCACATGCACATGCCTCAATCCTGTAATTCTATTTTCAGTATCCATCCTGCTAACATTAGACCAGGCTGATTTCAGACAAATGTGTGCGCAGTGTGTTTAAGTGTGTGTTTATTTACTTCCACCGAGCGCTTCACTCCGATGTAGTCAGCCTCTGGTGGTATCAGTGTGTGAAGCTCCGTCTCATAGGCTCCTTCTCCTCGGTTCACCGCAGTGATGGTCAACATGACCAGATTGTCGTCTCCAATTACCAGCTCCGAGCGGTCCCTGTGTGTGCGTGTGTGTTGTTTGGAAAAGAGAGCAGTGTACAGAGAAAATAAATTGTTTACGTCATGCGGAGGACATGAGGAATAAAACATATTGCTGTAGTTAAACAGAAGAATCTTCAGTCCTGTCTTGTGTTTTTGCAAACTTCAGCTTTTGATATTGAGGATTGCCTCATGTTCAATCCACTCTGCTGCATGGAAGGCAACACCATCGACCCCAACAATAACCCCAACAGTGTGTGTGTGTGTGTGTGCATGTGCGTGTGTGTGAGTGTCATTCAATAGAGGGTGACAGGATGTTTGTATAACGCTGCCATGGAGATACCGTACAGCTGGAAACACTAGAGAGACTAGGCTAATTCACATACACACACCACATGGTAAATTGAACTATAATGTGAGCAACTTCAATGTAAACTTTCCTCATTGTGTGAGGAATAACAGACATACTTTCTTTGGTTTAGCTGTGTGTGCGCTTGTGTGTCTGCGCTCAGAGCGTGTGAAGTGTTGAGTGTTTACAGGTTGAGGTCAGAGGGCGGGGCCATGTCAGTCTTACATGCTGGCAGAGAGGTGCAGGTCGGGGATACAAATGTTGTCGTCACCGCAGTCCAGGAGAATGTATGCCTGAGAGGAAAGAGGGGTACAGGAAGGAGGGATGTCATGAGGAGAGTTTTAAGGTGGATGTCAATTGATGTCAGCGAGAAACCCAAAATAGAAATAAGTATAACAGGGACACTTCAGGATGCAGGTGCTGTTTCCATTACAGACACATGACATGCACACAAGTTCTGCAAATCAGCTTGTGGGTGGCAGAAACATATTTATGTTGGGTTTTTCTTGGCTTCAGCTTCACACTGAGGTTTGGTTTTGGTTATTTTACAATGTAGGTTTTTATAATAAAAAATGTTCCCTTTCTCTCTCTCTCTCTTTAGTTACTCTAATGTTCTGCATGCATGGGTGTCCTGTTGCAGTGAAGACGTGCAACATCCAACATTTAAACAAAGAGCAGCCTGTGAGATAATGCTATGTAAAGGAAAAATACAACAAATACTGGATCAAAGCAGTGAGGTAAACTGATCCTGTATGACGTGCGGGTGTGCGTGAACGCAGGTCAAACTGGAATCAATAATAAAGAGATGACTTATTGCACATCAAAAACTCAGCTTTGGCACAACTTAAAGCTTCTTGGTATTTTTTTAAAATAAATATTGTCTACAAGAAGATGAGCGAGCAATGTGTTTTCCATATTCTTCATCAGACTTGCTTGACAAATGAATAGTTTTAAGTTGGTCTAAATCTGAGTTTTTGGTGTGTTGCAGGCCCTTTTTTCATTTGAATTCTTTTGCATTGCCTACATTTGACTGATTTATACTGCTGCAGAGGTGAATCCTGATTTTCATGACTGAAAATTTGGATTGTAACAGTTGAATTGGAAAAATTTTCACTTGGAAATAAGGTCTGAGTTGCCAGCAGTGTTTATCTGATCTAACCTGTGTAAAGACAAAGTTGAGCTTTATTTTAACAGGAAGGACATATAATGCTCTTTTGTTACAAAGCCTCTCTGTCTCAGAGAGCATATTCATCAGATGAAAATAACATCAGGTTGGAGTCACATCTCACATTTGGCTCTATGTGCTCAGAGTTTGGCTTCATAAAGTCCAGTGACTCAACTTCATTTGTATAGCCTATTTATATCACATATCAAAAAACTGCCTCAAGTGGCTTTACAATCTGTCCAACATGTGACATCCTCCATCCTTGATCCCTTGATTTGGAGGAGAAAAAACTCTCCAATGAAACCATTTAACGGGGGGAATATGGGAAAAAAGCAGGCAGAGAAACAGAGGAGGGATCCCTCTCCTGGGGAGGGACAAACATGCAATAGATGTAGAAAACTATGCCAAGGCTGTATTTTACAGTATCCATACTCACATGCTCCTGAAGGAAGGTGCTGCTGTAGTGGTTGAGGACGGGAGGGAGGTTTTGGCCATGAGAAGAGGGTGGAGCCAAGCTGTAGTTCAGAGCCAGTGAGATGGGGGTCAATTTGTCCCTGAACTCATCATCCTCCTGAAACAGTAACACAAAGCGTAAAATAGTTATCCAAAATATTGGAAAGCTGAGTTCTCTGTAAGACACACAACATTATGCAAAGCCCACGAATTTGTGTTTGTGTGTGAGTGATTTGCTCACTTTCAGGTAAATGGTGTAGGTCAGACATGCTCGTGGGTGCTTGTGACCCAATGTCAGCAGCCCCGTGCGCTGAGGCTGTTGTGTGTCCAGGAACAAGACTCTCTTAACTCCGCCTCTGGTGCCTTTTAACCAATCGAGCTGCAGCTCTGCTCTCAGGTCTGGAGGGAAAGTAATGACGCAGAGGTGCAGATGGAAAAGTCAAAAATGAGAGAAAAGGACAAGCATAGAGACAATGAGAGTGAATAAGACAATAAGTCTCCTTAGCTTTTAAATCCACATGGTCCAATCCCTTTATATGTCTGACTGTCTATTACTTGTGAAGTAAAGAGCCATTTGTAGGCGTTTCACTCCACAGAGCATCATTAGACAGTGGAAACAATGTTTCCACTTCACACCACCACTGTCTGCGTCTGTCTACCCGATTCTTGTTCCTCCACTTCCTCCTGTGTTAGTTCTCTGCTCTGATCGATGTGGCGGAGCAGCAGTTTCACAGCAGGAAACTCTGATGAGATGTATGATGAAGCTGGCTTTGAACGCTGCCCCACCCTCTGAGCTAATCCCTTTTTTTCCACCACATTGTTCACAGCTGCTTACCTACAGAGCTGGGGATCCCCACTCCGCTCACTGCTGCACACACATCCACGTTCAGACTGGAGGAAGACATTTTGCAGAGATGAAAAAAAAAAAAACAGTGAGAAGATTGTGATAATAGGACATGCAAGTTAATTAACTACTTTAACCGCTGCTAATAAGACAGTCATTCTGTTCATTAAATGGCTTGATGAACTCCTGAACTACCCTGAAGTACAGATGATTAAAATGTAGATTGGCTGCTTAAATTGGATGCTTGCTGGTTGGCTTAGTCTGAAAAGTTCTTTGATGCAATTTCTCTTTTAAGTCAGAATTACATTATGCCATAAATTTGTTACAAATATGGAGTTGCATGATGTGTAAATTGTTATTTGTATAGTTTTTGCTGCATGATTTCTATTAAGTTTTGCTGTCTCATACGTCAGTTCAATTGCGATCCTCTGCCTCAGTCCTTATCTCAAGCTTATTCCTACAAAGCCATGTTTCTCCCATTATCTTCTCCTTTACATTTACCTGTCTGCTCCGCCTATTCACACACCTGTTTGTTGTAAGCTCTCCATATCTGCATCCCATTTAAGAATCAGCTTTTGACTATTCTTTTCTGTTCTTTTTTCAGATCTTCTGTTTAAGTTTGTGTTTCTGTTCCTGTGTGTTTCTTAGAGAATCTGCAACCTGTGTTTGTTCTTGTGCTTCCTTACAGACCGGCTTCCTCATGTGTTATATTCTGTTGCTTGTTTCTGCCAGTTTGTCTCCTGTTTCAGCTGCCTGTTTATCCACCAGTCTACATGGAAGCTTGGCCATAATTGAAAGCAACAACCTCTCTTGTGTCTGCATTTGGGCCCAGACCGAACCTAATTGTGACTAATGGAGGCTGGTTATCGTTGTATAAATAATCAGCAGAGGCTTCTGATGAATTCACACCAAAAATTAGTTGCCAGTCTTAGCAGAGATGTATTTGGCAAAAGTAGTAGCTCTGATAGTGTGCCAAAATCACAAAATTCAAACTATATTACTGACTACTGGGAAATAAAGTGCCACTAGCTTCGGCAGGTAGTCCTAACTGGACTCCAGGGGGCGGCGGGAAATACTGCTGAGGGTCCTGTGAGCCCCTCAATTAGCCACACAGACATGGGAGACTGGAAAACATTTCTGCATTTCCTCTATTTATGTGTGTTATGAACTCTGTGGAAGTGTGTGTATGTGTTTGTTATCACCTTCATAATCAAGAACAGGAAAGTGACTCCCACGTGGGGAACTCTGCACCGCTAACATCCGCTAATCTGAGGGGGGGGTTTACAGGCCCAAAGTTCCTGGTTCTACCGCGAAGATTCAGCAGTAAGAGCATGAGGTAAATGACGTCATGTGACTACTGTTTGTTTTGGTTTCAGCTCACAACCTGTAACATCCATCACACAGATGTTTCGGATGCTCGCTTGTGTGTTTGTTAGCGATTAAGATCTCCGTTAGATGAACCAATGACAGTGAGCTGGCTTCTCTGCCTTTGAAACGTGTGCGATGCAGATGTGAGTTTATATGAAACAAAATGCAGGTTTCTATTTTAAATTAATTGCTCCTCTAAGTCAATTAGACCTCTCCAGGTGGTTCAGTGCATGTTTAATATGTGTTGCATGTAGGCATGTGTGTGTTTCCTGTTTTTTAGTTGGGTGTGCTCAAGTGTGACTCTAATAAGCACTGTGTGTCAAACTTAAGTGTATGTAGCGCGGAAATGACCCTCATTTTACAGACAACAGCTCTGGCCCTCAGTTAGTCATTACTGTACGTAATTTCACCCCAAAATGCATCTGTGCTTCACCATCCCACACACACACACACACACACACACACAGAGAAATCCCCTCCCTCCCCCACAAAGCCCGGGCTTTTGTAATGAGTAAGAATGTTTAATTTAAGACTGGTCATTAATTAGCTGTCCCTAATTTTTTCTCCACTCCTTCATCCTCCAATCTACCCTCATTTTCTGCCAGTCATGAATCACCATTACATTCAAGTCATTAAGCATTTCTGAAAGCTCATTTCCCACCAATCTTTGAAAACCCCCAAAAATTGTTTAAACCGACAATAACTTATTTTTTGGCCTTCTGAGGGCGGCGGACATAAACTATTTACTCCACTTTGACTCATTATTGCCTGTTATTAGCAAACTGTTGCATCTTTACATGTTCAAACAAATGAACAGCAGCATTAATACTGATTTCAGATCGTGTCGTTTCCACCTTATGAATGTAAGTCTAATATTCATTCTGCCTTCAGCTCTGTTTTTTAATCTCCACGAACGCCTGAGAAAAATATCCTGCTTTTCAGCTGCTTAATGTTCTAACATATGTGACTGTTAGTTGTTAACTTCGTCTGAAAAAGAATCAGCTTTTAATTTAAGTTTTTATTTTTTTGTTGACAGTAAGAGCAACCTCCTGTGGGAGAAAACAACTCTGAGAGAAGTGAGAGGAAACTTGTTATAAAGCTCAGACATGTTTGTCATTATGAGCAACTCATTTTACAGTCAAGTAATTGTGTGATCAAATGTTGATGCAAGGATATTGATTATTGCCACTTCAACATCTAACACGGTTTCAAGGGAACTTCCAGTTTTCTCCCGAATGGGATAAAAAAATCATTCAGACCGCTGCACAATTTAGAAGATTATTGATCTATTATCTTAATGTGCATTTGTATTTCCTATGACATGCAGTTTCGAAAAGACAAATTTAATTACTGCTTTTGTAAAACACAATCAAAATTTGAACATACAAGTTTGTATGAGAATATAAAATATAAGAAAGAACCATAAACATGTAATGTTGTTTCTGGGTACATCTTATGTTTGTATCAGAAAAGAAAGCACAACTCCACTGTCTGTAAAGGCTTATAAAAAAGGCCCCAAAATTCTTAAAATGGAAAAAAAAGTTCAGTGGGCAGATTATTTTTAGAAGAGTCTGTGAGGATTCTGGAAATATGGTCGGAACAGCGGTCAGTGCTACTAATGACCGTCTGGGTCTCTCACAGATTGCCAGCTTATTATTTTTTCACAAAATCTAATGTGTAACCCCATGACTCAAATGTAAAGTTAATATATGAGAGGCACAAGCTGGGGCAGCCTCCCATCAAGCATCTCTCCAGTTCTCACAGCAGGGAACGTCTAAAATGTCCAAACTCTTCACCCCCCTGAAACACAAGAGCCTCAGACATCCTTTAATTCCATGAGCTGCTGTTGTATCTCTGCATGCGTGTGTGTGTGAGTGTGTGTGTGTCCCATGTCCTATCTGATTCCATACCTCCGACCAAAACTTTATGGCCGTTTATTTAAATAAGCTGAGTTTTGTTTTGACAGAATTCCACAGTTTAGTGCGCTCTGTCAATCCGGCCCGAACCCTGTTCCCCATTTCACCGACTGCCAACACTCACACACACTCAGACATCACGATGGCAACCGGCCGAGCTCACTTCCACCGTCCAAACAGTTCTGCGGCGGTTCCAGCCCCAATAAGTTAAGACCAACAATAGACTGCGGCAAAACAGCATGAGTCTTTAGACCCCCCCCCCAAATCCCTCCACATTTAGTCCCCTTCCAACAAACTTACCCCAAGACTGTTCAAAGCCAGCCTGCAACCCACACGAACGAAAACATAATCAAAAAAGAATTATGCAGTATCAGATTAATTGCGGAGTCCCGTAAATCTGACTTTCCAGGTTATATGAGTATGTTTTTTTAGTGCTGCTAAATTATTACTTCAGACACACCGACAAACAGACTTTGGCTGATGGCAGATGCCTACAGCACAGGGGTGAAATATTTGTCACATCTGTCAGTGTGTGTGTGATTTGAGAGTGTGTGTACTTTATACTGCATACCACTTTATGATACAGTATAAGCATTTGTGGTGCAGCTAGGGGGGTGGGGGGGCACAGTGCAGCAGTGGGCCTCATTAGTCTTGTGTTTGTTTAAGACTTTGATCCCCTTTAGCTTTAATTCACCTGCAAATACATGAGGTCACGCTTTAAATTTCCAAACTTAAAAAAACATTAGGAGAGTATCAGGTGAATCCAGTTTTCACGGTGAGCTCGTGTGGTGCTGATGGACACACTGTTGTCCAATAATGTAATGCCGGAAATGGAGGAGCAACATACAGCTGAAAAAAATCAAATTGCTAACAAATTGTGGCATGTGGTGAAGAGCTAAAGGGTCTTTTAAGAAACAAACAAAAAAAAAATCTAGTATAAATTCTTAGGGAAAACATTTTGCTTGTTTAATTGTTAGTGGTGCTCCAAAGTCTGCATTTCTCGGTATTTTTATTCATGAGCATATTTTCTTTTTGTTAATGTGGTTTTTCTTACAGTTCCTTTATGTAACCTTGTAAAAGTACTGTCGGATTGATTTTTTTTAAAGAGGGGGGTGGCTGAGAGGACGGCACTATCAAACTATTATAACAATAAATATCAGGATGATTAAAGTGTGGTATTGAAGTGAAGAGAAATATCTAATAAAGATAAAATGGAGGTTTTCAAAAGCCCAAATCTAATGTAAAGAAAAAAAACTGAGGTGATTTTTTCCACATCCTTCAAAAAGTGCCTTCAATTTATCAACAGAAATCATCTCTGATAATATTTAAACATTTGTACCTTGTTTCTTGGATCAAGTGACTATGAATTCAAAAACTGTTTTGGCCTAAATTTATTCTCACTCTGCAAAGAAAACAGAGGCCATGTTGGTTTCGATTTCTACACACATGTGTGCACAAGGCCCAAGGAGAGACTCATAAAATAGCCGCCAATCAGGATGTCTGTCCTTTAGAGAACATGGTAAAGTGTTCATAGTTATTATAAATCTGGGATAAAGGATGGTGTCGCTCTTCTTACCAGGTAACCATTATATCTGTCTCAGGCAGGTGACACTGTCGGTCATCAGGGTTCAGGATTCTGGGAGTCAAAATCATTTCAGCTTCCACAGACACAACAGCTTGAGATCTGCACACAAACACAAATGCACAATCATACACACACAATCTAGCATGAGAAAACTTGAAACTGTAACAGAATTTTAAGATAAGCCCAAGTTAAGAAACAAATGTATCTAAAAATGAGATGATGTGCGTTCTTACCTGTACACTGCCACCTCGCCGGAGCCAAACGCCCCCACAATCAGATCTGCACAGAGAGAGAGAGAGACAGAGAAAGAATGAGAGAGAGAGAAAAAGAATGAGAGAGAGAGAGAGAGGGAAAGAAAGAATGAGAGAGAGAGGGAGATGGGAAATACAGAGCTTCAAAGAATGCCACAGATGGGACTGATTTCAAGGTCTCCAACAATCTTCATCAAACACAGACTTCTCACGTTTAATACACACACACACACACACACACACACACACACACACACAGTGACATTTCACTAACTTTCTGATATCACCATGCTTTTTCTTTCTTATCATTCACACTCGACCCACTTCAGACTAAATTCATAAACACAACATGTGTTAACGCGTGTATGTTTGTGAGTTCAGCATGCATGTATCTTTGTGTGTTGCCAGACAAGAGACCCCACGCCACATTCCAGCGCCATTAGTGAGTTAACATCGCTCCAATCACATTTCGCTAAGCAACATTTTCCCAACAGCCAGCGGGAGGAACGGCTCTTAATTATAAGCAGCGACAGATCTCATCTAGATTCAATTTTATTTGTTTTCATGGGTTTTGTGATGAACACGCTTTTTTAATTGGCTTTCAAAGTTTAAAATAGAGTCTGTGTTTAATGGCTACGGTTGGGGGACACATACCAATGAAAGCCACACACACACACACACACACACACACACAGAAAAGGAGACACACAGAAATACAGATTAAAACAATGTGAAACTGAAGAGAAGCACTTAGTGGATACAAGCCATTGTTGCCAGATGCAGAAAAACTAAGGTTTGTAATCCTGAGAAAAAGAATAATCTCATGCTGCTCAGTGGGAGGCAACGGGGGCTGAAACTTTTTTTTCATTATCATAATCTGTTATTATTGTTGACAATGAATTGATGACTTGTTTTCCCTGTAAATAACAGAATAATAAAGAATTTCAATTTCCTTGACTCCAAAAATGATAATTTATTCAGTTTACGATAAAATAAAACTTAAAAACACTAATTACTTAAAGATGAGAATAGAAGCCGGTGAGTGTTTTAACATTTTGACTGGACTATGAAATTCATGGTCAGTTAATTTTGCTATTAAACTAATTGTTTTAGCACTTAAAGCAACTATCAGTGGAAAATGCCAAAAAGCTGCTGAGGGAAATATTGGACCGAACTGGTGGAAGTGTTTTCTTGTAGACTCTGTTTATCATTTGCTGCGTCTTTCCTCTCCTGCCTGTTTAAAAAGAAGGAGACTAATTGAATCTGAGAGAGGCACATCTGTTTCTGCCTTTGGTCTGCAGTCACTGAGTCCCCCTGAAACCACAACATTAAACATTTAGGCCCTGTCCCTGTTCCCCTGGGGTGTGCAATGTCGCTGTGTGAGTGTGTGGCTGTTTGTGTGTGTGTGTTACGTCGTAAATCCTGCGATGAGACAGAACCTCAAGTTGTGGGTTTTGTGGGGCAAAGACGAGGAAAAGAAGAGCAGGAGGAGAGAGAGAGAGAGAGGACAGAGCACTTGGACTTTAAACTGCAATCTGTGAGATCCATCAGAAAAAAGGTGTGTTTTCAGCGGAGGGGCAGGGACCGCTTCACTCCCAGTCCGAATTCCTCTGTCCGTCCTGAGATCAGACTCCACTCCTGCCATAGGTGTGTGTTTTCACCACAGTGGTCGTCTTTACTCTTAATCCTGACTCTTTTGTTTGCTCTTAAAACCGCTCCATGACATGAGACCCGTTTGAGCAGCGGGCACCTCTGGGGTTAAGTGTGTGTGTGCTCGCATGGCTGCACCGAGGGCTAAATCAAATAACAGCCCACTTTCCTTTTCATGTCAATTCCATTTCCTTACGCACAGGAAAGGCTTGCCTGCCCACTGTTGATTTGAGGTTACTGTGTGTGTGTGTGTGTGTGTGTATGTGTGTGTGTGTGTATGTGTTTGGAGACATATCTTACCCTGCACACACATAAATGGGCTGATACACCAGTGCATACACTCCGTTCATTGATGGCCAGTCTAGGTACAGGTATATTTCTCTGTAACTGAGCTGCTTTGGCTGATGGTGTCTGTTCTGGGCTGTGAAAACACGACCTCCATCCAGAGTTTAGACGGACTGTCAAGCTGTCACTGGCTGCCTGCCTTGGCTGCCTGTTTGACTGCAGGGGGCTGGCCTCCATGATGAAAAGTCAAAGGTCAATGGCACTCAGTGGAAAATGAGGCGGTTTTTGGTGAGAAAAGGAGGATTTCTTAATTACTGGATGCAGGTTTGGGATTGCACGCAAAGACTATTTAGCAATGCTGCAAGCTAGAAACGCACTTTAAATATTGAACTACCATTTTACATGGAAAAGTACATTTTTAACACTTCAGCCATGGGGAATTGGCTTTTCCAAATTTCCCCAGGATTGACTTATATGGAACATTTGATTTAAAGGCACATTTTGGGTATACAACCATTCTAATGGAGGAGCAAGAAACGTGTAAATTTTGATGCACTTGCACCTGAACGATTTTATGCAGAAAATATTTTATATGAAAGGTCAGAATGGTGTGAGAATAAAAATGCCCACTAATTCTGTAAGTATATGGAGTCCAGTAATAAATCTTGCACCTACTTATCGACCTAATGACCAACCTAATGACCCCTCACCACCACACACGTCCAAATCACCGACTGCTGACGTGTCTCTGCGTCTGTTACTCTCTCAGTGAGTCACTGTGATTGGCAGGTAAAACATGTCAGTTTTTGGCCTTTGACCTCCCGTCTGAACCTGAAATGCTCCCTGAGGCAATCTGACCCCCTTACGGTACACAGTTGACCCTAAACTTAATTCAAGCCACTAGCCTGAGCCACACTGTTTGGCTTCCACTTCTGGGTGATGCTCACAAACAAAAAGGAAATTAGTCTAATTAAGCTTATTTCTAAACAGTAGAACTTGAGTGACTTCTTTTTTTTTTTTTTGTCCTGTGTAGCCTTATCTGCCTCACTTTCTCTTTCACCTTTCATTTGGTGTTCCACTGTAACATGCACATATGACATAATCTTTAAAAATAGTCCATCAAAGCTAAAAGGGGAGCTTAATCATCATCCCTCCTTTTTTCTGTGCTCCTGCGGAAAACTAATGACATTTTAACGTCAATGGGAGCATATGGCGGCTCGAGCAGGCCTCCCAGACGCCTTTGCAGTCCTCTCATAATGCTGATCAAACATTTCTGGCTCCTTTGAACAGTGTGACTTTACTACCGTGCTAACGGCACTCCTTGTGTGTGTGTGCGTGTTTCACTTCCGCCAGCCAGCTCTCTAATGACAGACGACAAAAGCGCTGCACCGTTTGTGTGAGCGTATGTTTATACGTTGTGTGTGTGTGTGTGTGTGTTGGCTGAAAGCTCTGCCACCCATGAGTTTCCACTCCACTTCCTCCTCTCCAAAGGGCCTCAGCCAGCCTAAATTTCAACCTATAACCTCTGTGTGTGTATTTTCACTGTATCACTGTACAATGTTTGTAATCCTGGATCTCTGATTTGCAGTGGGTCTGCACAGGGTCTAGCTTTGACCCAGAGCCTGGCACACACTCAACACACACTCTCTAGCCGCCAGTGAAACTGATCACAAGCCACACATGTGAACTGGTGTGTACTCATTTGTGAGCGTTTCCTTTGATATCCTGTTTGTGGAATGAAGAAATCTGTTATTATAGCTGAATGAAAAGGAAAAGGGGGAAAGAGGGGAAAAGGGAGTAGGGGGACAAAGAAAAGAAAAGGTAAAACTAAACAAATTCTCCTTTTCTGCCTAATCTGTGGAAGCAGAAATGCAGCCAGAGTAATGCTGAGAGCAGATTGGCTCTAAATTAGGGAGAAAATTAGGTAGTAAAACAGTGGTTTTACAGACCTGCTTTTACTCCAAATGGATTTTGTTTCTGAACTAAAAATTCATGTATATAAAAAACTTCATACTCTTGTAAAAAGCCCTCTCCTCATCAGGTCTTGTATGATTGAATTGACGTGTCTGATGTGCTGAAGGTGGGGGTGTCTGGTAAAGTAACTAGGTGGCACATAGGGAGCTGCTAGCATGTAATTGCATTGAATGCTGCTATGTTTGCTCACAGTTCTGGGGATTTGGGCTGAGGCTTGCATGTCTGGCGAACCGAACATGTGGATAATATATTATTATACTTCTTTTTTACTTTCAATCTCATGTTTTTTCTCCTTCTTGAGTACTGCAAATCTCTAAAGAATGGATGCGGCAGCAGTTCATTGGCACCCATCCCCATACCCCCTTCCTCTAACTGATGATTTTACCAGAGAAGAGGAGGAAAGCAATACTGGGGAACATGCGGATGGTAGTGGAGGAGTGCTTGGGGGGAACCATGAAATGTGGAGGTCAAGAATGAGGAGGAGGGAGGCTGTAATGAGAGGAGCTGGAAGAGAAGTGGAGAAGTGAAGGAATGCAAGTCGAAGAAAGAATTTTGATTAGAACATGGGGAGTCGAGTGGAGAAGGATTGACTTGTTGAGTAGGACTGTCTACCTGGATACTGATTGTTGTCCAGGTCTTGGCCTCCTCTCAGAGTGAATCCATATCCAGGCAAGCTGCCCCTGGGGCTCCAGGCGGCCTTCAGCTCTTGGCTTAGTGTCAGGCCTTGCGTAGATACATCTCTGTTACCGTTGAAGATCAATACTCTGCCTCCACGCTCGGCGCCTCCAAACGGACAGCCCACTGCCACGTCTAAGGGTGACACACACAAACACACATGCATGGTTTAGACATCAGCAGGGTTAAGGCCCCTTTGAGACGGAAGCAGAGAAAAATGTACAGGTAGAAGGAAAGAGAGAAGGAAAAGAGCTTGACTTTCATTTACCTCCACTAAGGGACTATGACAGCATGGTCATTAAGCACTTTTTGCATTTGTTTTACTCATCTTTTAACAATGTCTGTCCTCTACTTTTCTTTTTCTGTCTTGGCACTGTTTTAGTCATTGCTAACTTGATTACTTAGGATTGCGCTCTGGGAAACATTAAGTTAAATATCACCCTTTGATAACTCACACAAATGGGTTGAGTGCGGGCTCCTCTGTTTTCATCTTATATTTCAGGAGATAGATTATTCACGTTCACTTCATTTATTCGCTTTCTTACCAAGCGTGAGATGGGATGATAGATACCACTGTCATGTTTGTTGATTAAATATGAAGCTTTTTTGCCAGCAGTCACTTAGCTTAGTTTATTGTATATACTGGAAACATCAGGAATTTGCTAACTTGGCCTCGTCCAAAAGAAGGAAAAAAATCCGCTTGCCAGCACCTCTAAACATCACTTTTAAACACATTATATCTAAGTGTTTTTGATCCATACAGAAATATAACACTGTCTATATCCAAGCTAATAAAGTGCGCGACATGACACTAAATGCTAACATCTGTATGCTAATATGCCTACACCCATATGTTGTTTATGTACAGATTGAAAAAATGATGTATAACATGTTATTAGATTAGTTAGCTTTAGAGGTGCTGGTAGACAGATTTATTTAAACTTTGGACAGAATTGGGCTAGTTTCTTTTTTATGCTTCCAGTCTTAAAGCTAGGCAAAACTTTGAAGGCTCTAGCTTAGTGGTCATCCGACAGATATGAGGGCAGTATCAATTTTCTGATCTGATTCTTGGCAGGAAAGTGAGTAAGTGTGTTTCTCAAAATGCTGAACAATACCTCGCCTGCACAAATCTTCTCCAAACCCTTAAACACTCATGACAAAGAATGCAATAATCAAAGTTGGTATTTGGAAAAGTTGACCACTAAAACTCAGCTAATTAGCTTCATCAGAACTGTGTGGTTTGATCAGATTTGATTGACAATGGTTGGCAAAACAAGCAAACATCCACTCAGCGTTCATCAGAGCTCATCAGATTCTCATCAGGTCAAATATTTTCCTGATTGGTGCACAAAACACACAACACCACCTTTTGTCCCGACGTAGCCCTGCTCAAGTCAAACCAGTGTGAAAAGTGCAAACAAAAACACAACTACAGAAACCTCAACTAAAAAATAACCACATCTTTTATAACTTTTGTCCAAAATAGTTTTTTTTTTTTTTTATGCAGGACCCACTGTCTCATAGTAAATAGATGCTAGAAAAAGTATTTTTCAGAAACTTGAAGAATTCTTTCACACGTGCAGGCTTAGATAAACAGAAAACTCACACACACATACATGAAAAACAGATAAATGGAACTTAAAAATTAGGTGCATAAGCACTAAAACACCTGTCCTGATGTAAAAAACTGAGATTCATTTACCATACCATACTTTTTAGGTGTTCAGTCGTTAACCTTTTAGTGTCCACATGTTGCACTATCCTCTATAAAAGTATCCCTCAGTATTGTAACTGTCCAAACACCTCTAGACATCCTGTTTGTCTCCAGACCCCCTCTTTCTCAGCCTAAACAACTAGTTCCACATGAAGCAGATTGCGGGGTAGAGAGGATAAATGCAACCATGTGTGTATGCAAGTGTATACATATGCTTGTGTGTGTGCGTGTGTGTATGCATGTGTCTGTGAGTCTGTATGTCCATGCGTGGGCATGTGTACAGAACTGAATAGTTGCGTGAAAAAAACATACTTATTTAAGAAAAAAAAAGTCTTTAAATAATGTGAAAGTCACTCATGGGCATTGCTTACCAGCATCCCACACAATGCAGACGTCCACAGTGAAATGTGGAACACCCAGTGTGATCACTGAGACCAAGACTGAAGAGCATGAGGCAGCAGCAGGCTGACACTCTGTGATCAATATTGACAGAGAGCTTTGTCCGATGATGAAAAATTATAAAAGCTATATGGCAAATTAAATTAGCTAAATTATAAGGTTGCGGCTCACTAAACAAAGCCATACAGATGAAAGGAAATGGGCATTGTTCTGCTTTTATGATGAATTTTGCTAATGGGTGATGAAGTTTCTGCAGACAGAGAAAGGATCTGTCAGTGATTACGCACGTGTAATCACACGGGGGCACAGGTATTTTTGAACAAAGACATTTAAAGTTAGCAAAATAAACTGCTGAAACCCGTGACCACAATGATTCCATGGCGACTCTTAAGCGTAATGCTAAATTATTAAATCATGCACTGACATTTACCACATTCTGCATGTCACCACAGCTGGCAGAGGATCTGTTTCCTTTGTGGCCTCATCAACAACCCTTAGAGACTGTCACATCTGACAAACAGCGTGATGTGAGTTATGTGTGGTCCCAGAGAAAGCTTCAGTATTGAGCCAATGGTTATTGATCGAATAGTTAACGAGTTCAAAGGAGTGGGACGCACATTAACACACCCTGTCCATGAATAAATGCAACACAAATCAGTGGAAATGATGTCATACGAGGGCCATATGTGCATCATTTCATTCATTTTTAAAGGCAGCAGGCCTTAGTTTTGTGGAGTATTTGGGCTGCAGGCAGCATGGCTTTGTGTGTGTATGTGTGTGCATATGTGCGTGCATGTGTGTCTTTGGCAAATCAATGTGAGGATAAAACAAACACATTGAAGAGGAATGAACTCAGGGCTGCAGGACAGAAACTCCCAGATGATTTTATCTTAGTGCACATCTGGTGAGTTAAAAATAACTCCAACATACACACATGCGCGCGCGCACACACACACACACACACACACACACACACACACACACACACACACGTGCACATGGCCTTAACCCTTATCATCACAGGGGGAAACAACTTCACACAGACAACCTTTCATCACTACAGTTCCTGATTGGCTGAGGAGGCTTAAGTTTTCTCAAGCGGCAGCATCTGATAGGATTTCCTCAGCCAGAGACAAAACAGTCCACGAGACACAGGAAACACAGAAAAAGATGTGTCTGTCTTTAGGTTTACCTGAAAACACCGGCCCCAGACTTAGGTACATCAGTATAAAGGGAAGAGGTTTATGGACTGCTAGAGAAAATATATGAAAGGATTTTGTTTAATTTTTCTAATTTTCACGTCTTTCTTCTGCTCCTCTCCTCATTGTTGCCTCTCGTGTCTTGCATATTTTTGTTCCCAAATGAATTTCATCTGGATCAATTTCCTTTTGTCCCCCCTTTCTCTCCCTCTTTCCTTCCATCCTCTCTGTCTTTCATCCCATTACCATGGTATCCATCCTGGTTGATATCTCCCAAGGGTGCGATAGCTGTGCCGAAGCGCCCAAAGGTGTGCGTGCCAGTGAGGGCAACAGGTTCGGAGAAAGTAAGCGGGGCCCTCTGCAGGTACAGATAAACCCTCCCAACCTCTCTGGGTTTGCTCTCCATCTCTCTCTCCATGTAGAGGGGGGCTCCGACCAGCACATCATCCGTCCTGGGGATAAAAGCCACGCTTTCAATACTCAAAGGAAGACAAACACAGAGTGAGCTTGTGTGTTTAGAGTGACAGGGAATTTTTCTACTTACCCATCTCCATTTAGATCAGTGACAGCCACAGAGTAGCCAAAATATGAGGCCATCTGAAGGAGAAAAGACAAGGAGGAACATTAGAATTTTTAACATAAACCCAGTATGGTTTCATTTTTATCCATCTCCATGAATTAATTCAAAAAGCAGAAGAAAATCAATATCAGCTGGTGCCCATGGTGCAGTGGTTCAAATGCAACCATACAATATGACTGGGATGTGTTAAAGCCCCTACCTGCTCCCCTGTAAAGTTCTGGATGAAGGTCAGGTTGGTGGAATTGATCATTACCACCTAAAACAATCAGACAGACTGTCAGATACAATACAGCATGGCTAATAAAACACCAGACTTTGTCCTCGTAGCGCCCTAAGAGCAAACATGACCACGCTGTCTGACAAACAGGCACATGAAGAATGCAAGAAAAAATTCACAAACCACAAAAAAAAAGAAACTTCTATTCTACTGAAACCTCTGTCTTTTCCCTGCCCTCCCCCACCACCATCATCCTCTTTGTGCCTTTTACATTTCCCCCCTTCATCCTCCTCTCCTTCCCCCCATTCAAACCCTGCATGGTCGTGGGGAGCAACTGAGGGGGGCAGGCGGAGAATTCCTTCATAAGACCTAAAATAACAACCACATGGAGACACCCAGGGGCTACACGTTCACACACATGCACAGCTGCACACACACACACACATGCAGGAGGATACGTGCTGACCCAATCACAGATGTCTCAAAGACATACTTAATGTGTATAGACTTACGAACACAGACAGATGAGGATGTGTAAACACAAATGCTGGATCTGAGGGTAGTGTTGTTTGATTGGTCACAGAGGAAACCTGATCGGGGCTGACAGTTACCTCAGCGCCAGGGCTCTCACATGGCCCACCTACACCCCTAATAACACTCCTCCTCATGTGAGCTACAAGCCCCCTCCTCTATGACACTCACAGTGCACTGTCTGTACAGGAAGGAGCAATCTCGCACAAGTTACAATGTCCAGACCTAAACTGATGCACTGTGTGTTTTTTTTCTAGCAGTGTGATGATTCTTGCGGTTGCACTGCAGGTTAGGGTTAAGGGTCGGGTGTGTGTGGAGAAGGGTTAGTGAGGTTAGGTGGGGTCACCGCCCTCCACATGCAGCGGAAGCCGTGTGTCATTAGGGAGGATTGACACAGTCAGCCCTGGGGACATGTTCCCATAGGAGAAGACTAGACTCACCACAGATGCACATACAGTATTTGTCGCTATGTAATTACAAGTGTTAATGTGCACAGTGCAAGCTGCAATCCTATGTAAAACACTAATAGAAGACAAATCTGGAAAACTTCATTGTTTTTCTAGATATAAATAGTCTCTGATCCCTCCTGCACATGCCATGCACACATCTTGAAATGTCAAGAAATTTAAGATTTATATACAGCAGACAGATGGTTGACAGATTAAAGGAAATACTATAAATCCAACCATGAGCCACCGAAACAGCTTTAAAGGTCCTCGGCACAGATTCTATAAGTCTCTAGAGAAATACTAGGTGGATAAACACCATCCTTTCCATCCTTGTTGGTGTTAAGATGGTGCTTTTTAACATCCTAAGATTTGAGCTGAGACCTGGTGTAAGCGAAGGCCACAGCAAACGATCAACATCGTTTTCATACCCATCAAAGCAATCAGTGATCATTCCTGCCTTGTGATGAGACATCTGCATTCATTACGCTTTAATTAAAACTTCCTCTTTAATTTGTCACCTGTCTGAAACAACGCTGTTCCTGCAAAGTGACCAAACAAAATGCCTTTTCTTGCCTTTAGTCAGATTTCAGTTCATACTCACATATCCAAAGTTCTGTGCTCCTCTTGGGACTCCGGCTATCAGCTCTGGGAAACAAAATAATAAACAAAGACTTAAATTACTGTGTGTCAATGTGTGAGAAAGATTTACAGAGAAAGAAAGAAAGGCCAAAACCCGAAAATCCTCAAGCCCACCCTGTCAGAGGAACCGAGTGTCACTGAGAACACGCTGATTGATTGGATGCTTCTCAGGCTCTGCTTGTGTACTGATTGATGAGTGTGAACCAATAGTGACGATCTGAAGGACCCAACCAGAGAGAAAAGACAGAGCACCCCCCCACCGCTGCTCTACCCAAAAGGCTCAACCACAAGTCTATTAAACCAGAACTTCCAGGCTCCGTCTTCACTAAAAACTCCCAGTCACCAGTTCTCCGGTCTGAAGAGGGTTCAGTGGGGAACAAGGCCACAACAAGCTTTGCACCACAACACAACACAACACATCAACAGGCATGTGTAACCTCTTAAAGCTCTCTTTAAGACTCTCTGACATGTGTTGTGCTGGAGGGGGTTCAGGGCCTTTGCAGGGTTGGTATGGGGGTATGCAAACACTAGACTGTCCCATAAAGATCCCACAAAATGGTGATTAGCAAAGAGGCTCTGATAGACACGAAATTATGGACGCAGAGCTTAAGTGGGATTGGGGGGGGGGGGGCAGCGTCTCATGCTTTTGGTTGAAGGGAAAGCAATTAAAAAATGGTTTGAAAATGATGCAGCATGACTGTGGTCGGACACATATTTTCTTCAACAAGAGCCGTGCTTTTATGATGAAATTGCTTTTTGTGGTCCATTTACTGACACAACTTTTACAAATTTAATTTGGCCTCTCACTTGAAAAGTTCAACAAAGCTGACGGGCATTTCTCCTCCAACTGCACATCTTTAATGATGATGAAAAATGATGTCGTGTGGCGTGCATGTCTCTCTTTCCACCTAATTTTTCAAGTCCAGAGGAGATTCTGGACCCTTTTTAGATCTGAAGAGGTCTCCCCAGTCGAGTCTGCCACTAATCAATCTAATCAGTCAATATGGAGGAGAGGAAATCCCTTTATCAGTGGTTCCTAAAGTCCTGTCCCCTCAGGGTCGCGACCCAGACATGGAGAGACAGTTCTCATTACTGCCTCAGAGTTCAGTCGGAGACAATGTCGCACAGCTGCCCACTCCTTATCGCTCACACTGCAACACCCGTCCCAGCGCTCCTGGCATCCAGCCGTGGAGGGTGTTGAGACGGTGCTGCAGGAGGCCTGCCGATGTTGTTAGCGAGGGATTTCTCTGGTGCTGCGTGTGGTTAGTTGTAATGAATTGTGGGCTTTCTCACCTTGTTCAGAGTCTCCAGTAAACTCTCCCACTGCCACAGAGTAACCTAGAGAGAGAAATCAGTCGCACATGAGGACACGTGGGGGAAATTAACTGTGTTTGCAGTGCTCTGTGATGTGTGTGCACGTGATGTATGTGAAGGAGGGTATGATTATTATGCAGATCAAGTCAGTTGTTAGTGTGTTTGTTTTGTAAATGCACGTTACCGAGGTAGCTGTCGTCGTGTGTGTCCTCGGCAGCTCTGGTGTGTTTCTCTCCTGGAACGCGTCTCAGCACTGCCTTCAAAGAGTAGCCGTTCAGTATCTCAGCTATCCCTGTTGTCATTACCTGACCTGCACACGCACACACACACACACACACACACGCACACACACACACACACACACAGAGATAAATGCATAAAGAGAAAAGCAAACACTCAGGTTTAGAGAGTCACATCTGTTCATGGACAGTGGTTTCAGCTTGGACCCCATGAAGAGAGAACTGCTGCCCTCTGCTACAGAAACCTGCTGGAGCTGAACCGCCTGCTCCACATTAGGGATGCAAAGGGCTAACGGCACATCCAAGTCTTCCCTGAGGGGAGCTAAAACACACAGTTGGCAGAGGAAAAGCTGGAAAAATACTCCATTTAAAAACCCTCAAGAAAATGCCTGTCCTCTCCACGGCAAAGATCCTGAATTATAGGTGAGCGCACACAAACAACACCCTTCCTTTGCTGTTGAACGAGAGGTCAAACAAACAAATGATTTTATCTACACCCGTTTTCAACCTTCCATAAATCCTCCTTAATGTGTGTGTGTATGTGTAAGTACTAGCAAGGGAAGAAAATGTGCCCTCTTACCCCCCTCTTCCCCACTTCATCTCTCTCACACACTGTGCTGAGTTTATCTCCCGGCATAACATATCACTATATCAACTCATTATTAAACCTCTATCTGATTAATGAGACGCAGTGTTACAAACTGTTAACACAGATGCATAAGTCACTGCTGCTAATTTGAAATGTGCTTTACGCCCAGAGATAACAAGACTGTGTATAAAAGAGGTTTTTTTTTTTTGGTTTTTTTTTTTTATGATGACTCGAGCTGGAGGCCGAAGATAATCGTTGTATATTAGTGGCCATAAAATCCAGGCTGAGTGCTTTTATAAACATTTGGAGGAAGTGTTTTAACTGGAGGCAGCCAGCCTTGCCACGCTGAGGGCACGGAGAGGAGAGCAGTCCATTAGACTGTCTGAGATGCCTGTCTACTGCGGTCTTGTATGGCGAAGCATCCATTATTTAACCATATGCAATGGCAGCAGCAGTGCCAAACAATAACCCCAAATCACACAAATTGGTGTAGCTGTTTTGAAACATCCTTCACGGAACAACTTCTCCCCCTTTTCTTTTGACCTTTTTCTAAAAGCTCACTTTCTTTTGCTGCGTCTTTTTTCCTCTAAACAAATGAAGTGCTGTGGAGTGAAAGACCAAAGAAAGGACCAGAAATTAGTTTGAGCAACTTATCTGTGACTTTGGATAATACACACACATCCCCTCACGCACCTGGAGCTGGGGGAGTAGCGTCACACTTCAACAGCTGAACTCTGACACACTCTTGCTGTGTCTACGCATATTAAGACACTTCATCCCTCTGCTCAGACCGGCCCTGCTTATCCAGCAAGCTAGCACTACTTCAGTGCTTCTTCTATCAAGCAGATGATCCATCTTTCTCCCTCTTTTTCTGTCTCACTCACTCCCTCACTTCTCATCTTACTTTCTCTCCCCGCTGCAACGTGTCTCTATCATCTCTTTAACACTCTTCTGTTACTCCTGCTGTCCTCCCTGCTCTCTGAGTTTGAACCCTCCCAACCTTTTCTCTGTCCTCCTCAACCCTGCGGCTGGCCCTTGCGCCTCTTCCTCTCTCCTCCAGGCTTTTCCAAGCCCCTCTGTGCTTTATCACGGGGCAGAGGGGCAGTTCCTCCACACTCCATTACCCCACCGATCAGCTCATTACAGAGCCCAAACACCCACTTCCTGTTCTCTGACTGAGTGGCATGAAGTAAAGGAGCAAGGGAGGGAAAACGTTAAGCAAAGACGGAGAAAGAGACGCACGTCTTTCCACCCTCTCCTACGTAAGACTCCTGTAATGAAATTTAAGATTTGGCAAATGTGTCCATGTGCATGTGTGTGTAGGTGGGCTGTTCGGACTGTTAAACTCATCTCCATTCTCTCATCTGAACACCTTCCCATCTATGAAATCATTGCAAGAGATAGACCAAATACAGGTTTGTTGTTGCTGTTACCTTGCCAGTAGTAGCTTCCAGGTCCTCCTACCACCAGAGTTCCTTCCTGGAATGAATACAATTAGCAAGGATTAGTCATGTGACAGAAATTTACCAGTGTGAGTGTGTGTTTGTGTGAGACTAGAGGGGTATACGTAGCATGTGTAGGGTTGTGTGCGTATGTTTGCATGCATGATTCCTCCTGTCATGTCTGCTGACATCCTGTGGAGAACGACAGCTTCCTGTACAGGAGGGTCGAGAGGTGGACTGTGAGACAGAGGTTGAAGTTCACATTGACTTTACACTAAAAGAATGCGTATGTGTGTGTCTGTGTGTTTGGTCTATTGTGTTCAGAGGCGATGGGTCACATCAGGAGTGTTCTCCTCGAGGAACAATCATGCTCTCATCTTCCACGTGCCCATAAATCTCTGAAGGGAGTCTCGTGTCAGAAAAAAGACCTTCCTGTTTACACTTTGAGGGGTGTTGAGATGCATTCAAGGGCTTTCTATGCAATTGTTGCAGCTGCAGTCTTTACCTTAGTGAAATCCACACTGAAGCCAGCCTGGCAGAACCCCTGTCCCTCTGGGTCCGGATCATCTGAAAACCACACAAACAGCATGACACGTTTTTCAAGCACTTGATCACCTTAATTGTTAAAAAAATACATTTTCTGGAACAAAACACTCCACTAGCATTGCAGAGAGCATGACTTGTACCAGATACAACGATTACACAACTACAAAAATGAAGACCATTAGAGTTTACATAAAAATCTAGAACCACTGAGGTGTGTTTTCTGTTCAAATTACTGCATCAAACTGTGCATGAACACGCAAAACTCATGCGCGCATAATAAATTGTTCTCCGTTTTAGAGGCACCCCGAGGTGAAGCTTAATGATGCGGAACTACACGCGTGCACATATAAACACAAGTGAGTTATAGGAGTCTGAGTGGTCAGAGATTCACGTTAAGATGAAGAAAAAGAGTTGCTGAAGGAGTCAAATATCAGACTTGGACGCGCGTTGAAGAAAATTTGCTCTGCGCTCAGAAACTCTGCAGCATTATTCCCCTCTTGAGAACAATAAAGTTTACAATGTGTTATTCTAGTCTTGATTAGACACAACTGAGATAATCAAAAACCTGTTTTTTTAACAACTTTCAACCAATTACTAGAGGGGGAATGAACAGGAATCTGTGTGTACGACTGTGAATGATGGGGATTTTTGTGCAGACGATGAGGTGGATGATAAGAGCTGTGTTTGATCTGCTGTTTATGATGTGCCACCTGATAGCCTCCCTTTCTCCTTATCGTACTCCGCTGGTGCCTCATATCACCATAAAGAGGGGAGAGGGGTTGCAAGAAGAAAGAAGGAAGGAGAAAAAACTGGGGATTAGGGAGAGTGGGCGGAACATCCCATGAATCCAATTTTACAAACTGGTGACAGAAAGAAGACGACCAGAGAGAGAAACAGATACTGTGAGAGAAACAGATTCAAATCAGTCTGCTTGCTGCTTTGGAAGCAGCTCAAGTAAATTGCAAAAAATACACATTTTTTGCAATTTGAGACTTTGAGATATCTGCAATGGAGATTTCTGTTGCCATGCAAATTCAAATGGGTGAAATAAATTAGGTTTGTAAAAAATAGAGGAAAAATACTTAAAAACACAATATTAACTCCAAACTTTATCTTCAGCAGACATGAATGAATGTAAACTGTTTATAGTGAGATCTGTGGATTGCTTTAACAGGCACAATGAATTCTTTTGGGTTTCTACTGCAATACTTCAAACAAAATTGAATTGACTTCATCTGTAGTGGGTCGAGAGCCAATATGACAAAATCTCAACAAATAAAACTACCTGCATGGGTGGATGTATTAGAGCTAAATGAAAAATGTTCATACAGACTGCAGAGAGAGAGAGAAAACAAAGGAAATGAGGGTTGGACGGCAGTAAAAAGGAGATGGAGACAGTTGGAGACGTGGTTGCAGGGTGACTCACTGGTCCTGCAGGGTGAGTACTCTGCGTAGGCGCTGAAGTTCTGGACGGCCACATAGCAGGTCCCCACAGGGTCCTTCTCCCCACTCAGCTTCACTGTCCGCCAGTGGTAGAGAGGAGCACATGCCTGAACAACAGATAACACCCTGCTTATGAGATCCGTTTAGAGAAATACAAAGCTTAAGGGTGACTTGAGAAAGAAAGGGGGTAAATAGGCTATAGTTTTCATGCATGCTAGATAACACATGTCTGATATTAGCAGTCATCACGTCCTCTTACCACCACTTTTCCTTTGTGTGTCCTCACTGATGCCCCAAACCACTGGTGCTACTTAAACTCCAGAGGCTCTCTGGTGCCATTTACCTTAATCATTCTGTTATCTGGAGAAAGACAGAGAGTGAGTGGAAGCGGAGATGACATAAAAAAGATTGCAGAGAGAACGAAAGAGACATTTCATAATGATGCCAGTAAAAGCTGATATTGACTGTGTAACGTGTCCAGGCCTGTAGCACTGAGTGTGTGAACAGAAAGCATTTGTCCTTGAGAAGCCAGAACAAAGAACAACATCTTAAACAGGCCTACAACGAACATCAAAACACCATTTGTCCCCCTACATTTGACAAGATGCTGGAGGCTTTTTTTCAGTCCCTTTTATATAAATTGTAAAACATAAGGCTGAGCCTGCACACACAAACAGACCTATATACACACACACAAGCCTTTACATGTACCATAGAAGCATTTCCCGGTCGATTCCCAATAAAGTGTCAGATTTGGTATGAGTGTCTGTGTGTATGTTGCTCTGTTGTGGGTATTTTCCAGTGTTGTAAAAGAGCAGCTGGGTCTCTTTAGAGCCATGCAGACCCCTCCACATTAAACACCTTCCTTTAGCACATGCACACACACTTAAATAGGCGCACATAGGCAGACAATAAATGCATAAAAGCAGATGTAAAGAGCATTTTTAGCCTATTAAAGTTGGTCATGTTTTTATCTTCAGAGGGAGTTTGTTTTAGGATTTATTGGACTCTAAATCAATTTACATGATCCTTTAGAGGATATATGGTAGATCCTATAATCATTCCACCTACTTTAAGAGGTTGTGTTTGTATGACTTTATATAAATGATTCTAATATCTCTTGAAATATCACCATTACATCAAATAATAAAGTCCATTATTCTCTTTTCACAGCAATGCTGTGAACCTAAAAGTAAAAGAAACAGGCTCATGAGCTGAAGGGAGTTCTTTTTATTTCCATGACAGGTTTGGAAATTAGGTGTGAAGGAATGAAGAAAACCCTAATAGACACACCCAGCTGAGTTTTACCGCTGCTCCGAGGCCACAGCAGAGCACTGGCTGAAGTGTGAAGCCCTCAGATTTGCAGATGTACAGCTCTGTTTAGACTGAGTGATAAAAATAATTTAAATAAATAATTTTAAGATATATCCATGTTAAGTAGTAGTACACTAGATTTCTAGAATCTTTTTTTCCCATCACCATATTATCTCCCTGCTAAGATGGCATGACCTGACACAAGGTCAGTGACTTGTGATGCATGATATTATAAAGGAGGCTACAGTACACACTGATTTCACTCATGTTTTATACAGCATGCACAATGTGTCTCTTTGTCTCATTTGTATCTGTAAAAAAGGCCCCTCTGTTACTCTAAAAATATCCACTGTGACCACTGTCATCTTCACCTTTTGCATAACCACTCATTTTATCAAAAACATGCACAAACTCACAATTGTAAGCACATTTGTTCCTCTGTGTTTATTCTTATTTCCTCAAAACCTGAAATTTCCCTCAAAAAACTTAACACTGAAACTCTCCCCTCTGTGAAAGTTCACCTATAATCATCTCTAAACTAACTCAGAGGAGAGCAAAGAAAATCATTCTCATTTTGGAGGTTTACCCTCATCTGCATGGAGCCCAGCTTTAGTTCCGACAGTGCGATGAAGTCTTACTAGCATCAGCTGATCTGCTATCAGCTGTTTTGTTCATGCTTCTGCATTAGCAGCTGTGTATATACCATGACAGTCCCCCGCTGATATCCTCACGCCAGCGTAACTCACCGCTGAAACTCCATCCACAACTACAGCTTTCTTTTTATGCTTTGAGCACTTGATACCACGAACTCTGTTGAAATCTATTTTTCGTATATGTTTACAACTTTCTCTGGATTCTGTCTGACAATAAAGTTCTCTCAGCAAAGTACTCGCTGCAGTATATCCCCTCAAATACCAGAGCCACTTCAACCAAAGTGAACTGCAATAAGAGGTCAATATCTACTCCATCTCCCCTTTTTATGGTTTTCAAAAAAAAAGGATAAAAATCCTCACAAAAAGAGACCAAAAAAAGGGGAGAGGGTGAGAGGGAATAGGAGAGAGAGGGGTGAGGAAGGGAGACAGGGATAATTTTTCAAGATCTAATAAAAAGCAGACCTCACCCAATCCCCTTTCCTCCGAAGGGGAACTAAATTCCCATGTGCATACAGTTTGCCCACCCCCCTCTTTCTCCTTCCCACTTGTTCTCTCTCTCTCTTTCTACCTCTTACACACACACACACACACACACACACACATTCACTACTCAGATGGAAAAAGTGTGCATCAGAGACATTAGAGCCACAAACAAAGGCTGATTGGACAGTTACTCCTGATGATAATATATTGAAAATCATAATCAACATGATGTAGGCTTGCATCGGTGAACCCGCTGGCCACCTTTGTTTTCAGATGAGGCTGATGAGACCCATATGTCTTATCTCTCTTTTTCATACAACAACACGTGTGCCAACTCTTTCACACACATACCAGACACACAGGTTATGAAACTCCAGTGGCTCCAAATAGAGGCAACATCTGGGGCCACCTATGGCTTTAAAGGGATCCATTTGGACTTCGGTGAAAAGAACGCTTGTTCAATTTAATTTCTGTTATCCACTCAAATGCTCCTCACGAAACAATGACATTGTGAGCATATGTTTCACAGTCTCTCCAGATATAAAAGTGAAGTTATTCCATCTCATGTCCTGTAGCAGCAGAAATCATTTAAAAACAGGAGTCTATGGAACATATTTAGACCCAGTGGGGCCCCCAGAAGGCCTGCCATGAATACATTCTGATCCATGACATGAAAAAAAAAGCTTTCAGGTTACTTACTGGAATTGTCAAAGGGTATCTGTCTGCAGCTGTCACTAAGTCCAGGCCAGGGGCAGTAGTAGACGGCACCAGCCTCCACAACACCAGGCTGAGAGGTGTTCGCCTTGGGAGCCCCAACCAACACACTGATCCTGGAGGGAAAAAGAGAAACCAAAGTACATCAAAGACATGCAGGGAAGTATGCAATGTGTTATGCAAACTTGTGCAGTCAATTCACTTTTTGGCTCATTCATAAAGCTCAATTCTTTCTGTTTCATAGTTTTGTTTTTCTAAACAAAACTATGAAACTGACTATAACAGCGTGATGAGCAGTTTGTCTGACTATAACAGTGTGATGAGCAGTTGAAGAGAGGATGAAGCCATATATCTTTTCATATATATTACTTTTTTCCATCTCACATCATTTGGATTCAATTCTGTACTATTGAGTCTACCATAAAGAACTCTTCACAGGTTAAGTACAAATACGGTTTAATTGCATCTGGAGTGTAACTCCTGCAGGACCCTGATGGGACACCTAAAGTCCTGATGTTGCAACTCACGTTTTGCTGTCGCTGGTAGCTTGATAGAAGTCCACAGAATAACCGAAATAACTTCCACTGGGTCCCCTGTAAACCGTAGGATGCTCTGCGTAAAGATTAAAACTCCAAACTCCATTAAGCGACGGCCACAGCACCGACAGCAGCCCGAGAGTTAACATCCCAGCGGAGGAAACACAGTCCCACACACGCTCCATCCCCGAGAACAGCCAGCTGCGCACTAGTCCCAAAAAATGAGAGGGAACTGGTACACATACACACGCGCACACACGGAAAGAGAGAGAGAGAGAGAAAGCGTGTGTGTGTGTGAGAGAGAGAGAGAGAGGAAAAGAGAGAGAGAGGAAAAGAGAGAGAGAGACTTTCCTCCGTGCAGGTGAGGTGGATTTTTCCCGGGCTAAGTCCGCCAACTGGATGTCAGTGGATCACTGCGCTGTGCCGCGCGCCCCCCAAAACTGCTTCCTGACACCCTGAAACCACCAAGTCTGCCCAGAGTCTACACAGCCGCGCCCCCGCCCCCTGCTCAAAAATGTACCCCCTACACACTCACGCACAGACACACACTCACGCGCGCACACACACAAGCACACACATAAGGCACAGACCACATCTGAGCGCGCGGGGCTGGCGCGTCACAGCTCCTTTTACGGCTCAGACAAATTTTCTGTGGCGAATCGGGAGTTTCACCCTAAAACAATAAATAATATTTAAAGTGAGATTTACAACCACCTTTGCAAAAATCCAATATTCCCAAACACAGGCTCTTCAGTCACCGCCGCGCGCAGAGACTTGGCGCGCACGCACGCAAGTATAAAGATGTAACGATTAGCAGTTAATATATGAAACCAATTCATACTTTTTACTGCCCACTTTTTTCATACTATACCGCTAAGGCAGAGTTGTATTTCCTTCCGCTGGGAATAATCTCTTATAATTATGTCAGTAATTATTACAGCGGCTTACAGCAGAAATCTCTTGAGCTGTTCAAGTTTAGGCAGTTTGGCCCCGCTTAGCGTTTCACTCAACACCAGGCGATTTCCCTCCTGCGACCAAGGTAACAAACTTCACTCTTGCTGAAAATAATATCCTGTAATGAAAAATCACTCTAAAGAAGTGACAGGCCAGTTTAAGCAGTTTTTTCAGTCATTGTTAATCAGCACATTATGAGCATTTCTCTGTGCGTGAGTGGGACAGAGAGGAATCATGATTGAGGTACCAACTTCATAAAAAACACACACCCAATCTGCTGTTTATCGGCCCGAGGAGTTTTGTTTTAATTAAACTAAGCTTTATGAGCACATGAATGAAACTCCATAACCAGCCTCTCGGTGTAGTAAAACGGTAGTGGTGCAACGCTACAGTCAGTTTGGCACTGGAGTGTGTTTTCTGTCAAGAGAGTTGATAAGAACCAGGTGAGAAGGTGAGGTAAAGAGCGTATGAAGGGAACCAAAACCTTGACCTGCCAGATGGAGAAGTTTCTGGCCTCCACACCCTCCTGCCCCGCTCTCCACCTTCAACACATTTCCGTCTATCATCCATAAATTCATACATCCCTTTTAACTAATCCCGTCTCTTTTCTTAATTGTTTCGCAAACTTGGTTCACCTTGATGCTTTCTTTTTTTGTGCGCCAGTAAAGTGTGTGTTTGTGAGAGAGAGACGGGGGAAGGTCTGTTCTTTCTCCGCTGTTTCTGTGTAAATCCAAGATGAACAGAGAAAAAGAAGTGTGTGCAAGCACAGGAGAATGATGTGCTCCTTTGCTCTCCTCCGTCTGATGAAAGATGATGACTGAGTGAGGATGCAGCAGGCAGACATATTCCCGCTCTTATGACACCAGGTAATTTGCATATATGTGCAGTTTCAGTGTGTGTGTGTGTGTGTATTTTCATCTGTAATCATTATCTCCACCATCTTACATCAAATAAAATTCTCACAGATATCCAGTTTCCAGGAATACACACATACACACTTGCTCACATGCTGCACAGGTTAAGATCTGTCAGTCTGCCAGTGTGTTCGGATCACAGATTTAGTGCAGGTCGTTCCGGACTCATTATTGCACACACACACACACACACACACACACACACACACACACATTCACAGTAGTGCTTTATGTTCTATACACTGTGCCCACTTTCGCCATCTCTCTTTACGAACTCTTGAGAAGAGATAAACAGTGTTGTGTCAGATTAGGCCCACATCCTTTCTCCATTAGTCTAATCCATTAGACACACAGCCGCCCTATAATGCAACACTCCTGTCTGTGCATGGATTTCTGAAGCCTACACACACACACACACACACACACATAAAACACTGTAAAGAACTTTAGATCTTAATCTGAGCCAGGATTAAGAATTTATATTTTATAAAGTGCTGTTCCTCCACAAAACTTGCGGCATGTCTTCATATTTTTTAAAGGATGCCAAAAGCAAATGCTTCATTTGTCTTTTTTTGGGAAACTGTGATGAGTAAAAACAGAACCATGCAGTTTTTTTTTGTCTAAGGAGGAATATTTTCTGTTTATATAGACATACTTAGGTTACCATCAGTGTCCTGGAGATCTAGTGAATTACTGTTGTCGTCTCTGGGGACAAGAATTACAGGTTAGCGTCTGATTTAGTGTTGAGGGGATCCAGACAGACCCTGTACATCCTGAAACCTGAGGTTGACCAGTGTCGAGGGTCAGGACATGATATTTATGAGAAAAACACACAGAGGACAGAGAGGACATCCATGACTTTAAAGTTATAAAACAACACAGCGTTTGAACAAAAAAAGAAAAAAGTGTTTTATTCCAGAATCTTTGAGTGTAACAATAAATACATGAGCACTTGTCCGATCATTCAAGTGTGATGCACGAAGCACACACACATGCACGTACAAAGCACCTAAACCAGCTTCATCTTGGTGAAAACACTGAAGTAACTTCCTGTTCAGATCTCCAGCTCTCTGTGTCTCGGTTGGTCCCTTTACACTGTAAACGCTGTAAAGTGGGTGTGATAGTGTGTGTGTGTGTGTGTGTTCTCATATGTGGAAGGCTTTGGTAGATTTTCACTCAAACAGTCCCATGGATGGATTAACAGTAGTGTTTCACAGTCGACTGGCTGTAAATACGGTTCAGAATGTGATCTGGTGAGCCACTCGAGCTGTCGAACCGAACCAGTTTTGCTCTCTTTGAACAGTGTGTGGCTGTCTACTGCTGAACTGTAGCAGAGCTGTCGGCACAGAGCAGAGCTTTAAAAAGAAAACAGTCATTCAGTTTTTTCTACTTTTTTTTTTTCAATAATCACATCAACATCCTGTGTGTCAATTACAAGCCATGGTGAACAGACAATAGCATGAACTGTAAGAGGTGAGTTTGCATTTTTGTGGAATGTGTGAGTGAGAATGACGGGATGGATCTCAGGCATGTTCGTTTTGTCCACAGATGTGTGTCTTTCAGTCTTTTTCTGTGAATTTGTGTTTTTTCCCCCCTTTGTTCTCATTCGTTGTCTTATATGTGTGTCAGTCATTACAAACTGCTGACCTCTCAGGGTCAGTGTGCAGAGGGGAAGGCAGAGGTGTGTGTGTGTGTGTGTGAGAGCGTGTGTGTGTGTGTATGTGCACGTGGAGAAGTAGTGGTCCATCCACATACACAGACAAACACACACAGACTGTGTCAGTGCTAGTTCAGTGATGGAGAGCGGTCGGTGGTCCACAGCAGCTCGATGTAGGGCCACTTGGTCTGTAGGCAGCGTTTGACCGGAGTGTCGTCTGTCCGGACCATCGGATCCTCAAAACCCAACACCAACGCTGTCCCCTCTACATACTCCACCTGAGAACACACACAAACACACAGAGGTCAATGTATAATAACCAGAGTTATCCAAACACACAAATTTAAACACTTTCTGCCAGCTTTGACAGGCTTCAACTCCTTCAATCTCCTCTCATATGTTTCCGCTGAGGGGGTCTGGGTCAGATGTGAGGACTTAACATGTCAATAATACACACACACATGCACACACACATACCAACTGCAGGGTACTGTTGTCAGTGGGTCTGTTATTCCCATCTGGAGCTATGGGAATGGAATTGCCATCACAATCTTATAGGCGCCTCACTGTCATGTGTCTTGTGTGTGTGTGTGTGTGTGTGTGTGTGTATGTACATGTGGTGCCATTCCTACTTTTTTCAGGTAGCGTTACGGAAAGAGAGCCACTTTACTGGCTAGACAAAGTTGACGGATGAAGAAAGTGATATTCCTGAGTAGTAGGTTCCTGCACAGCCACCAAGTACATCCACTGACAATCATCCATCAAACTAAGCCGGCTTAATAGGCCTGTGTTTGACCATTTATCACAGCCTGGCTGCTGCCAGTGGCCTCTGTGTTAAAATGACTTGGAGAAACATGAGGCTAAGCCAGGGTTTTTGGATGGATGGACAGGCTTTCAGGCTTGCTATTGCTACTGTTTATTCTGGAGTGGCTGGCCGCCTCTGACTATGTATGTGTATGTGTTAGTGTGTATATATGAATGATGACAGGAAAAGAAGAGAAGTTATAGGCAGAGAGGATAGAGGGAATATGAAAAGGGACCACCGCCGTCAGCTGCTACGAAAAAACCTGGATATGAAATAGTGTCTTACCCTCTCGTTGTGGTTGGACTGTTTGAGTCCGTTGTAGTGGTAGATGGGAAATGAGTCTGGGATTCCTGAATCCTGAAACACAGGCGGGGAGCAGAGTGAGAAAAACAATAAATGTTGTTGGAGAGTCTCTGGGCAAACTGTTCTCACAGAGTCGGAGGTGAAGAACCGCAGAGGACGGACATTTTTGAATCAAAAAGTCAAACCGACACATCTCTGCCTGCAACCAAGGCTCAAACCCCTCCTGTTAAACTTAAATGTGTGCATGTGTGTGTGCACTGAAGCAAATTACTCCAATTACCAGAAAGCAGCCAACACTACAAAAACGTCCAAACAATGACCTTGAGCCAAAACACTTCTCGTGACTTAAAGGTGCAGAATGCTAATAGGGTGTGCTGTCTGATAGCGTGTCCAGCTTCTCGTGTTTATAAGCCCATATATGAAACCCTAACCCTCACCCCAATCCCACGTGTGTGTGAGTGTGTGTCCAGTTGGCTAATGGTAGTATAATTTCTTTGCGGCTCGGGGGCCATTCCTCTGGCGAGTCCCTGAAGCCCTGATCACTTTAACACAGCTCCCCTCTATCTCTCCCTCTCTTGTCTTCCTCGCTTGCTCTGCCTCATAAAAAAGGGCCTCCTTACTGCTTTTTCTACGCTTTCTCGGCAAGTAATGTCATACGATGGTGAACACACAAGCATACATTTCACATGAGACACCACAGGAATGTTTTTTGGCAAAAAAACCTTTGATTTGCTAAAACAGCGCTCCACATAAGCTTGGGAAATGGACCTTACCGTCATCCACGCTGTGTGTTATGTCCATGTGTTTTAACTGAGAGAGGACTGTACGGTGTTTCAAGGGTATTTGCTGTACTGTGTGTTACTCTTAAGTGTAGTCCAGCTTTCAAAACACACATACACACATACCTGATCAGGGAAAAACTCCAGCAGGAACGGGCCCAGAAGAATTATGCCCAAACTCTCTGGATCCAGTTTACTCTTAACCAGACTGACACTGAGAAGGCACAGAGACAGATAGGAGAGGAAGTAAATAAAAAGTGAGCATAGGAAAACAGATCCAGAAAATCCACTGAGAGAAAACAGGAAGAAAGAACATGCAGGTAAAAGAAAGAAAAAAAAAGGAGAGGGACTGGAGCGAGACATGGGACCAGTAAAAAATAACAGTCTGTGATGTCTTCTGTATGAAAACTGAGTCAAATTTACGATCATCTCATCACTCAGAATGAACCCATGATGCATGTTTTGGTGAGTGTGTGCATGTTTTCATGAATACCGTGGTGCAACTAAATATACCTCTTTCCAGACATTCCTACTTGTTAGATCAGTGTTATCATTATTCCACTGTGATAAAAAAAAAATTCTGGTCAGATTGCCCTTTTAAGGCAGTGGAGAGAGAAGTGAGGTTTATTCCAAGACACAGAGGGAAGCCAATGACTGTTTCTTCCAGTATTGATTTTTACAAGTAGCATGTGCAGTGGGATGGCATAGAGAGCAGACAGTGACCCTTCTTGAGTGTCACTGAGCAACAGCTTGAATCCTCTACAGATATAGATCTATCATTATGCGTGCTAATGTATAGCCGGCCTTGTGTTCCCTTTGCAGAACTGAGAAAAAGAGACATTTCTTAGTTGTCATTTCTATCCACTAATGGCTGTGTTTTGATGGGGATCAGGGGAACTAGTTGTTTGTTCTGGGTACACACTGTATTCACCCAATGACTACATATGACCTCATTATTTTCAAATGGATGAGACTTAAGATGATAATGCATGCAGTTGCCTCCATTGAGCACGCCACAGTTATTGGCCCTGTTTGTATTCTTGTCACAGTGAAATGAAATATTTCTGATTTATTCATGGTTTTAATTCTGTTCCGCTTCAAAGTCTCCAAATTATAGGAGATCATAAAAAGGTCTCTGAAACTGTCTTAAACTGTAGACGGGAACTTTTTAAATCACACATTCATTTTAGATTAAATTATAGCACAATAAAAAACTTTTTTTTAAGATTTTAACTCTGTCATAAACACTTCAAAACAATGATGAAAACTATAAAGCTTGGAATTGTGTGCTGGCTTCTGCTGAGAACAGTCAGTGTTTACGAAGTTGTTTTATCACAGATGACAGCAGCTTATCGTCACAAGTTATAAGATATGGAAATACTAAGTAACAGGCATAATGAAGACAGCTGCAGTGATGAAAGTCCTTAACGTCTTAATTCTAGATTCTCATAATTTTTCTCCCGGAAACTAAAGAAGCTGTTTTTTTAATTCAAACAGTGGAATCCCTGCAATAAGTTTCTTGTTGTGCGGTAAAGAAATGAGACCCCTGTGTTTGCACTTGGAGTCTCCCGCCGGTTTGCTATGTTGTGTTGTGATGTATCGCCCATCTGAGGGTCTGCAGAGCAGATTAGTGGTCCAGTTACTTGGCCATGGCTGCAGCGTTAAGGCTTACTGTTCCTCGGATGAGAACGTGCTCCTGTTTGAAGCGGCACTTTAAAGCGTTTCCTCCCTCTCTCAGTCTTTCTTCCTGCTGTTAATGATCTGCCTCTAAGCCTCTGCTTCGGACTTTCTTCTTTCTTCCTGAGCTTTTATAGTGGGCCTTCTGGTCTAAAGTTATAGTAGCCCAGCAGTGAAACATGAGCATGGGTCTGCTGACCTGGCCTGGCTGTGACTTAGGAGTTAGAACTTTAGAAGCCCTACAGGTGCCACAGGCATAAACACAAACACACCCACACACTGAAACACACACACGCACACACAAACATAAAGCCTTGATCATGCAAGCACTTACTACTCAGGCTCTGAGACAAGGTCAAGGGCTTTCATCACATCCTCCAGCAGAGACTCTGGGATGAAGCCATTATCTGGAGAGAGAGAGAGAGAGAAAAGAGAGAAACATAAAAAAGAGACTGATGCACCGGCTGACCCCAGACAAAACATAAAATACAGGCTTCAGACAAAAAAAAAACAGGGGAAGCCTTCACCTACACACACAGATGGCACAAGCAGTATTTACATCAGAGGCCTTGGGGAATGAACTCATCTGACACAACTAAAAATCACCCACAGACACACAAACCTTGTCCTTTCTCTCTGACCTACATTCCATGGCAGTGATGATTGCTTTACCTGAGAGAGGCGTTAAACACTAACATGTGTTTTTTTGCCCAAAAAGAGTATTTGTGTGTCTGGGCACTGGCAGTTTTGTCTCATTTAAACATTGGCATGCGAGCCTGTGTGGCCCGTTGTTTGGATACATACATAAACCCCTGGTGCGCTGTGAAGAAGATTAACTAACGAGCGCTCTGCTTGTCGGCTCTCGAGCGACTCAATCGAGGCTTCTCAGTGCCAGATGTTATCCTCTCAGTGTGGCAATTGACAGTTTGATAGCTCGGGTGTACACACACACACACAAATATGCACATACATTCTACACCCGGACAGGGACCCAACACAAAATATTAAAGACCATGCTGAGAGCGTGGGTTGTTGATTGTGTATGTCTGGTGAGTCACTGCAGTGTGTGTGAATGTGTCTGGCGCCCTTTTTCCACAACACAGGGAGCTGCTCTGACTCTTCATATGACACAGACAGATTTATGGCTCTTTTACGCAGCACTCAACTGTGCTGCTGGCTAAGGCATGTGTGTGTACGGCTGTACGTGCTGCGGTGTGTAAACCTGTGTCATGTACAATACATCTTCCTCGCATGTGTGCATACGTGTGCATTTTTGTCTATGGATGTACCTTCAGTGGTCCGTGCTTGGGTTTGTGTGTGTGTCTTCAAACAAGTGTGTGTGGGAAAGAAGACCATATGGCTAACAGAATGTCCTGGCAGATGATAGCAGCAGTGGATTTGAGAAAGTGCAAAATGGTATTTTGTGCAACAGGAAGAGACAGATTAAGAACATGAAAAAACAAAACAAAGCAGACGGTAAAGTCTACATATTTGTTGCTGAAAATGCTGGAGCAGGCCAGACTGCACGACTCACATGAAGTTCTCTACAAATCTGCATGTTGTTTCTACATGCCAGAATGTGAAAAATGTTGTGTATAGCTCTCAAGAACAGCACACATTATTTCATAACAAAAACACATCAATATGGAGGCACTTGTTACAACTAGTGCTTTAGTTTGGTCCTCAGATGGACACTCTTGCAACATGGATAGCTTTAAGTGTGTGACGTTAACATATCACATGCTCATGTCTTGTGTAGGACTCCTCAAGTCTGAATCTCCCTCTTGTCTCTATAGCAGAATAAAAACATTCCACAGCAGATGTTACAACTAAATGTTTAGTTTCTAATCTCTTCCTTGTCTGTACATGCTCATGACCACACAAAAACAGTCTTGCATCATAATCTTAAGGCTAAATAAATTGACCCTGCAGACTTTTGACTTTTTCTTTGTCTTTCTTCTATTTAACTTTCTATTGTCATTGTGCTGCTCTCCGTGTCCTTCCCCTTGCCTTTTAACCCAGTCACCTGGAAGTGACAACAAGAAGGAGGTTAAGGAGGAGCGAGGAGGAGAGGAAAGGAGCAGGGTGGTTGACTCAGCTGTAAGAGGAGCTGATCTCACCAACCAAAACAACAACACTGGAGATGAGAGGAGGGAAAAAGCCCCTCGTCTTGCCTGGAGAAGAAAATAATGGAGACAAGAAACAAGGCAGAAGAGGCGAGGAGGGCAGTGGAGGTTAAAAATGCATCTGCTCCATCAGGAAAAGGGGGAGAGAAAGACAACAGTGCGAGGATATTGTTTGCTCAGTGTGAGTGTGTGTGTGTGTGTGAGTAACTGTGTTAGACTGAAAGTTTGGATTAATTAATGTGCATCATACATCTGTTTGCCAAGGTTTTTATGTGGCTGGTGTGCTAATGAGCAAATATAGGTCTATAAAAACAAGTGCGCATGAATCACTGGCAACATAATAATAAAGTGCACAAGCTATATAATACACAAATACATACATACATACATACACACCCACACACTCATTTGTTGCTCATTACCTTCAGGATCAAACGACTGGAAGACCCTCCTTGCCTGTTCTGATGGAGACTCTGGACCTACAAGGGACATCTCCTATAGAGAAACAGCCGGGAAGGAGAAACAGACAGACAGGGAGAAATAAATGAGAGGAAGAGGGAGGAGAAAAGGAAAAAATAAAGTGAGAAACTATGAAGACATGGAAGAGGTTTGATGTAAGACAGTGAGAAGGCAGATAAAGCCTTCAGACCACAGGAAGAATTAGATCACATTATGTGAGAAGGGGACGTTTATCAGTTCTGAAACATTGGAACAGAGTGAAACACCATCCTCTAGATTTACTGACAACTAGCAGACTTTGATTGGCCTTGACAAAGTTTAATAGCACTAATGTGCAACACGCTACAGTAAAGAAACGCAGTCAACATGCAGAACCACCCACTGCAGCAGTGTGACGCCATGTCAATGAATTGTACTTGTATATATGTCTGTGTGTACATGTGTTTGTGACAATATGTAATTTAAGGGCCAGTGCAATCACTGGAATCCATCAGGTTATTAACTGATCTGCTGATAAAGTTAGACGGCATGTTTTCTCTCCAAACACAAAATCAGGAAATCGAGTCTTACATATACAGCCTGTGATTTATGACAAGCTCTACAGTGTTTGTTTGTTGGTGAACGTTTAGAAAGAGCAGCGTTGGCAGGGAGATCTGAAATGAGGCAGCGTGTATATGCATGTACAAGAGGTTAAGGCCCTTTTTGACTGGCCTACGATGTACATGCTGATTAAATGAACACTTTCTAAGCTTCACTACGTTAAGCGTGTCAAGCATGCTTAAAAATGCTTGTCAGATCAATTACCAGAGTATAAAACCTCCCCCTATTTACATTAATCCAACATGGTAAAAGGGAGGAGAGGTCTGTGTATGTAAAGCATTAATGTCATTGAGGAGAAACTGTTCTAAAGTGTGCACCATTTTGCTTTGAACGATTACTTGAAACAACAAAGAAACACAAAAGACACAAAGCTCTTGGAGAGAGATCAGGGAAGCAGCTTGACACTGTGGAAAAGGGATATGACGCAGGTTCTTTGCCCCAGATTCTCCCTTTAGATGTGTTTGGCACCAAGTTGAACAACCAAGTTAACTCATAACACTCTAAGCTCAGAGACCTGTGACAGATCTAATGAGATAAGATGTCTCCCATGCCCTTCCTTATCTTATATTTTTAAGAATTAGTCTGATGTTTTCTAAACTTACTGTCAGATCTTGTGCAGAGCTTACAGCAAGTTTAACAGTCAGATAACCATCAGTTTCTGATAAGCAACAAAGCAAAAACTGATGAGGAGTCACAGGGTGTTGAGGTTCCATGAAAATATCTTGCATGAGTAACCTTTAAGAGAAGTTTAAGGACAAGAAAAAAAAAGGCTCAGGGGAGATATAAGGTACATTTTTTCTAAGAGGATAAAGTGAAATACTTCTCAAAAAGATGGCTTTTAAGGCTTAGCTGGCACACAAACACACACACATGCAAAGTGTGTAGAGGGAGTCAGAAGGTTCTCATTGTTCATCTATACGAGAGAGGGAGGGAGTGTGTATTTCTGACAGCGTAGCGCTGGACAAACACACTATGTTTTTGGAGAGCAAATGAACCTTGCTCATCTCCTTTAGCTTGCCTTTATTAAAGCTTGAGCCTCAGATCCACGCAGGCTGCTAGGGTTTCATGGTCCACTTATTACTGTATTGAGGCTTTACTCAGGGAAAGAGGGTTAGAGGGAAGGAGAGAGAGAGGGGTTCAGGGAGACAGTTCGAGAGGAGATGACTCCCAGCTGCCGGCTCCTCAGATGCAAAGAAAAACAGGCAGGGAGCGGTGAACATGCGCTCACACTGTTCTGTCACACAAAGTATAGCAGGGCCCTGATGTGTTAACATTACAGGCTCCATAAATCTGATGGTAGATTTGTCATTGGCAAGATATGTCTAAGTTTCACTTACAAGGGTGGACAGGGGTCATTTTTGGTGTCCCAGGAGGAATTAAGTGCTAAAAAAAAAGGCCTGTGGTGGTGTGACTGCAGATTACAGACAAACTCACTCTTTGCAGATGTAACGGTGAAGTATGTGTCTTGAAACATGAACTGTTTTAAAAACTTTAACTTGAACATATATTGCACTTAAACAGCAGTATACCTGAACAAAGAAAATACATATCTCTTTTCAAAGTGATGAGAAGCTTAATTAATCTTAGTCAGTGTTTAAAAAATCCTGTTGTTGCAAGTCTCCAATGTGTGAGTCCCCTGTGAACAACAGCTTAGTCAGCACAGTTTATTATCTTTCAGAGCAGGATGGACACAGTCTGTGTAAATCACCTGGTAATTCCACACTTACAGGATGTCAACGCTTTAGAAGAAGACAAACCCTCGTAAATAGTTATCAGCAGACAAAACATAACATACCCCTATTGCCATTCTATACAAGGAAACATGAGTCTAATGAATACACAGAAAAGACGGTGACTCATATGAGCATTAGATTATCCCCTCAAACACGGATAGACATGATGGCAGCAGAAATTGCATGATTCTGTGTGTGAGTGTTTGTGTGTGAGTGTGTGTGTTTGTGTGATGACAGGTCTGCCTGGCTGTCTTTGATCTGTGTTTTATTAGAGGCCTGAGGAAGATGCTGCTGAGTTGGAAAACATGTCATGGAGCTAACACACTCCACAGGGAAGGTGTGTGTAAGCGTGTGTTTTTGTGCCTCAGAGTTCCTCTCTTCTCAATCCCACTGTGTAGCAGTATGTGTGTGTGTGTGTGTGTGTGTGTGTGTGTGTGTGTGTGTGTGTGAGAGAGTGCCGGTGTAAGAGAGAGGATCTGTGCAATAATTAGGCCTATCCTCTGCCAAAATCTGTTTGCTTATTCTGGAAAACAAGCTGTTTTTTCATTCCATCCTCTCAATCTGTGCAATTTATGCAACGCTCATACAGAGATACAGCATAGTAACACACACTGAATGCACTGATGCCAGATCCTTTGTTAAGCTTGCCCTGTGAAATCAGGGAGCACATTCCAGTCCCCACAGTTTGACCTTAACAGAGCAACTACAAGCTACCCTACAAAGGAACAAAGCAAGAATAACACACCCACTTAGGGCTAGCACCACCTGAGGACTTAAAAACACTAAGTAATGCAGAACAGTTGCTCTGAGAACATCCAGGATACATTCATTACAACTGAGTATGACTTCAGAACCAACAACTTTGAATGACCAAAAAGGCTCCAGTGCAAACATCAGTCACTGTCAATGTTGATACAAGAGTTCTTTGCCATTTGTGTCATTTTGGGGAAGCTCTACTGACCCTTGTCTAAACCTTCACCTTTAGCCATCTGCACTTCCGCTGCTCTCTTCTCATTGGACTCAGTGTCTCTCCTTGGTTGACAACTCATTCACTGTAGGCCTTTTCCTTCTCTTGCCCTTTCTCTTGCCCAGTTTTCCCCCTTTTCAACTGTCGCTTCCTGCGCTAAGTAGGTACTCAAGTTTTGGAGTATTTCCTGCCCTTCCACCCTTAACTTTTTCCTTCATTCTTTCTTCCCCCTTTCATCCTTTATCTCCTCATGCAGGTAGGTACTTAAGAAGAGACATACAGGTATAGTACTTCTCTAGAGTTACTCTCTCTTTCCCTCCGGTCTACCCAAAGGACTATTGTGTGTGCTGAGAGGCTCTGAGTGGCCATAGAGTGCATCTGAAGGGATCGGTTTTCGAGACAACAAAGCAGGGGTCTCGGACAGCGTCTCCTGTCTTGTTTCTAGCAGGCAGCGACAGCCTCACTACATGACAGGCTGAGGAGGAAACTGAGGAGGGAGTCTTTGTGTCAGAGCTTGTGATGCAGAATGTATGTGTGTCTGTTTTGTTCACCTTAACTAGCCTGTGTCCCATGTGATTACAGAGTGCAGAAAACAATGGAAAACCTATCTCTCTTGCTACATACAGAGTTCGTAGTATCTACTGTATGTTTGTGTGAGTATGTGTGAGTTTCAGGTGTGACAGACAGGACAAAGTAATGATTTATGGAGCTGTCTTGAGTAAGAAAGACTGTGTCTCAACAAAAAAGAGAGGAGACACTAGAGTATATTACACAGTGTAATGATGGGTCCTGGAACAGCTAACGACACACACGGGAAAAGGAGGAATAATGCAGCACGCACACACGGACACAGACAGCTTTTCATCCCACAACAATGGCCCTTGGTCTGACCTGACACATATTATTAATGACTGTTAATGTACACCGCTTTGTTATTTTGTGTTTGTGTGTGGCCCGCACCCCACGATTAAACTAAGAACAGAAAGTGATCCTTTTTTTTACGTCTTATAGTCGGTTATGTTCTGTTCATGTTTCTGTTCTAAAATATTCATTCTATGTCTTATACCAGCAAATTTTTCAGTACACCAAACGAAACATGATTCAGTTTTACTGCTCATAATTAACAGTGTTATATTGCGTTGATATGATCATATAATACAATTATTTTCAGATTTCTGACCAAAAACTAAAACATGGAGAGTTTATACATGATTTTGTATATTATTCTATATCTTGAAATGTTATTGTTTAATTATTGGAGGCTCATTATTGATCATGAGAAAACATACACTTTCTGTAACAGTATCCCACTTACCCTGAGCTCAGGCTATTTCATTATATAAATATGACTTCAGTCATCATCATGAATTTCAGTAAGATTGCCTAGCCCTATTTGCCGAGCCGTGAATTTACTGTAATTATGCAAATAGAGACTGAGGGAAACTGACCTACGGTAACTGTGTCTGCACTCTTGAGTTTTAAATTCCTACTCCCTTCCATTCCTTGAAGGACATTTTGCATGTGTGTGCAGACAAAAGGAGCAGTCTTATGGGACCCAGAGCGCCACAGCGGCTGCCTTCCCTCCTAGTAAATCACTGACCCATAACACAACTACTGTACACATACACACACAAAAACACACATCTAGCTCCCTGGAGAAGAAAAGACACAGCCTGCGAACCTCATCACTCCATGAGGAGAGTGAAGAGCGATGAAAAATGTCACAGGAGGACCTCCCCCTCCCTTCTTTCCTGAGTAGCCACTGCACCACTCTTTAAAGTGCATCCTTCCTCTCAACTTCCTTTCTTCCTCTTTCTTTCCCATGAGGGACCACTAATCTAAGAGGCTGGCTGAGGTGTGCTGGGGAATCCTTTTCTTGGGCAAAAGACCTACTGTACACTAGAGTATATAGTTACTTCAAAGACAAGAGAAGGAAAAAGAATAAAGAAAGAATCTTTTTTAAACATATTGCATGATACGTCTCATCAATCATCCCATCCTTCTTTCTCCTCTCCCTGTCTTCTCCCTTTCTCTCTTTCCTCTGGCGTCTTAGAAACTCTTGTCCAAAAAAGATCCCATTACGTTTCATTATACACGATCAGCCTCTTTCTCACATGCACACACACACTATTACAACAGAGGACAGAGAGAGAGGGGTGTTGTGGGTATGGATCAGAGATGGTGGAATGGCCTTTGTGTACACAGATTAGATAAAAACACTAATGCTATTAAGCTGATGGTCTAAAAGCCACAGTCACACACTGACAGCGACTCGGGGGAATACACACCCGTCCCCAATGGCAGACAGAAGGAGCCGCTGACACATCAGAGGCAGGGATCAGGTTTTCTGCTTTTGTGAGGATGGCTCCATATCTTAGCTAAAAGCAACATAACCAGGTAGTGTGTATTTTTGTATCCAGAAGCCTGAGAAATCTCAGTGCACTTCAAATTAGCTCTAAACATAGACTCCCATTCAGGGAGGACTGGGTCGTACTAAGTGAAGTCCTCCAGCAGAGCACCCTTGCCCCACCTCTTTATCCTTCAGCTTGTACGTAGAGTCAGCATGGTGCAGCATCAGCCATGTAAATATGAGCACAAATGCCTGTGTTTGTGTGTGTGTGTGTTTTCCAAGTCTCCAGTTCAACAAATGGATCCAGATGGGAACTCTGGAATCACATTCCCTACAGGAAGCCATCCACCTGAAGGCACCCACACACCCACACACACACACACACACACACACACGCACACACACTCACACACACACGCACACACACACACATACACACACACACACACACACACACACACACATCTCCAGTGGTAATCAGGATTAGGTTCCCTGTTCTTTGGAATGTGTGCGTTTGAGTTTGCCTGTATGTGTGTGCGTGTGTGTGTGTTTGTCTGTGTGCGTGTGTGCGTGCGTGCGTGCGTGCGTGCGTGCGTGCGTGCGTGCGTGCGTGCGTGCGTGTGCATGTGTGTGTGTGTCTGTGTGTGTATGCGAACATGTCACCAGTGCCTTGGGAGTTGTAGCAAGTGGTAAGTCATCAGCGCATGCATGAGGACTTTGGGTCATCACTGAACCAACACATGATCCACTGGCATAGCACACTCGAGCTTAATGCATGTAACTGAGCTTTTAATCAATGGTATATCAAGGGTGTTGCCTTATTATGGAGATGATTAGATGATTGCCTGGTATTTTTCTTACCTCTCTTGTGCAATTTTCACAAGAGCACGGAGAATCGATTGGCTACAATCAAACCTGCCAGTTTTAGTACACAGGCTGCAGCAATGTATTAAGTTACATGTTTACTGACAGAGATAAATATGCGTGTTTGAGTGCAAACTGGGTGAGTGTGTACCCACGCTTGCGCACACATCCAAACCAGAAAAGCTATCTGATGATCAAACTTCTAAATAAAAACCAACATTTCTTTTAATGTTCCAACAGCTGGTTTGATCCTGATTTGGGTATAAATTCTAAACCTTGTGTATGTACTGTATGTGTGTACATACATGAATAGCGTCTATGAGTTGCTGCTCTTAGAGCAGGATATCTTTGTCCTTTTCTGGAATTTAGGAACCCTTTTAGAAAGTTTAGAAACTTTACCTGCAATTTGACAAAATGAACCAGATATCAGTTTTTTTTCCTGGACTTTAATTTCTTTCACCCAAGAGCTGTCTACTCAGATATACACTTTTCTAATGGCTCAAGGTTTATTCTGTTTATTCTCTATTCTCTACTCCTCCAGAAAGCAACAGCATGTAAAGGGAAGTCATTAACTACAATCTATCACTGCTTAATACAGTAATATAGATGTGGAGAGGACTTTTGTTGAGAGATACTGACAGGCCAACAACAGCCAAATTCCCAACAACTAAGAAACCAGACACTGGGCAAGAAGGGGGAACCTACATTTTCTAACTGCTGTCACTATGATTAAGTTCTAAAGCAGACAAATGGCCGAGAAAAACACTGAGGAGAACAGATCCTCACAGTTTTCATGACAGGTGTTTTGTCTTTAAAAAGAAAAAAAATTGATCTTTTACTTCTTATTTCTTAACACCTCCTTTTTTTAACTAAATTCTGGTTGATTAAAAGTAAGTTACTTCCCAGACCAAGCTCCGGTCTAATTTGCTTGTTCTCAGCATTTGTGGGTGTTTTTTCTGAGGTCCCTTTGTTCCGGGAAGAACTTACAAAAAACTACAACAAAAAATATGTTCTCATGAGCAAGTGCCAGGAGAGAAAAATGTGTGATCCATATTGTTGAAATTAACCTGACAGTGAAGGTAGACAGAAGTACAATGTAAATGGAGGCTCTCATTGGAGTCCAAATTCAGCAGTTTACATCATGGTCATATATTATGAAGCACTCTTTGTTTAGTTGATCACAGATGGTAGAGAGTCTGAGATCAACTGTTTCTGTATGTGTGAGAGTGAGAAGGAGAGAGTATGAGGATGATTGTGTAAGTGTGTGTGTGTGTCTCTGCACTTATTAAGATCCTTTTTGGAAACTGAGCTCTTTTTTTTCACTTAATGCTGGATAGGTGAAAAGCCAAGAATCAGTACTGGCCATATATGACTATCTTCAGCTCTCATTTTTCCCTCCCTTCCCCTTCTCCTTCTCTTTTTTTCCCCACATTGATATTTGACCTGCACTACATTAAATCTTTTAAGCACATTCCATATTTTGGTTTTTCTAACCTGCTGAGTAGACTGGTTTATGTTACATATTGTGTGTCTGTGTGAGTGAAATATGTTTGGTCACTTATGGATGAGTGTATTGAACTTGCCTTGGTGAAAAATACAGAGAGATGAGTTTCACTGCCAAGGATCCAAATAGGGAACTTTGGAGACTTGAGGAATGCCCCGACCTGAAACACGCACACACAAAAAAAGGAATGCGTAACAAATGAGTGTCTGTTTTCAGTCACTTTTAACTGTTTAAAATACACCTTTTTCTTAAGGTATACTTGAAAAAAAAAAAAAGAAAGCATATGAGCAACATGTAACATCTCTGGATCCTCAACAAATTCTATGCAATGAATTTAGTGTTAATCTTTCAATATATTTTCACTTGCATTGTTTCTTATAAGTCACTTGTTTATCTGAAGAGTGGCATCAAATCCAGCCATGACTTGATTCCTCTACAAGAACAATAAACAGCGTATGCATGCACAGACCCCTGCTTATTTGACTCGAGCTGATCTCTTAAATCATTCTTAACAGCCCTCTAGTTACTTTGGCAACAATCAGCTTGCTATTTCCTCATTACAGCTGCTTACTTTGCCTATTTACAGAGTTCATGTCTCAACTCCAGCTTTTTCGAGCTTGTTTATGATGGCAATGATAAATAAATAGCCAAGATTCCTGTTTTTCAAGTTGACTAGAATGTGTCACGTCATATGTATTTATAAGACTCTTTCCTGATCTATTTTCAGCAAATATGTGTTTCAGTACATGTGTGCCAGAAAATAAAAAGTGTAGTGAGAGAGTGGGGAGTTTGCAGTTAGTCTGTTGGGACTGTTCCTTCCAAACACATATTTTCACACGGGAGCTCTCATTGTGGTTTGTGTTCACAAATTGGATATGTCCCACATCTCAGAGTCCGAGGTAACAGCTAGCATTTGAGTGTTTATTTGTATTCCTAGCACTCTCTCATCCAACTTTATACAGTGGGTTTCTATCTTAATCCACCATGAGTCTTCATCAAAAATTAAACCTCTCTAATTCCACAGCGTGTTTGCAATGAACAACTGTCTGACTATTAGTCTGTTGTGGGATCCTATATATATCTATAATTACCTTGCAGTAGCGTAGTGATTCCATAAGGGTGAGGAAACCAACTGATGCCTGTTTATGAATACCATGCAGTTCTGCAAGACAGGGAAAGAGAGCAGCAACGAAGTGAGAATTTTTTAATTATGTCAAATTGTCATTAGTTTTTGCTTTCAGTGCACTGCTGTGGAAATAACAATTAAAGTCCTCTGGTGGATAGGATGTAAATCTGGTGCCTCAAGAAATCCCGTGTGTGTAAAGTGTAACTTACTCATGCCAGAGCACTCTCTATCTCCATCCCAGACGTTAGAGACAGCATGGCCCGTTACAAGGAGGTTTACCAGGCTTTGACTGGAAAGAAAACAAAAGAAAAGGATGCATCAACAGTGTCTGACACAATATAATTTGAAAAATAATTGGAATATTTTTTTTATCACAAGCCAACCAACCACCAACTCTATGTGTCAGCCTAAGTAATGAGCGCATGATAAAGAAGTGTTTCTTTACCTGCCATGGCCGTGCACAGGGTCAATGAGAGGCTCCATTGTGTCCTGGATCTCATTTCTTATATTTTCTATGCCCTGCACAGAGAGGACAAGAAGAACCAAGTGTGGATTTAATTTTTGTGTATTTGAACATTAATGCAACAAAGAAAAAATGACTTTGAATGATAAACACATTACTTAGATGGCAAAATATTGTAATTTCATTTGATCACTTGATCCAAATGACTCAATAAATATGGGAGAGACAACATCACCAACTTCAGCATTTCCAATCAGTATTCAATATTCACATCTCTGTCCAGCTATTTCTTTCCCTTACCTTGGTGAGGATAACAGAGTACAGAAAAAGCAAGACCCCACAGCACCCCCTCCAGGTGTGGTAGAGAGACAGCACCTCCTCTCTGAGACCAGACACTGACATCACAGTCCTCTTACTGTAGAAAGTGAACGAGCACTTAGTTGATTTATGAAGCACTTAAAAGATTTGAAAGATTTATTAGGGTTTTAGGATAAATGAGACTGATGCATTAATTGCTGTCATGGCAGGTTGGTAAAGATAACTTTAACAAGAGAGCAAAAATCAATAAAATGCATCACGGGGCAAAGAAAAATCTCAGCTTATGTGAAACCACTACCCTCTTTTGCTCCACCTTAGGAAGCTGGCTAGTGGAGCTGTCTGTCTTATTTTAGTGTGCATGTCCTCACTGTGAGTCAGCGCTGCTTTTTGCTGACTGTAGTCTCAGCTGCCAGTATGCTGTGCGATGAAATTTCAATATTCCTCTGGCAAACACAGCCTTGCATTCATTTAGTTTGTGTGTGTGTGTGTGTGTGTGTGTGTGTGTGTGTGTGTGACGGACAGTATGTGTGCGGGAAAGGTAGCGAGATTAGGTAATCAATGAAAGGGCTGAGTCATCAACTTGTGAGTGGCGTGAAATAGCTATTTCAATGTGAAAGTCAATTCTTGCAGACTAGATGGAGCAAATACACACCTCTCTCCTCCCCTCTGCTGATACTATTCTCTGGGAAATATGTAGTTCTTGATCTCAGTACTGCATATTGGCCATTGTAAAGCAAGGATTTTTAAGGTCTAAATCTCTCCGTAGATTCACAGTATTATTTAATGCAAGAATTATCTGCATTAAGGAAGAGATAGTCGTGAGTATGGGATGCACAATTTTTGTGCCGCAGTGAGAATATTAAGTGTCACTTACTGGAGAACACTGTGAAATCGCTCAAAGCTAAGGTCCTCAGCAGCCAAAGCAGCTAGGCAAAAGAAAACACACATATACTGTAGTATCGAAACATGACAGACAAATTCCAAACCATCAAAAAGTTAGTCATTAGTTTTCTATTTTTTTAATTAATGCTAAAGACTAGGCTTGGGATAACAAGTGAGCATTCAGATATTTGGGCATTCATTATCCTGAATGTGACAGACGCAGGACTCACTGGGTGGCTGTTCCTGTGGCGGCTGGCTGCTCTCTGGCTCTGGCATGTCCTGTGTTTGCGACTGTGAATCTGTCTCTGTGTGAGAATGCGTGCTAGTGTGTGGGCTCTGTCCCTTGGCCCAGGTCACCAGGCAGAACCCTGTGGAGGGGCTGGAGCAGGCAGACTCCAAAATTTCACTTAGAGTGGAACACAGAGCTGTTTTCTGTTCCTCCTCTAACAGACAGACAGAAGCAAAAATAATGCATGATTCAAAAAATCTTACAACTTTATAAAACAGTGGTCATATATATATATTTGCAGTCAATATACCTGACATCTGTCTCCAGTTGGAACTTTCCCTGCTGAAGAGAATGTTCTTTAAGAGGAAAGCCTGCAAAGAAAGATAAAGATAGTCTCCAAATTTGGAAGAAATTTTTCCATTGGTTAATATGCTGCTTGCTATGTATTGTTTGTCCATAAGTCAACTTTCATAGACAACAGACTTTGTTCTTTTTAATAAATACTTTTTGTGTGTACTGATCTATATATTTTTTAAGGGAAATCCTGCATAGCGTACATTTAAAACATTGCACATACCTACAATATAAGAATCACAGTCTTCAGCGAGTCAGGTTCGAATGCTGTCTCACTGTGATATTCCAAAGTGAGCTATTCAAAAGTGCACTTGCAGTTCAGTATTGCATACTACATTTTTGCATTTTTTGCAATATAGCTTGTCATACCTGAACAGGTGCTATAACAGCACATGGCCCTCCCTCAAACTGCTCCAGTGCTGTGTGTTCATTTTCACTGAAAACAAATCCTGTAATGAAGACAACATGAAACCTTGAGTTAACAGAGTAACCTTAAAAATGTTCACAGCAATAAAAAAATAAGGTGAGTTTTGGCACCTTCATCCTGCAAACAAGTGCTTAAATGGTGACATCAAAGGATACACAACAAATTCAGGCTAAACTCTACATCAGGAATGAGTTTTTGCAGTAACATAATTCATACCAATCATATACTGCTAATCAAGATTTTAGTAAGAGAGGTGGACTAAACAACGGAAAACACCTGTTGTATTGGTTAGCAATAACATCCGGAAACACTTGTCATTCCACTATACATGAGTGAACATTGTTAGTTTGCATTAAGTATTGTACCTTTCCTGTTCTGCAAAAGCAGTTTAATTTTTATCACCATACTGAGATCAAGCATCATTACCTTGGGTCCATCTCCGAAAGATGGAGGCAGACACTCCTCCACTGGAGGGTCTCCCCCAAACCAAATCTACAACCTCTTTATTTAATTCCGACATGACAACTTATACTGCCGGTGAATCCTCAGGCAATCCCTCTTCAGTGCGAGAGCAACGAGGGGGACAGGGCAGCTCTGTTGAGGCCAACTTGCCAGCTCTTTCCGCAGTAGGATACAGTGATAGTCCACTTCGCTTGTAAGGTCGAGCCTGTGGCATTGGCCACAAGCTAACTTGTGTGGCAAGATGCAGTCTGACTCCAGTGGCTGGCAGCAAACCCGCGGTAGGAATGACATTAACGTTGCCACAAGAGCCTGCATGGTAATAGTAAAAGAACATATGATAAGGTTACTTTCTGTGCATTAAGAGAGCAGTACTTGGGGCAAAGATAACTTAATTGCATAAAGAAGCGATATAGCTAGCTAGTCAGTGTGATGCGCTATAATGTTAACGTTTCTCGTCTTATTATCAAGCGAGAAAGCTAACCGTCAACGTCAAATAGTTACAATGGGTGATTGGTAATAAAAGTACTGTCTGCAAATAACGAAAGGCTTTTTTATGGCGGCGTTAAAAACCGTGTTACCATGTTGTAAAAATAACTGTGGCAAGACTAGGTTTAAAGAGCTGAGTTGGCTTAGTAATGTCAGCAGTTAGCATTAGCTTTACGACTAGCAGCTAGGTTAATCTTTCATTGCTTTGTCATTCAATTACTTCTCACACTACAGCGATGTCGATAGTTGATTTATTATTTCATGCTTTTTTTCAATAGTCAGAAAATATTAAAGATTAATTACCTCAATGGACAGTCGAGCAATTGAATTCCGTATTGATTAGATATTTTGGTGGCAATTTTACTATCACCAGCCTCTCTGTCATTCGTTTATTTACTAGAGAATTGCAAAAAAACTGGCGTATATTTAACGCGACTGCCCATTGGTTGAAATCTAGAAAGTTCCAGTTGCGTCAAGGGGTACAGCATTAACGCGCTGCTCCAATGGTCTACGGGCATGTCAATCAATACAAGCATCCGCCCACAAACAGAACCGTGCAGTTAATTTAAAGCCCGCTGCAAGTAATGGACGCATTGTAGAGAGAAAGAAAATGTATAATTATTGTTATTTCAGTGTTAAAACTCAAGTTTAAAGCACAGTGGTTGGTGTTGTCGAATCGTATAAATGATTCATTATCGGAATTTTACTTTTTAAAATTGTTTTTTCCGAATCGTAAATATTATGTCCAGACCTGCTTCCCGTAGCAGCCATCCAGTCACTCCTTTGAGCATGCGCAATTCATTCCATGGGTTCAACTTCTTGCTTTCCACGCGTGTACAGCATTCACACTGCATGAAACTGTTTTGAAGGCTGAAATCGTGGGTATACGGCTTGGATATAAGAATTTTCAAGCACCATGGGAGGACAGGCAAAGGGTAAAAAGAAAAACAAGCCGAAGAGGAAAGACAATCGTCCAAATCGGGGTAATTACTTCAGTTTGTTTAACATTTTGCTAGTTTTTTACAATATCTATAGCATCAACCTCTCAGTCAGCATTTGGTCGAAGTCAGAAGTTAACCTTCAATTTTTAACTTTTGACTTAACGTGAGAAAAGTAACGTTTTCTCTCAATTTATCACATCCCAGGGGATGCAGGATTTGTTGGATTGTCACCCCAAGAAAGGATGAAAGTAAGAATGCATGAGAAGGCTAAGAAAAAGACAGCTGAGAAGTACTCTGTGGAGCAACTACTAGAAAAGGTGAAACTGACAGCTTACATACAGACATCGCCCAGATCCATCTTTTCTTTGAAATGTGTCTTTATTTTTGATCGTCTACTACATGTGTTTCATCATGTGATCATCTGTTGTGTTGTACAGACAGAGGAATACATGGACTCTTTTGACTTTGAGATGGCTGGCCTTTTCTGCCAACGAGCCCTGGATGTTGAGTCCAACAACCTGCAAGCTCTTGACATGCTTGGGCACATCTACTCTGAACTTGGAAACACACAGAAAGCCAAGGAAATATCCTTTATAAAGGTGCCTTATTTGCTCTTATGTGCATGCCACATGTCATAGCACAAGTGATTTAATTGAACCACGTTTTTTCAATATTTTTCAAATACAGTGATTTGTAATATCCTTGACCAGTTCTTTCTAAGCCTTTCTGCGTGCAGTGGAGCTAAGCCCAGATGTAGGCCATAGTAAGTACATGTACCTAGGACAAATCCACACAGGCCAGGAGGCTGTTGACTACTACAGCAGAGGAATACAAGTTCTTCTGTCTGCATTGGAAAAACAAGCTCAGACCACAGTGAGTGCACTCCCATACAATCATACACATGCACATTTGGTTTATGATTTACTTAGATATACACTACCAGTAAAAAGTTTGGGATCACTTTCAATTTTCTTGTTTTCAGTGGAAACATACACAAGATTATCCTGCATAGGAAATATAGCAAACATAGCCATAAACAGGACATGATGACATTGTCAGAGTAAGAAATAATGATTTTAATGGAAATTATTAATTTGTACTTCAAATGTTGTCTTCATCAAAATAACCACCTTTTGCAGCAATTATAGCCTGGCAGACCTCAGGCATTCTCACTGTCACTTTTTCTAGGTAATCTGATGGTCCCCCAGACCCTCATTCTGCCTCCACTCTGCTTGACAGGTGGCATTAAGCGTCGGTGTGGCATCTGTGGTGGTAAAATAGGAGATTTGTATACAGTGAAAAGGGGTCTTGAAGAAGGAAGGCTACAATACCCACCCAATATAAAATACAATACCCAAAAAAGTGCTGTCGACTTTTTTCTCCCATTTCTCATCCCCCAATCAAGTGCTGTCCACAGGGTAAAGCATGAGGTGGGTAAAGTAAATACCTCTTCTTCATCATCCTATTTGGAAACAAAAGTGACGTAATTCTGCAGGAACATGGTCTGCCTCACTCAAACACAACATTTTGTCCATCTATCTGTGTCTTTTCTGTGTACAATAGACAACACTTGTACACATGGGATATTGGTTCGTCCATCTCATCTCTTCCACCTGCCTTTCTTTCTGGCATCTTTTGTAAGCCCAGCTGTCTCCTGCAAGCCTCTGTAAATGTTTGTGGTTAAAACCACAATAGACCAAAACTTATACAGACACACAAACACAGCGTCAGTGTTGTAGTGTGTCATTTAGTGGAGGAAATAAGGGATAATAAGGTTTGTAGGGTGCACACACGCCATAGACCCACTCCCCCCACTTACTTTTTATTGTCTCTATTTCACCAGTGAAAGGCAATTTACTCCTCTGTCCTCCAGCAATCAGTGCAAATACTAAAAATATGTACCACCATCAGATGGAGTGGGACACAAAATAAACCCCATGGGTAGAAATTGTTGAAACTAAGCAATGGAAAGCCTCACAACGTATAAGGTAAACAGTCTGCAAGAGAAAAGATGAAGAGGAATGAGATGCATGAGAACACTCAATAATCCCGTGTGTTTTTCACAGAGACAGATTTTTTCAATTCCTAAATTTTAGTAATAATATTAAAGCTCTGTCAAGTATAGATTTGTTTCAGAAAAGTGACTGTACCTGAGGATCATGTTCAAAAAACCAAACTATGACTCCCTTTTCATTTTATCCTGCAAAATTGAAAAAGTCAAGAAAGCGTTCCAAAAACTGTTAATGGCAGGTGTGTTGATCATACCGGCCAAAATCTTATAAACCCATTTTTCATAAAGGCCTCTTCTTTGCAAACTCATGACTGTTTAATAGCTCTTTAATTTATGTGCTGGCTAAGAGGACAGGAATTGACCTGAAAGTGTTGTTAAACTTATCCTTAAAATTATTTAAAAATAATAAAATCCTCCTTAATTCACATTGCTCTGTGTCCTCATTCCACAGATTTCATTTCAAAAATATATTGGTAAATAAATACAAATTGCTTCTGTCAAGGACCAAGTTGCTTCTGTCAAGTAAAGAAAGTCAGTGCCGCATCTGATTGATGCGATATGGGTGTGATAAACACAGAGCAATAAAATACTTTTATGTTAATTTGAATTTTGTACACTATGGGCCCTATTTTACCTTCGTATAGCACACGATCTAAAGCACATGGGGCAGGTGCATTAAGGGATTATCCCACTTCATTTGACAGTTTAAGGGTGGATAACATGGGTGCAAAATGAGACACCCAGTGCAAAGGGGTTGTATTTAGAAATTCAACTGGCCACAGGTGTGTTTTGGGCATGACATTGGTTAAACCGATTAGAGAGCCATACTCCTTTCCCTTTAAAAGCCAGGTGTGCCAGGACCTGGCATGTGACAATTTTTAAAGGCAAAATTAGGTAATGTTGGTGGTAGAAGTAGGTGGCTTTATCGTCTGTGTGTGTGTTTAAAATGCAGAGTGTGTGGGCATTATGGACCAGTATGTTGGTGCATCTTACACTCTGAATAATGGGCCTGATAAATAGATGGAAAAACCCAGGCTGGCAGTGTGTCATCAGTGCGCCAGACCACACCTCATTTTCAGGGGTACACGCCCATGAGCGCACAAACTGCCGCAAGTACACTTGCTGTTTACATTGGGCATGAATATGACAACTGTGTCTGTCTGAAACTAGCAATGACACTTGTTTTATGCTGCGTGCCACTTTGCCCAAAGCATAAGATAGGGCTCTAAGTCATGATGATCTGACTAGAACTGAACTTAACACAAATTGCACACAAATTCAAAATTTTATATCTTTTTTGATTTATATGTTGACCTCACCTTACATATTTATGACACTTGTGTGTCTCCTTTCATTACTGTCCTAATATGACAGGTAAATTATTGCAATGAGACTGAGAAGCATTAGTATTGCTGAAGGACTCAAACATTATCCAAATCCTAAAGACCTTTTCTTGTCATTGATGTAAAGTGCCCTAAGTGCCTCCAAGCCCTAAAGTGTCCTCTCTGATAGTCAAAAATCAGAGAGGACACATTCAGACAATTTTTTCAAGTTAAAAATGAATTCTTCCCCTCTCCGCATCATTTTGCTGGCTATGTAATGTAAACAATGGCAGCATGTTTGAACCAGACAATATTTCTTAAGAAGAAAGGAACCAAATCCCAGATGGTCACTTGAAAGTGGACATATCAGAACAGTAATGTGTTTTATGCATCACTTTTTTACAACTTAGAATGCAGCAGTGAAAGATCTCTTGACCCTTCGATTTGACTATGTTAAGTTAATAATGATGCTAGGTAGAACAATCTGGCATTAGCTTCCACTGTCACTGACTGTGGTTTGTTTCTATGTAGTGAGTTATTGCATGCACCAAGACCCCGGGTTGACAGGACTGGTTCCCTTCAGTTTTGTTTCAGGTTATTAGTTTTGTCACGTTTGCAATTTTTTTTGCTTGAATCTGCTAAAATGAGACTGCCATCGTTACACTAAAGTATTATGAAGAAAATTAGCAGCCATGGCATTGCCTGCTAATTTCAACCCTGTTTGCCTTGTTAGATGTAAAAACACCAGATAGACATGTCGAGATGGTTTAACAATGTAACCGATTCATTATCATTGAGTTGTTCAATATAATTCACCAGGTACAGAATTAGATATACAATGTAGGCCTTATTTAGCATACAGCTACATTTAAAGACATGCCTTATTGTCTCCTAAAAAAAAAAAAACCACACACACACAAAAAAGCACTCTGAGAAAATAATGAGAACCAAAACAGACAGCTTTGTGTGCATGTGTATTTGTGTACTCTTGACATGATTGACTATTGACCTAAGAGGCTAAGCCACTTGAGATACCAGAGGAAACAAGACAGTGAGCAAAAGAGTGAGCATGTAAGCGACAGAGAGAAACAGTTTGTCTCTCACCTCAATGAGCATCAATCGATGGAGATGTTGAAAATTTAGCATGCAGAGAAGGATGATGGGACACATGAGCCCTGGAGCTTAACCTGTAACAAACTCTCCCAGGACCCACTCTGTCACTCAGACTGCTTCAGTTGTAGATCAATATCCTGTTTTTGTTACATCACAAAAATCTCTCACAATAAATCCCAGATTCACTTTCATCAATATTTCATTTTGTTGTCACGAAAACTTCAGAACTGTGTTACTTTCTGACAGATCGGCCTTTTGCCATACCTTTTGACATTAGACATTCAAGAAAAAGGCAAATGTGTTCTTGCTTCTAGCTGTTGTGTTTAAGATATTAGGGTGGGTTCACTTTGGTTCACAACATTCTGAGTGTTTCTATCTCTGCTGCACTACGATGCAGGATCTGTGTAAGATGTGATTCAATTTTCATAACCTGACACACCAGATGAAATGTTTCCCAAATCCATAGAATTTATTTCTCATGTTCATCTGGGAAGCAGCTCATAGACAGCGTTTGGAAAGGACAGGTCGTTTCAAAAAATAATTTGAGGTGATGGGACAAATGTTGTGTCTACCACATTATCATTATCACACGTGTCGGCTCTGCACCATGTTTAAACATGACTTCTTAATACCAATATCTTTCACATATTATTTTTATGCTAGAGAGAATATGCATTCTCATCTGCATTTAAAGTTAAAACAACTCTCAGACTATTTCAAACTGTTACAGGATGTGAAAGATTTCAAAGCTCAGGATTCGTTAGTAGTCTTCAAAAGCTTCAAACTAAAAGGTACTGAGCGAGTCACATAGACAAAGATGGTGCTTTGAAAAAATCCCTGGACAACAGTCAAAGGACGAACTCTGACTGCAGCCTTGCAGTCTGCAACATTGACTACAATTCCTTGTAGGAGGAATACTCTTACTATGTTTGTGATACACTTCTCTGTGCCTGTACACACAGAAACACACTGACGTACACTGACAGATTCTGTTGTACATTGGTCACCAACTAACTATTCATACACCACACACATGCTAAAATTGCCCATGAGGATGCTTCTTTTCAGCCACTTTAACCAGCAGATGTATTCAGAGAGCAGCCACAGGAGGAGTTCTACTTCAAATGCCTCAACACTCACAAACACACACATCCACAGACACAAGCATATCTGTATGCTGACACACAAACACACACACTCCCACAGCTCTGCCTACTCACTGCTGAAGTTGATTACAGTAGGCTGTGACTCGGTGTGAGGGGGTCACGGGTGGATGGCTCTGTTTTCAGTAGCTGTGACTCTGGAGATCGACAGCGGCACAGTGAGTGCAATTTAAACTGCAAACTCTGCATCAAGTTTTGTTCTTTTCTGTGGTGCTGGTCAGTAATATTATTGACTGAAAACATTAAAAAATGTAAACTGGTCTAACACTACACATTTATTTAAAATCGTCTTTGTGCAACTAGTTCCTGGTCTTAACAAGCAAAGGCAAAGGTAAAGGAATTGTAGTTCTTTGTAATGAAAAGTCACAATGCCCAGGAGGTGGGTTTTCCATCTTTTCAGTGGACTTATGGGATTTATACAATTCCTTATGGTTTTATGGCTCTCACAAAATAGGGACGTCTTTATATTTGCTTAATAGAAAGCTTTCCACCTCCAACACCTGAGACTACTGACACATCTTAAGAGTCATAACCCCTGCCACAAACCAACAAGCATTTCATCCACACTCACACTTGCCTCTTACAAAAACACACAGAGACACACTTTTTCACATCGAACTGGGTCACATGGCAACCATTATCATGCACAGCTGGGTACATAGAAGTGCATCATGAGAACGTGAATCTGTGAAGTGCAAAAGGTCAAATATTGTACTTTAAAATGCTTCAAGGTTGCCTCAACTCAAGCACAGCTAACAAAATTTCCCTGGTCAACAAGCTCCCTACAGAATTACACTGGAGACTGTAAGCACAACACTGAGAACATAAGTTTCTTCACATTTTGTGCTGCAAAACATACTGAACTGAATGGAAGAGAGATAATTCACAACATAGAAATTAATGGAAGAGAGCAAATGGGGAAAAATATAGGGGATAGGTTAAAATCAATTAGCCACAGTGCCTATCTTTAAGAAACATCTTGAACGTTTCTTTTGCTTACAGGCCTTCAACAGCTACTACACCAGCTCCATATATATCATCACGCATGCACAATAACATCTAGCAACTCCTATATGAAGTAAAACTGAAGTTAAAGGTTATAAAACCACACACACTGAAATGTCAACACGTTATCACACACAATATATACATCACTAAAAAGTATGTAGCCAGCAGGTGCAGGCTGCTGAACCACTTCACCATATTAAAGATCTACCACAATATGGATCAGTGTGTAGAGGGTGTCACTTCAGCAGCTCAACATCTTGTTCAAATGTATTTTCTATGCAGCATATCAACTGAATCTATGGTATGAATATGACCATGGAGACTATAAACACATCTAGCACACTATGGGGAAGCTTCACAGGTGAGTCATCTGCATCTAAATTTCTTAAATCAGTGTGTGCAATATATCTATGTCTGATGTAAAGACAGAATTACAGATAAAGTTAAAAATCACCCTGAATGTGTCAGTAATTTCCCTTCACTCCTCATAGCAGTGAGACCCTACCTTGTCTCTCAAATGATGCTCTGCTGCATCAATGTTCAATGGATCATCAAAGTTTAACAGGTCCTGCAGAAAGAAAAAACAAGAAAGAAGACATAAGGAAAAAAGTACAGAAAGAAAAAGGCAAAAACAGCAACAGTGTGCAAAAACGATTTGAGACACAAAGTGATTAATTATCGCCAGAAGATCTCAAATGTTCGCTCATTTTATTAGAAAACTTTGAGAGGTTCTAAATTTCTTTCTGTGGGCCAAATTTTATCGCTGCTGAGGGAGGTATTGGGCACTTTATCACTATTTGCTGTTTGCAATGTCACCCTGGATTCTGCAACTGCAACAAACAAAACAGCCTAATTACACTGTTTCCTTAGAGATGCAATGCCCAACATGTGAGTCAAGAAGCGCAGCGTTATTAGAGAGATGAAAGGGAAGATGGCCTGAGAGGATGTTCCTGATTAGGAGGTAAGATTTAGGGCATGACCATGCTTCAATGCATATTACCATCACAATTATCATCACAGACACTGTGCTGACTTTGGGGTTAGAGTAGAAACTTTCTAAATGCGATCGAAGAATGATTCATACAAGCTTGCAGTCAGTAAAGTTTTATGTAAGCAATTTAACAAAACTTAAGTGCTTACATTCAGCTTTCGTTTGCTGGCTTGCATTGGCATCGGAAATGTTCAGAAGTATATTTAAACATATATTTTTTTCTTTTATTTGATTTTTTTAAGCATGTTTGCTTTCAAGTTTACAGTAAGGTCCCTTTTAGCCTCTTCTATATTTTAATATCCTTCTGAAATATTAAACATGGCATCTTCCCTCAACATATCCTTTTATCGAATCACATTTCAGTTTACTTCATTTTTTGAAGAATTTGTCATATTTGTTATAAATTACTGTCTAACTTGCAACTAATATCCTTGCAAGTTCTGGCACAAAGGCACATCCAAGACTAGCTAGGGATGCGTTTCCTCATGTAAAATGTTTAATCAGATTTTCCTGTTTTTATGTCCCCATCATTTCTAAGTGTTCTTCATGGTGAGAAAGATTATTCCCCTGAGGTCAAAAGTGGTCTCATTAAAGCTGCATTGAGAGATAAACAATGGGCTTGGGTAATCTGATCAGAGTTTGGACATAATATCACAATATCATTGGTGCAGCCTACATACAGGAAGCAACCAAGAAGAAGACTTCAATATTTTGGCTTTACAGTACATGCTCAGAGGGTAAACCAATTTTCATTAGTTAAGAACTGCAATCCTGTTCAGTTTATTTCTTTTAAATTGCAATCTCTCTTAATTTTGCTATCAGAATACTTAAATGAAAAAGCATCAATATAACGTAACAAGGCCAATATAAGGGTATGAGGACACTGAAAGGCAACATGCTTTTGATTGTTTTGTAAATAAGACTAAACAGCATATCCATGTTAATGATGTAAAAACAAGCCAAACTTACAGTAAACAAGGAATTCAATCCCCAGACCACATCCTGGAAAAAAATAAAAAAGCATTAATGATCAAATAGTCATATTTTATCAGGTTAAATATGTGTTAATGTAGAAAATTTTACATTTGCTTTAAAGATGAGTCAGTCATAACCATAATCTTCTTGGTTACTGCATATTTTTGTTGAGTTGCTTTTTTTATTCAAGTGCAGTTATACAATATGCAAACTGTGCCAAAATGTATTTTCAAATCATTTGATCATCTGAGAGAAATACATTGACATATGGTCACTCACTATTAGTAATATTAGTAGAAACCAGGAGATTAGTGTCCAAAAAGTGTTTCCTTTGCACTCATTTATGTTCACTTTTAAATTATTAAATTGAACAACAGCTTAATGACTATGTTGATGAAAATTATCCAGCCTACCATTGCAATTATAATTGACATGGTATTGCAACAATATACACATATTCCAGTAATTACACCTTATTATCAAATGAATTAATGAAATAATAATGCAAGCCCTTCAACCTTCAATCTAAGATGGCAAAGACAAAGACAGTATACAGTAAAAACAGCATTTCCTTCTACAATCTTCCTCAAGACAAAGCAACCTTAAAGCAGCAAACAAAAGATTCAAATCCCTGTATCTCCTCTCAGCAGGAGCCAGAAGGCTATTTTGAACCATTGTTACATGTATGATTTGACTTTAAAGCAGGTGTGGCAGTGAGCTATATGCTGTAGGGTTCTTTGTATGAAAAAAGAGAGACAGCCTCATAATGGCCTTTTGTCACTGTAGCTAACAGCCCTCATTATCCCCCACTCTTTACTTACAGGGATAGTCAAGTGAAATGCAGTTAAAAAGAGCTTAGAGAGACAGAGTAGAAAACTGCAAGATACAACAAGAGATCAACTAAAAAGGGAAGCTTTACTTCACTGAGGAATGCTACAGAAAAACCGCTAGCTGCTCCACTGATTTCAGATATTCCTTTCCTTTATCATTTGCTCATTCCACATAAATTAATTTATTTCATCTACATAATAAAAGCTTTGAACCTTAAATATTTGGAAAAACAACCAACTAGCAAACTGTAAATGTACAAAAAAGCTAATTAAAATGATCTTAATGGGAATTCCAGGCAAAATATACCACAAAGAAAACTGTATGGGTTTTTTTTCTCCATCTCTGTCTCTTGTGTAATACACTGATTTCCAAATCCAAAAAATCTAGAAAATGTTTTTGATTATAGGGTAACTAAAACCAAGCTAATACCAGCTAGTATTGTAAGAGCCTGCTTGTTATTAGTGGCTGATATTAGAGGCTAAAGACTACAGTTACCGTTTTTTTTTTAAACAACCGAGGTACACTCACTGCAGCAGGATGTTTGACCTTCCTCGCAAAGGTGGGGTTTGTGATTTGCAGTGATATGTATAAGTCCATAGATAATCAAAATGGTAACATTTAGCACAAAGACAACATAAGTGCACTGAAAATTATAACAATAAAGAAAATGCAAGGCCTATTTTTTTTTTTACGACAAATAGAGGATGGTATGTTTGTTTCTAAAATCAAATCATTAATGACCCTCTAATACATTTGTTTTTATCAAATTTTTTGGAGCTCTTTCAGCACCACCCACAATTATTTTTTTCCAGCTATTAATTTCTACTCCGACCTTTGCTCAGGCATCACATTGTGGGAAAAATGTGTACATTATCTGGAAAAAAAAAAGATTCAGCCTTATCTAGTTGCATGCTGTCTGCTTAAAGCATTTTTTTGGTGTAAGCACAATGTATACTCAACACCTGCTAAGAATCTGTACACAGTTGGGAATTAAGATTAAATTAAGATACAGCTGTGTCATTTATTTCACTACAGTGGCTGGTTGGCAGGTTGATGGTGCTTTCAGATAGAGGGAGGTTGCTGTAGCTCCTGGTTACACCTGATCCTACCATCCTTTACACTACAGTCTGTTGTTATCCACCAGAGAATAATCACATCATGCAGCTAAAGAGAAAAAAGTTAGCAAGATGAAATAACTGTTTGATTGCTATTACAAGAAATGTTCTTAATGTTCTCAGACAGGATCAACAGGCTTGGAGCTTATGTTGTTCCAAAGCAGGTTTTTTTCACTAATCTGTCCGTCCTCCACTGGAAAATGCAAGAAACTCAAGACAGTATAGTGTGTGGCCTTTCCGTGCATTCTGTGGTTCACATGATGACATGATAAGCTGAAGCAGCAAGTGCAAAAAGCTTAACCATGATAAACTCTGGATACAGCAGCCAAAAGCCTAGAGACAGTAACAGTGGCAACTGCTTGCTGCCTGAAAGCACCTTAACCCTGTCACGCATGAATTATTAAAAACACACGCATTTTTTTTCTTACATTTTTTTTTTTTTTACATCTACAGACCTCTTTTATTTTTCAGTTGCAGTAATTTCTGGTTTAGCACAGCTGGTGGCAGAGTATAGGGTGACTTTCTAACAGCAACTGAAGGGGCGAATGTACAATCATACCATCAAAACCCATGCATGTGCTAGGAAACAGCTTTTCAGCAAATGTCCGCTGTACTGACCACCACAAGTGAAAAGATTTAATAGTCTAAGAGCATTCCACAAAACTGCAACATCCTTGGTCTGAATCTAGCTAAGGACCCTTGTGGCAAGTGCACAAGAGTCTGTACAAGCTAAATAACCTGCTATATAACAGCGATTTAGCGAAACTCAATCAACAAAGCATGAGTTTAACTGTACTTTTGTACGTAATGCTTTGCAATTGTACATTGTGCTGAATTTAAAGTAGAAACCATTATTCTAAAGGCAGTTTGTGTGACATTGAGTGTGTCTGTGTGTGTTTGTGTGTGGGCTGAAGTGGAGAGGAGTGGTAACCACTGAAGAGGGACATCATCACCCACTCAAAAACTAGCACAATCCTTTCTGACTCACAGCTTTTGCACTTACTTTTTCTCACATATTTTGTGCACTCACAGTGACACTCACTGACACACATGAACCTGAGCCTAGGGTTGGCCAGTCGAGCTTACTCATGATCCATATTAGGAGATCTGATCGCCAGGGGGGCAGCGGGACACACAGCACATCAGTAAAATGCCGGCGTAGACAACTTTAGCCTTAGTGTCAAGAAAAAACATTACGTTCTACTTCTGCTTTTAATCAAGTATGTCAAAACGGGAAAAACAAATGATCACATTCAATTACATTTTTAAGTCATCTCCTTAACTTCTATGGAATCATGGTTGTAGGAGGCTAAATTATGAGCTTAGTGCCATTCCAATCTATATGCAGAACGCCTTTGTTGCACCAAAAATTTGAAAATGAGGTTAAAATATATACACTATTTTGTGCTGTTACAGATGTCAGGTGAAGATTATGCATCGCAAGTTAAAAAAAAAATCATTATCGATTTGAAGGTAACTTGCATGTTAATTTGAATGATTTTCAAATCAACTAGGAATGTTAGTAAGTCCAAAATGGGTGATAATATTTACAGGAACTAAGGCTCCAGACTTAGCCCTGGTTCTGTAAAAGCCCTGTGGTCTAAATGGGCTCAAATTTCCCCCTGCTAACTGTTAACTATCCTAACTTTTACAGAGAGGAGATACAGTAGCTTTAATTCATCCATCTGTATATTTAAGGTATGTGTTTCTTAAGCATGACTATGGACTTAGTTAATAGTTAATATTGCTAAATGAACACAAACACACAGAGATAAGGACTCATACTGCATGCAAAGCTGTGTTCTTTGTAGCCTGGATTTGAGGTCAAGGAAGAATGGTATTTAAATCAACACAGACAAAACAGAGACTGGAGCACATCTTAAAATATGAGGTAACTCTGTGTTTCGGAGCAATTTTAATGCTCACTGAAAAACAGTAAAAAGTGCCGCTATGATTAAATGGCATGAGAATATTTTGATTTCTTAATGTATCCCTGCTTTATTTGGGTGGCTGCTTCAGTGGAGAAGCTTCATTGGTAAGTAAAAATAAGAGAAGGCAATTAATAGAAAAGGAAAAGGAAAGCAGAACGTGATGAAAGAAAAAAAATATTTAAGATGGTGTGTGCTCACAGTATAGTCAGCCATTAAAGTAATCAGGAGGAGATAATCTTAAAGATTGTGTGTGTGTGTGTGTGTGTGTGTGTGTGTGTGTGTTAGTGTGTGTGTGTGTGTGTGTGAGAGAGAGAGAGAGAGAGAGAGAGAGAGAGAGAGTCTCTGTTTATTTA
>JAQMCX010000057.1:6945797-6959096 GCA_029814765.1 Acanthurus leucopareius | reverse complement strand
GTGTGTGTGTGTGTGTGTGTGTGTGTGAGTGTGTGTGTGTGTGTGTGTGTGTGTGTGTGTGTGTGTGCGTGTGTATCCATACCTGTGCAAATAGCATGGAAGAGGGTGCTGCAGACAAGTGCAGAGAGTTCATTGAGAGAGCATTACAATATCACTATGACAACCCTGAGGCTCTACAGCTCATGGCCAGCTACCTGTTCAGCATGGAGAGAAACCAGGTCAGTCCACACACACACACACACACACACATAGAGTAAGGATGAATTATCACCACATTAAAGCTGGAATCTGCTGAGTTAATTATTCTGAGCAAATTGAATTGAATACCATTAATCAGCAGATGGACACATACATTAAGGTGCACATGCACAGACAGGTCGTGTCAATAGGAATGTTAATTACTGGTCCGATCACTGAGGTCATATAGTTATCTGATGAAGAGAGAGATGAGCAACCTATTTAATTCATTTTCAAAAAAAGAAGAACTTTGCTTTATGAAGTATCTGTCAATGACTTTGGATTTTTCAAGATAATTTTTTTAGTATTTACTGCTTTACCAGCTTATTAAAAGCAGACTACATTCAGGGCAAAACTCCTCTGTGAGAAACTTGTGTGATGCATGCTTATGAGTGCGTCCCACTTTGTTTTTGTAAGAAAAGTAAAAGTCGTATAAAATTACTACCTGCAGGTTTTTCAGGTCACTAATGGATCTTGAAGTTGAACAAAAGATTTTCTCATGATTATGTTGTAGAATAAAATCTGAAATGAATGAAGCAGTGTAATGAAGTAATGATTTGAATCCAGACATTTCAGATTTTTAGACTTAATAACCTTCTTGCTGTGTTTCTGGGAACAATTTTTTATATAGTTCACAGTGAGGTCTATTGAATCACCAGGCCAGTGTTTGCGTAAGGCACTTTTTTTTTTAGTTTTAATCTTTCACTGCCATTAGAGCCTCAAATAAATTTCAGTCAAATTTTTTTTTTTTAAAAGGATGTCAGCAGTGGACATCTCAAAACCTTAGCAAACAAATTCAAATCTTAAAATCTTAGAAGGTAATTTTGTATTCTCTAATATCACTGAACTGAGGAAAAGGGATTCTGTAGAACTGAAATGGATCTGTAATACCACCTATAAGCAGTAGGGGTCAGGCTTGCCACAGTCACAGTTAACATTCCACACTCAGTAACAGCTTATATTGGAAAATCTTGTTAATAAATCTGAAAAAATGGCACAGTTGACCATGAATTAATCCAAAGGTCATTCATATACCACAGAGCATTTAGGACCGAGCCGGGAAAAGTTTAGCTCTTGATTTAAATTCCTCAAATTTATGTCCCCTTCAGTGAACTTGTATGTTTTAATCGGTGCATTTATTTGCATATTAAGATTCACAGTCATACGTATACCGGCGAGTTTGAACATCTATGCATTTTGCTGTCTTCAGGAAGGCAAAGAATACCTATTGAAAAGTGTGGGATTGTGGCTACCTGCCCACAAACAGAGTGCAGCTTCTCCCAGCTCAGAGGAAGATATGCAGGTGAGTTGGAGCTGTGCTTCTTATTTCTCTGACAGCACCCAGCCCTCATAAGATCCCAGTTTATTTATAAAGCACTTTCAACTAACGGGATTGTCACAGTGTGCTTTGCAGTGAGCACAAACATAAGGACACCAGTAGAGATAAAAAATAAGAGATAACGAAACAAGGGATAAGAAAAATTTTTTTTAAAATGTAACAAATACTTCACAAACCTGCAAGCTTTTGTGTGTGTACGTGTGTGTGAAGGTGCAAAGAAACACTAGAAAAGTGTATGAAAGATTAGTGAGTTAATTACTACAGGGGAATTGACTGAGAGAAAAAATGACTGTAATTTTAAGGTTAGGCTGGCTTTCAAATTGCACCATATAAACGGTACCTGAGTATGCATTCAAATACAGAGCAAATGTGGAAAAAAAAGGAGCTGGGTAGATAATTTGAGACAAAAATCCCAGTGGCACCTCTGTTTATGACTCTTATCTTCGGGTGCAGGTTGATCTGAACTCAGCTGCCGACACTTTTGCTGTGATTAACAGCCACGTAGTGGCAGAATGTTTTGTACCTTTAAATTGGATCCTGCTATTATCAGACAAAGGAAGAAGGTTTGGGGGTTGCTTGTGTAAACACTCACTGTAGAGTTGCCTGTGTTGTCTTTTTGCTCCAGAATGAGATCCCTTCATACGAGTCTCGCATCACCACAGCCAAACTGCTCATCGAGTCCGAAGAATATGAGGTACAATAATGTTTCGTGCTGTGCACTGTGAGTGTGTGTGTGATAGAGAGTGTGTGTGTGTGTGATAGAGAGAGTGTGTGTGAGTGTGTGTTTGTGTTTTGCATGGTGGGAGGGAGGCCTGGCATTTGTACGTGTGTGTGCGCATGTGTTTGTGTATTTTCCTTTCTAGTGAATAGCACTGAAGGTGGGAAGGCCACGGCTGGTCTTTATCCCTTCCAGAGTTCAGTGTCAATAATTGAAGAGTGGTATTTACGGAGAGAGGTGGGGGTTAAGGAGGCGGTGAGGGAACGAGGGATGTGAAGATGTTCCAAAAAAAAAAAAAAATGAAGGAAGGAAAGGAAATTTCCAGCCTGATGAGTTGCCGCCATATCTGTGATATGCACACACTTCTAAATCAGTCATCAATTTCAGTATTAATGGCTTGATTTTAGTGGCTCACCGCCTTCAGTTCGGTGCTAAAACCCCTAACAGTCATTAACACTTGAAGTCATTTTGTGTGATTACTGCCACACCAACAGCAGTTCAGCTATTTTCTGTTGTGATCCAGTGATTAATTTGTAGTCGCTCTTGTTGAGTGCTTTATGGTTATCGCTGACAGCAAATGAGAACAGTGTCCTTTTTTCCTCTCTCGCTCCCAAATGGCTCAGCTGCATATCTCATTGTGTGTGTTTATATGTGTGTGTGTGTGTGTGTATGTGTGTGCGTGTGTGCGTGTGAGGGAGGAGATGGCCTGTCAGGTGTATCAGTAAAATGACAACGTCTCGGTCCACAGTTTCTGACATGTCGTTTGTCTTCATCCTCGTGCTGGTGTCATCAAGCCTGCGACATAAAACTGCACACATTCTGAGTGCATTAACTTGAATATTTTACCGTGCATGTGCATATGCATACACACACACACACACATGCTCAAAATTGATCATATTTGCTTTTAGCCATCAGCCATATGAGAGTTTCTTGCAGGAAACTAAGCTTAAGGGTGAAAGTAGAAGCAAGCTGTTTCTGTCCATTTCTCCCCAGAACAGGACTCAGCCGGATATGATAGGAACATCCTCTCTTCTCTGTCCTTCCTCTACCCCCCTGTCTCAAACACACACACACACACACACACACACACACACACACCTAAAATCTCTCCCTGTGGACTAAAAATCTATTCACAACTCTAAACTCTTTGTAAAGTTGTCTGTAGAGTTATCAGTTTGAAGGCTGCCTTCTTAGCAGGGTGCCAGAATGTGACGATTTGTCTGTATTTCTCCCTGTTGAATGTTTGTTTGGTCTAAGCTGAGCCAAGGCTTTGAAATTTTGATAATTATATTTGCCAAAGAAACATTACATTTTTTGTGTTTTCTTAAGCCGCATAGAGTATTCAGCTATTTCTGGGTTTAAATAATAGAAGTGGTTGAAGAACTACTATATTTGTTGCCAAAAAGCACTTGTCTGTCTCTGTTGGAGATTAAGCTCTTTGTCAAATGAATGCAGTTTGGCATTGTACATTCAATCTATTATGTGGTTTGAGTTTGAATTGGAGTAAATTAGGCGTTTGCCAAGATAGAACTGTCACACTGTGATATCTTTGGCCAAATTGTCTGCGTGTGGGATATTATCTCGGCAGATATTACAATAAAAAACACTGTAGTGCACGACGGTGATGGATTAAGTCAAAGAAAGGAAGCCGGCAGTTAGGTTATCCCCAGTGGTCAGTTAACATTGTCAGCAGTGGGTAGACAGCGTCTCATTGGTTTTTGATCACTTTACTAGGAGACAGTTTAAGCACGAACATCACACTTTTAACATCTGACCTTTTCTGTGTGACATGGCACCTTTGTCCTTTTTTTCCTTGAGGTTTTTAAGGGTTAATTACATTAAAACTAATTAATATCTCATGACACTAATAGAGGTGGTCACAAATTCAGTGCCACAATCTGCATTCAAAACTGTTGTCTGGGCCAAAAAAAAAAAAATAAGGGTTTGTTAATACTTTCTTTAATTTTATAAAGCAAACAATGACTTAATCAAGCAAATAATGGACAGTATTTGACAAAGAAATTATAATTGAAGCCCTGAATTCGCTCTTTATAGCTCGGTTTATTCTGACATCTCCATGGTTTAATGAAAAACAAAAGCGCTTTGTGGTAATGCTGCTGCCCTCCGAGAACTCTGTTTCCTCACTGTCAGGCATAAACGCACAGTCACTCATATTACCATCATCATCACCCATCACCACCAGTAATTCACTTGCCACACAGCAGACAGACACACAGACAGACGCCCTCCCCTGACAGCCATTAAGGTGTCTGTTGTCGTAGTTGTCACAGTGGCTGACGGTTAGTTACTTGTCATTGTCACTCTTGTTTGCTTTCATGTTTTCTCATTGAACAGTTCTGTTCTTAAATTTAGCTCACAACGGAGTGCGACTTGTACTTTCCAGTGTTGCTTGCAAGTACAGTTTACAGTGACATCCCCAGAATTTATTTGCTTAAGTGCAGACGTCCCTTGTTTGTACGTGCCTGTGAGTTTGTGGGCGTGTGTGCTGTGTGCGTTTGTGCGTGTGTGTGTGTGTGCGTTCGTGCGTTCGTGCGTGTGTGTGTGTTTGTGTGTGTTTGAGGGGTATTTGTATGGGTTTCTGTGTGCTAGAGATACGGCTTGCCCTCGCTTGTAAAGTGATTTGTCTTTCTCCTGTCTCTGCTGTGCGCTCCGGTAAAATGATTCTGTTAAGCAAAATTGCCTCAAGATTACACACACACATACACACACCACACACACAAACACTATATAGCTATTATGAATGATTTCCTCCCCAGAGTGCTGCTTTATTCCTTTAACAGGTCTTGAAATAAAGAGGGCAGGATGTATGTTGTGTCTTTGGTGTGTGTTTGGGTTGTGTGTCTTTGCAGCTCTCCGTCGTTGTCCGTGGACCAGTTTCACATTGTTTAATAAGCTACTTTTTTTTTTTGTACACTTCCTTCCAGTTTTCTCACTTTTTTCCTTCATAGTGCCCCCTCTCTTCTCCTTATCTTCATGGGAATATTAATCTTGTTGTTGTTTAGAGCATGAAGCGGCTTAGGAATCTCTGAATCTTTAATCACTCGCCCCTGGGTTGACCAGTGTAGTTAGAAAGGAGTACAGTTGGAGAAGATATAATGGTTCGTTGCGCACTTATCTTGGCTCCCAGATATCTCTTGTTCTATTTTTGTTGCTCCAAAACTGCCTGTTCTATCAGTTGTTTAATATCCAGACAGATCTTTAGTCCTATCTCTTATATCTGGTGCTTGGCTTGAATTACTGTATGAATGCGTGTGTGTGGGTGTGTGTGTGTGCCTGCGTGTGCCTGCGTGTGCACGTGTGTGTCTGTGTGTGTGTGTGTGTGTGTCGCATTGCTGTGATACAATGAAAGTCAAGTAGATAATTCTGACGCTGGGCATGAATCCATTTATCATCAGCTGGGATTAGGTGTTTTTGTTTGTGTATTTTTAATCAGTCATTAATTAATTAAGGACAATGGGTTTTCAGCTGATAATTGGTCTAGCAATCAATCAACTGGCTCCCTGGCATGCACATCTGCACACTCGTAATGGGATTCTCTCAATTAACCTGACTCTTCCTGAGTCTACTCAGGCAGTTGACCTCTTTATCGCCGGCGGAAGCACGTAGGGTTAATGAAAAGAGAAGAAAACCCCAAAGAGCAGGAGGGGGGGAAATTAGGAAGCTCTGCGGCTAATAAGACCGCCTTAACAAGAAACAAGTGCTGCTTGTTGTGCTCACTGTTGTGTGTAGCTTCTTTTGTAGTGTTTGGGCGTGCAGTGCTCTGTGTGTGTGTGTGCGTGCGTGCGTGCGTGCGTGTGTGTGTGTGTGTGTGTGTGAGTGTGTGTGTGTGTGTGTGTGAGTGAGTGCGCACACTGGAGGACGTGCATGTCTTTTATTCTTGCCCTTCACCATGGGTGATTGGCTAACAGTCGCCTCCAACCTGAAGTTGACAAAAATCAATATATCATCACCTAGGGCCTCTCTCTCACACACACACACCAACACACACACACACACACCAACACACACACACGACAACCACAGAATCCGCAAGGAGAGAAGCAGAGAGAAAACAAACAGGCAGACTACTTTAGTCAAGGTCTGTTTTCTGTAATAGAAACTTTCCACAGAGACCGACCCGGACGGTGACGCAGTGAGGCAGAGGTCACGCAACATTTAAATACCTTACACATTAAATTCCTTTACACCATCAAACCCTGCTCTCAGGGTGGAGCAGGGCGGGGGTCAGGCTGATATTTAGGTTAATCATGCATCCCACGGAGAGACGCAGATACTGAGAACATGATGACTGTTAATGTCAGTAAATGGATTAAAGGGGCTATAGAACAGAGCAGCCAGAGTGACTATTGACTGCGCGATAAGCACTGCTGAGTGTGTCTATCGACGGCCATGTCTGTTGTCTTGTTGGTATCGATGGTGGTGTGTATGGGACGCTGATCTCAAAGACGCTTATCAGATCCTGTGATCGCGCTGATTGATCGAGCTGCCTGGGAGATGCACAGCATGGCGTTCTGTTTGTTTGTCTGAGGGTCGAGGCTGCATCAGAGAGGAGACGACGAGTGAGCGCATACGAATTTGTTAAATTTATAAAGTTGTATCCTGGAATGGCTGTTATCTGCTGATGTTTTTCTTGATTAAGATCATTTCAAACCTTTCAAAACTAATTTAATCTTTTGACTCTTTCTCTCTTTGTTTCAAAACGGCTTTAAAGTCCAGAAAACAGTTTCACAAAATTGTCAAACTAGTCTCTCTCTCTCTGTATTTCTTTTAGTCTCTGCATCTCTGTCTGAATGGTTTAAAACAAAATGCCATAGTGATACAACATGTTCTGTGGCAGATAATAATTTAATATTTAATGCTATTTTTAGGTGGGTGTTGAAGTGTTTTGTGGTTTGAATGACATTGTAAAATGAAAAAACCTCTCTCTTTCTGCATCAGATGGCAGTGGATGTGTTGGAGGGTCTTCTGGAGGAGGATGATGAAGTCGTCCAGGTAAGCAATGAAACAATTACCCAGCTGTTTTTGTCATTCATTAATATTTTTATTTTGTGTTTATTCATTTGCCATTTTTTTTCTGTTTATACTATGACAGAAAGAGTTTATCAGCAGTTTAGAATCTTTATTTTTTCTTAAGTTTGGGCTGTTGGTCTTGAACTGCTTGGTGTTTTCAGCTTGTCTGTCTCTTTCCTTATTGCAAACCTCTGAATCTCCACCCACTTTGTCAGTTTGTTCAGCAGTACCAGGTAGTCTGGTGCTGTGCACATTGAGACTTTTTACAGAAGCAATCAACTTATTAAGCAAAACAGGGATAAAGAGGTGGTAGAAAAACTTTGTACAAAGCTAGCAAGCAATATGCATTAATAACAGGCACAGACAGGTGATGTGCGAATAATTTTGACAGATCAATGAAGCTGCAAGTCAACAATTACAGAAATAACAACTCTTAAATCTGCATATTTCTTTTTTATCATCCTAAAAAAAGATTAAAATGCTCACGGCAGCCATTACCACGGCTTTATCAGTTTGACAGAGCAAAAAGAAACTGAAGCACCCCACCCTGCAACAGATCAGTCGAGGTAAACACAATGTTGAGCTAAATAAATGATGTGAAATTAAAAATGCTGTTGGGCCTGATTATCACTAAATTCTGGCTGACAATTCCTGGACAACCTCTGTGTTCTGTCTGTGTACACTGGTGTTACTTTTGCAGCCTTGCTGTTATGTTACAGTAGCAACTGCATGGAACAGACCAACTTGTAGGCAAATCTTTCATAACCCCTGTGGGAAGAAGAAAGCCTCAAGCTGAGCACTTAGTTGCTTCTGCTGAGCCACCGCTTATGTGTGTGTGTGCACAAAGTAGTGCCTACACACTTATGCATTACTTGCTCTCGACACTTGCGCGCTCGCTCACACACACACAGCATCACTTAGAACTTAAATGCTTATGAGAAAGTGACGTAAATGGCAGTATTTTCTGGGCTTTAGGAGAAACTATATGCTGTCAGCGTGCTCGAAAATCCCCGCTGTTAGTGGCAGAGGAAGTGAAGGTGTGCCATCGAGTGTCAGATAGAAGAGCACAGCAGCATCTCTCTCTCTCTCTCTCTCTAGCTCCCCCACACTCACCCTCAGGCTCAGCCTCCCACACACACACACACACCCCTCAGCTGACAGATTGAGAGCAGTCATCAGGGGGCTGAACTTTTAAACTTGCTCCAGAGACGCACAGCTGTTGCACTCGATTTGGGCGGGCCAATCACACGTGCATCCTGTCACCGGTCCTGATGGTCAGAAAGTTGTTGTTTGTTTTTTTTGTCAGACCATTTTACACTTACTTGCTAGAATCCCGTTAATGATGTCAGCACTGTATGACAGACACATCGCTCCCTCTCTCCCTCTTCACTCCTCCACTGGCTTCCCTTCTTTGTTTTACTTTTTTTTCCCTCATTTCCTCTCTTAAGAGCAGCAGATAAATTGTTAGCTCTCGCCTCCGCCTTCTTGCTCTCGCGTATCTCAAAGTCGAAACCTTACTTATAAAATTATAAGCCAGCACAAACAAGTGAGCTACTCCTTGCAAATCTGGTTTCAAAGGTATTCCGTTTATTCATGATGCTTTTGTTCTTCCTTAGCTGCACCATATGGGAACTAAGATGTGTCTTCACTTTGAAATGACAATAGTGCCAGTGATTTGATTGACAGACGCAGCATTTATTTTATTATGTGTGCTTCTGTCTGGGGTTGGCGAAGGGTATGGTGGATTTTCTGAAGTTCTTAATTAACTAACTTTCTCATGTTTTAATTTTCGAGTGCAGGCGCATAAGCCATCTTTACCACATACACAAATATTTCACAGTGGACCATCTGTAAGGAATTTTTCCAGCCTTGTTCTCGCAGTCTTTGCAGACTGGTAGTCGTTCTTATTTGTGTAGAAGTTAAGAGTTTAAGTGACCCAATTTCACTCCTTCTCTCTTGAATATGCACATAAATGCACGAGGACACTTTTTTTTTTTCTTTCCTTGGTTCTGCATTCACAGAAAATATTTCAGTGATAAAAATGTCATAGTGGTGGTGCTGCAACATTACTACATTTATCCAGTGCTGCTGTTGTTCTGATAAGTATGGCTGCAGGGGGTAGCCTCCCACTCAGCATGCTAGGCGGCAATTCTGAATTCAGTGTGGCATGGCTTGATGTGTTTGTTAGCTAAATGGTTGATTTGGCAGAGGTACAGGTCCCTACTGCCTCTGCCCTACATGAATAATGAATAAAGCTAATATTTATATCTTTGTACTTGAAGAACAGTGGGTGGCCTCTGGCCTGAGATGAGAGGCACACACACACGCATACACCTCCAAGTTCACTGGAAGTTGAACATGATTGTGTTTAAGGGGTGGAAGAGCAAGCACAGCACAGTGTCTGCGATTATGTAGGAGAAAAAAAAAAGTGCGATCATGCAGAAGAAGGAGAACAAGCTGATTCTGGTTTATTTCAGCAGATTTGCTTATAGTAAAAAAAAATATGCCTCCACTGCCTGTTTGAACCCTGGAGCAGCAGGTTTCTTTTTTTTTCAAAATGATGTTATAGTTGTTGTTGTTGTTTTTTTTCAAACAGCTTTTCTTCAAGTGCCAAGTCATGGTCAGTCAGTAAGTCAGTCAGTCAGTCAGTCAGTCAGTCAGTCAGTCAAGAGGTCCTCAATACTTCATCTGAATGATACTCAAGACTAATGAGGGAATTATGCTAAGTGTTGTACAGTTGCAGCTGGAGAGGCTACATTATTACCAAACATTTGTTAATTTATTGAGCAAGGGAAAAAAAAAAATACGTGCAGCACATGAAATGTAGTAGGTTTAGCAAATGCACCAATACGTTATAGTGGGAGACAGCTAGCCTGCTGGAGCCACAGATAATGATCATGTTATCCTCTGTTGGTCTAAACTGATGCAGCTGTTGACTTGTTGTATAAATAAGGCTCAGGGTTAAAAAATATTCAGAGTTTTGCTGCATTCATGGATGTAAAGTCATCCATAGAATAAGAGGAAATTCTTCGAGTCCTTGTAAAAATGTGGCCATGGAACCCACATGATGCTCAGACAGAGTCCTGCATTAAAAGCTTAATTCAGTAAATGCGTGTTGCATAGAGCAGCAGGGTATGTGGCTGGTTTTCTCATCAAATAGCCATTGTAGCTGCAGAAAGTGATTAAAAAAATGTATAGTAAAAAAAAAAAGAAATTATGCAAGCATCTCATATTTTATATGTCTTTTTTTTTACATTTTACAAATTGCAGTAAAGTGTGAAAATCATGCATATGCATCATTATGCAGCAGGAGATGTTATGGTACAGGTCATCACACCCCCTCCTGTTTACAGATGTTGCTCCGTTCTGAAAATCTGGGCAATGTGCTCGAAAGCAACACCCACATTCTCATCTGCTCATCAAGTAATTCTGCTGGTCGTTTCTACATGTGCCCTTCCTACTACCATTTTATACAATAGTACACACCTACTTCATTACTTGTGTTGTACATTTGCAGCATTTTTCTCTTCTATTGTTTTGTGGATTACATTTTTGCATTCGAGGTTATCTAAAAGTGACCGTGGGAGAAAAGTAATTCCAGAGAGCTGATTTCCTCATAGAGCAACTATTTTCTATTTTTGCATTAAATTCCCTGAATATAATCTGCTCTGAAGCAGGTATGGTGTGAGGCTAAACTTACCATGATGATGCACATCTCTGAAAAATGAGCCACCAGTGTGGAACCAGGAAACAAGAGTTAAGGCCGAGTCAGCTTGTTAGCCACCAGTCCTGCAGTCAGAGACCCCAGGACTGTGATGCTTCTGTTCCCCCATGGTTACTATCGAGGCACTCATTCGAAATATTTTAAAACTGAAAAATGTGTGTTAGATAAAAGCATTAACAAATAAACAGCCTCCCTCTAATTCATTATCGAGGCTTCTTTTGTCCTCATCGCCACCTGTGATCATGATATATGCAAGAAATGCAGGGAAGATATTTGCCTGAGGGGAATTTATTTTCATTTGAATTATGTTTAAATAAAGTAATTACATTTTTTTTCCACAGAAAGACAAACAAAAAAAATTTGTTAGAGACAGATGCTCATGTCAAAGGTTTTTAATTTATTGTGAAGCTACAGTATGTTCACATGTGCATTTACAACCATGCAGCATTTGTAAATGAGGAAAGTCTGCTGTGTCAGGACTGGATCAGGGTGACAGTTATTGCATGAGTGATGGATTGCTTGTACGTGTGTGCGTGTGTGTGCGTGTGTGTGCGCGTGTGTGCGTGGGTGTGTGTGTGTGTGTGTGTGTGTGAGATTCCATGTTATATGTGTGAAACCTTTTTGTCAAGGAAAGATGTGGGATTTCATGCAGACATGCTTCGCGAGGGTTACAAATCTGTTTCCCTTGTCACAGCTCACTTACTGCAACAAAGAACACTTTCTCTCTGTCTGAATGTCTGCGCCTCACACCCTCCAACCCCCCAACCCACAACCCGCCTCTCTCTCACACTCTCTCTCTCTCTCTCTCTCTCTCTCTCTCTCTCTCTCTCTCTCTCTCTCTTCCATCTCTCTTTGCCTCCCAGGTGTGGTATCTCTCAGGCTGGGTGTGCTACCTCCAGTTGGAAAAAGCAAAGGAGCAGCAAGAGAGAGATGGAAGAGAAGTTACGGAGGAGGAGAAGGAGGAGGCGAAGGCATTGAAGGAGGCGGCCAGATCATACCTGACAAGTGCTAAAAAGGTAATTCAGGTCAAGATTATGTCATGAAACCTGCCCACAAACCAAGAGCTGCCTGCTGCTTTTTGATGACTCAGGTACAGTATATGTGTGGTTTATCTTATACATAAATACGGCCAACCAATTCTTCAACATGACACAGCCAGTTAACTAAATGGTTGATTACGTTTCTGATGGAAATATTTCACTTTTTTACTCCACTGCATTTATTGACCGTCAGAAGTCCTAGTTAGTCAGTTACAGGACTTGACATTTGAAGGTGTCACTTTTATTTCTTGGTGATTGTGAGAACAATTTCTCACTTTATTACAAAAAAAAACAAAAGTATGATTGGTTTATGAGCGTGAAATCAAATCAAGAAAAAAATAATCAGCATATTAACCCACAAAGAAAGTAATTCATTGTAGAAAATTCATTAAATTTTTTAAAAACTAGCTCCATCTGAACCAGCGATAAGGTTAAATGCTGCTCATATAATATTGTATAGGTGATAACAATCTAAAACAAACATATAGTAATGTAACACTGTGAGTGTTAAGATAAATTCTCTGCATTAAGCTCATTCAAGTGTATTTCCCTGGTAAAACATACATGCTTTTGTCATCTTTTCACTTGAATGTAAAACTTTTAGTTGCTATGAAGTATTTTTTTGTAGTGTGGTATCGGTACTTCAATATAGGATCTGAATACTTCTTCTGCCCCTGTGCACAACACAGCCACAGTGGGTACAGATGGTTACCTTCTGTACACACACACAGAAGATACGACTCCTAAGAACCAGCTCTTGTCAGAGAGGAAGTACATGCAGTACTGTGAACATGAGAGGATCCAAACTAAGCTCCATTGTTGCCACAGAAAATACTGTTTTTTTTTCTTTTCTTTTTTTTTTAAACAATCTTAAAGAGGTTTAAATATACCCCTGTCTCTCTCCCACTTCCTCCGACACACACACACACAAACACACAAACACACACGCATACACACACTTGGAGTGATGTGTCTCATTCATTCTGTCATTCTGTCAAGGAGCAATGCCTCTATGCAGCAGTGATTCATGTTAGTTTAAAATCCAATAGGCTTGTAAATCAGACAGCAGGGACTGAGGGGTGGCAGGCCCCACCTTCCACTTTTTTTTTTCTTCTCTTTACTTTCCTCTCCTGTTCGGGGGGGGGGGGGGGGGGGGGGGGGGGGGGGGGGGGGGGGGGGGGGGGGGGGGGGGGGGGGGGGGGGGGGG
>JAQMCX010000057.1:6854836-6939582 GCA_029814765.1 Acanthurus leucopareius | reverse complement strand
GACACCAGTGCTCATCTGGAGCGTATGAAGAAGAACATGGAGCAAACCATCAAAGACCTGCAGCACCGTTTGGATGAAGCTGAGCAGATTGCCATGAAAGGAGGCAAGAAGCAGGTGCAGAAGCTTGAGGCCAGGGTAAGAGAAATTTGCCAATCCACAAATTTTTTTTTTAATAGTTTGCAGGACCCACATTTTTTTGTAGGAGCCACTAAACATTAATTACTCAGAGGCTTATTTCTGAACACCTGACAAATATAATTTCATCACTTTACTGTCTTTTAACTTTCATTTAATCTCAACTAAATCCTGAGGACAAGATGTTTGTTTAGTTTGGTAGATAATAAAATTTTTGTTGTAGTAGTAATGGAACTAGAATGCTGCAGAGGGCTGCACACTTGGCTCATATTTGTCTTGAAGTCTGCCATCTTCCCCTCTTATGAGCTTATTATTATAATAAATATTAAAATAAATTGATAAATGCAGCTGTTCTTTTAGTTCAAGGACCAGTCAATTTACAATAAATGATTTTCTGATGATTTCAGGTGAGGGAGCTGGAAAATGAGGTAGAGATGGAGCAAAAGAAGAGCAGTGAAGCGGTGAAGGGGATCCGTAAATATGAGAGACGCATCAAGGAGCTCACATACCAGGTGATTTTGTTTTTCCCTTCACCCATACTTATAAATAGTTTATAGTGACATGTTTAAATAGCAACAAGCATGTGTATTTTCATTCATACATTTACATGCTTCTTATCCTGCTCACAATATGCTGTACTGTGTCTAATTGAAAAAGATAATGATTGAAAACAATACTCTGTTATTGTAAGTATCATTAAACTTGGGAGTCTCTTTCCCATTCTCTTTATTTATTCAGACTGAGGAAGACCGCAAGAACACTATGCGTCTGCAGGATTTGGTTGACAAACTGCAACTGAAAGTCAAAGCCTACAAGAGAGCTGCTGAAGAGGCTGTAAGTGTGGAGTGGAAAGTTGTATCTTGTGTGGACTGTGTGCTCAAAACTTATTTAAATTTTTCTGTTTATGATAAAGTTTCTGACATTCTGCAAATGCATGAATAAACACTTGCAGTTTTCAATTTTGGACATGAAACAACTCCTCCTCCACTTAATTTTATTTTTGGATTTATTTTTTATTTTTTATTTATACCCAGTAAGTAAACTACACTACAGATAAGTTATCAAATAAAAGAAGCTGTGTTTACTCTTTCAAATGAAGGGGAAGTCTCTCAGGTGTCTCTTGTAGTTATGTAATATGGTAACTGGTGTTTTTGAATAATCCTGTAGGAAGAGCAGGCCAATACTCACCTGAGCAAGTTCCGTAAGCTTCAGCATGAACTTGATGAGGCTGAAGAGAGAGCTGACATTGCTGAGTCTCAGGTCAACAAACTGCGCGCCAAGAGCCGTGATGTGGGCTCCAAGGTAATAAACTTATCAACAATTTCAACACTTTATGTCCTAATGCCTTTACAATATATCATACAAATTTTGAAACCTTATCACTTAGTGTGATTTTTTTAAATGTAATCAAAAACAAACCGTGTTGTATTTACAATGCAATCAGTAATTATGGAGCTGTTCATAATAACCAGACTAGTCTTTGAATTTATCAATTTTATTTAGATTTTTTATGGATTTATTAAGTTCTATTAGTGCAATTTAATAGATTAGTAGAAATGTTGTATGCGAGTGTGTGTGTGTGTGTGTGTGTGTGAGAGAGTGTTTGTGTGTGTGTGTAAATGAACATGCACACCGCATAACCATATGTCTCACAGGACACATTTCTCTGTGAGCATACACGCATGTTGCAACAGCAAGACAAAGATAAATGGTCTTTTTGTGTCCTGCGCGGCTGAACAGTGCATCAAATGTGCTGATTTGCCAAATGAAAGACAAAAACTGTTTACCAGCGTTTTGCGAGGCGTGACAGAATGCAGCTGCTGTTAGATATTTCAGGCGACCTAACAGCACTTAGACTTAAAACCTCAAGGCTGCTGCCTTCCCTCAACTCCAAGGTGCTGCTTACCAATGCTGTAGCGATGCGCCGTTATATTCAGCGGCACAATGGAAGAGCCCGGTTGAGAGCTTTTCAATCACCGTATCACATTTCTCGTATTGCCTCTGCAGCATAATTTTGCACTTCATGTTTGTTTTTTTTAACATTTCTGCTGTGTAACCTACTTTCTATTTCAAATTTCCATTTTCCCAGTCCCCTTACTTGTCCATTGCACACTTGCATCATCCTGTTTGTCTTCTTTTTTTTTTCTCCCCCTCCTTCCCTTCCCCAGCTGTACAGTAAGCTGCGGTGTGATGACCAGCCAATGTTGGAGCATGTGGAGCAGCTGCTAGGCGAACTGGGAGGAGAGATGGAGGGAGACGAAGGAGAGCCAGCCGTGGATGACGATTTTGAACCCTGTAGCGATGAAGAGGAGGACGATGCGAACGCACCAATGGAACACTGACCACAGCCCCTTTGCTCCAACTCTGAGATTTCACCTTTTCCCCCCATCTTACTTCCCTCTAGTTCAAATGGTCTGATGTGCTCTCTAAAGTGCCTATTTTTTACTGGTTATCCTTTCACAACCATTTATCAAAGATAAAATTTAAATTCAAGTGAGACGCACAAAAAAGAGTGGCATTAAAAGCTGCAGTCTACTCAATCTCTTTCAGTCAGTTGTTTAATGCTTTTGGTGAAATAAGTGACTACTTGTAATGCTTCCCTTAATCTCCTTGAAAAATGTTGATGAAAGAAACTAGTTTTAAAGCTTTACTTCTCAGCAGCAGCGAAAGCAAAACACATTTAAGTGATTTACTCCCTCGTACACACCTACGCATTCGTTTCTACAAGCAAACATGCACAACACATGCGTTCACACACAAACAAAAATGCATATAGGCTGCATGTCAATTACTTAAGCTTTTCCTCAGTCGGGTGCAGCAGTGGTTCCCTCTCCGACTGCGCTAAAGTGAAATATGTCACCGGGATGTCATAATTAGAAGAAGAAGACTGTGTCTGCCAGCAAAAGTCAATGCTAACTTCACCTGGAACACTTCTAATATTCTAAGTTTATATGAAATTCTTGAATTTTTATGTTATTCAGTTTATTCTTCTGCTTTGGGTTTTCTCCTCTTTTTGGTTAACTCATTGGATTCAACAAGAGAAGACACAATAGAGAGAATTCGGCATTAACTTATGCAGCATGCGCTCCTCTCTCTGCTATACTTTTCAAATGTTCTTGCAAAAAGCCTTTCAGAAAGGTGAAACGGGCAAATCTTAATACTTTTTTTTTTTTTTTTTTTTTTTTTTTTTTTAGTACTACTTTTCACATTGCAGCCTTTTAAACTTCTCAGACAGGGTTATGTAGCGTAATGGCATGGGTTAGGGTAATGGCACAGCAAAATAATGGACCGATGCTTTTCCTCTTTTATATTTCTTCTACAATTGAGTGTGGCAAAGTAAAGAGGCAGAGTTTGTACATCTGAATGGTGAAAAGACAGACACAGCCCCTTTCTGTAAACATAAAAAAAAAAATTATAACGTGTGGACATTTTTTGTAAGCAGCAAAAAAAAAAGAAAAGGTCAAAATGCAAGAAATTCACAGTTGTGTTCAGGCTGGATGTGTCAAACTGTAAGATTTTAAGACGTTAGCTGTGTGTATCGAATACTGACACAATATATGTGGGTTTTTTTTTTAAACAGTCCATCAATGTGTCTCTTGTTTTTGCTTCTTTATTTTTGCCTGAAGCTTATTTCCAAAACACAGTTTGTACAGTTTCATTTGCACATCATGCATTTCAAGCACCTGAAACTACATTGGACAGTTGTGATTTTTCTTAAGCCTGATAAATGTGTTTTTTTTCTATGCTGACATTTCCTCCACCACTCTTTTGGGGGGGGGGACTGCTGTATGTGACGTGCATGCCTTAAAACACATCCACCACAGAGTCTTTCTCCATGCACCATGCCTGTTAACAGAACACAGCGCACCACAGGCGTTCACTGCTGCGCGGCCCCTTTGAAGAATTTCATAACCGGTAAATGGGAACGTTATCTGAGATGCTGCTCTTGATAGCAACCAAGCTGCAAGCTGAGAGGCCTGTTTGGGATCACAGGGGTCCAGATACCATGATCTGATTGTGCGTGTTGGTGTTTAAAGAGCGTAAAATAAAGCTCAAGAGAAAACTTACCGATATGATGTAGTGTGTATGTGATATGATGTGTGTGTGTGTCTATGACAGGTAGATGTGATGTGATGTGTTCTTTGTGGACTGAGCTTTACCCAGAAGTGTTCATGTTTGTGGCATTCAGCATTTTAAGAATAGTCAGTATTTTGTATTTCTGTCAATGCACCATGAGTACAGGCCTTTAAGGGCTGACTGCTTGTAGTGATGCTGTTATACAATATTCAGTTTTTAAATTAAAATGGCTCCAATCTGCATCTGTGTTTACGCATTTTTGTTTATGTGTTTGCTTTGTCCAAGCAGCAACTTCCTGGGGTAAATACAAAAACAACACTGAATGGCCAAAAAACTGCAGTCCCTCTAATGGCCACTTGAGGCTGCCTCCAAAAGCACACCACACAAATACCCAACTTTACTGCAGAAATTATCATGTTTACAGACATTGTTGTTCAAGGTCACACTCAACCAGAGGTAGCACAAAGTTCTGTTCACGTTTATTTCTTCAGATTTGTTACTAATGTGACTGAAAATCAGACTTGTTTATCAGACCCCGTAGGCAGAATTTGCATAAAATTGTGAGATTTAACTATAATTAAAGAACAGTTTAATTAGCACCTTTGAAACTGCATTAAATACAAATTTAACAACAGTAGTGGAGCATCACATTGCTGAGCCCTTTTTTTTCCAAACTCAACAATGAATTCAATTTATAAACAGATTTTAAGTCCTGAACATACTGCTGATAATGAACAATAATTATACAACAACCTTCCTCTGAATAGCCTTACCACAATTAACCAAAGCTTAAAACACAATAACCGATGATAAAGAGCTATGGATGCAGAGGGGAGTGCAACAGGAATTCAACTGACATCAAAAGCAGCAGAATAAAATATGAAAGAGGATAACACAGAGATGCAGAAACAGTATGATCCTCACAGCGGCTGCAGCCACAAACACATTTAAGCAAAAACAGCCGAGCAGTTTTTTAAAAATGTAGTGTGCATCTTAAATACAAACTATGACCTTCCTTATTTTTCTAGCTATGGCAAACCAATAGAAAAAAGCTTTGTGGCTTGGCAAGGCTGCAGCCGATGACATCCCTCTGTTACATTACCTGTCTAAAGGTCAGTCAGAGCCGTGTGCTCTGTCCAGTCCTCAACAATCTGCCCAATTGGTTGAACTTCTTTTCTTGACCATTCTCAATTCATATAACCGGTCCACTTGACCTCCTTGTCCCATTATAACCAGTCTACCCATCCTTTCTGTCCAATCGTGCCCCTCACAGTTTTCAAAACCTTTAGAGCCGAAAGAGGCTCGGTCCCGACTGTGACAGAAATTGTCAGAAACAGTGGAAAGATCTCACACAGCTCACTGAAGGTAGAAGATCATAGCCAATATTGCAAGAGCAGAAATCACTGCTGGAGGACCCACCATGAGCATTTAAGCATTTAACCAGACCAGCATGCTCCGGTTGGTCGGGCAGCAGATTGGATGTTTTTGATTTGTGTCACTTGGCACGCTCATTGGATGGTGCATTAAATCAGTGAATGATTAAGATGGATACAACCTTAATTTAAAAAAATAAATTTAACAGCCCTAATATTCAGATGTGTTTGTTCATTCTGCTGTCACATCTGGAGAGAGTGTGTTAGTGTCGCTGATTCCTTTTTGGTCTCTATTGTTAATTCCCCTATTTATAACAACTGTACAGGGGAATCAATTTTATATAACTCACTTGTTCAAATTATATTAAGACTTAAAATGATACATAATTTAAGGCATTGCCATTTTGAGTGAAGCATGTGTCCATGTGGCTCTGCTGCAGTGCTGTGTGATTAATGACTCCAGCCGTGAGTGAACAACGGCGGTCAGTCCTTTCCTGGTTATTCTGGGCTGACCCAGCGTGAGCGGGCCATAGTGGTCACGAAGTCTCAGGTGATCTCAAAATCCTTGGTCGTCTCTCACCTGCACATCAGCCTCAGCGCTGCAGGAATATTTTCCCTTGCTGAGAGAGGGGAGTGCGGTTTCTATACAAGGACAAACATTCAATCACAGGCAAAGGACACACACTGTTTACTCTCATTCTTTCCCACTCAATGCCGAAAAATTGCTCCCTGAAAGTCCAAAATGGCTCTTTGACAGACCAAAAGCACAGATATAATCACTTTTATAAATATATATTGCCACACCACACAAGGTTTTATTTCTCATGTTCCGGTGTTTCAAATATCAGTAAATGAATAAATATACACCTAAACAAAAAAATCATTAAGCCTGCATTATATGCATGCCTGAGGTACAATTATTTGTATTTGTTTTTACCTGCATGTCAAGCTTTCTTTGGAGACCTAAGCAGCATGTGTTCAGTCTCCAAGGAAACCAGCCCATAATTAGTATTTGTGAGTGTGTGTGTGTGTGTGTGTTTGTGTGTGAGTGTGTGTGCGTGTGCTTGTATGTGTTTTTTAATAATCGACGGTAATGAGATGAGCGGAGGAGAGAATAATCCTGGATTAACAGCTTAAAAATGCATGTGTCGTCATAACAACATCCTGATTGGGACTTAAGTCAATGAAATACAGACACACAAACTCTCAGCAACCACACACGGCACACACACGCATACACACACACTTCAGCCGCCAATTGTCCATGCATCAGATAGCTGAATGCTACAAGCAGTGTGTTCATGTGCTGTTTATCCTCTGTTGGTGTATGTGTGTATCGTTGACTTAATTAGCGAGTTAAGCGGGGGGCTCCTCTGAAGGGATTAAGGGGGAAATTATCAGAATCTGGAGACTTAAAGCTGAAACCAGCTAAACGGAAACAGGAGGAGGGAGATCAGGGCTCAGAGGAGAAAAGAGTTTGAGAGGCAGTTCTGCTGTTTAGATGCACATTCACATGTTAACTCGTGTAAATTGTGCTCTTGAAGTTACACGCAGGCACTCAAATTTTCTTCAAGGTGTACAAGCATTTCTTTCAGCCTCTCAAAGCCATTACTGGGATGTTTTTAAATCACGGACACTGTGTTTGTGTTCAGGAGTGGGTTTACGGGTATTGTATGACACTACAGTAAGTGACAGAAATTTAAACGTGCAGAACAAAGAAGAACAAAATCGACTCCCCTGACAGACAGGAAAAGCTTGTCACTCAGCCGCATCGCTTTCTTTTTTTGGCTGTGGCTGCGCATGCAAACGATGAATTAACAGCATAATGAGACCGATGGTTATCTGACACAAAGGTTTTCCTGACAGCCACTGTGAAGAGCCATGAATCAACCGACCTTTATCCTCTGCAGTGAGGCCATTTCCTGTATAGGATGGATTTTCTGGGTAATGGATGAGGTGCGTTTGACCTGGGAAGAGTACTGCAGCTGATAGATTGATGCAAAGGGTTAATGCTCTCAGCTTTGTGGAGCTTAAAATGATCATTAAAAGGTGACGTGGTTTGTCTTAGAGTGGTCTTATTGGAAAAATGTGTGTTTTGCCTCTGATCAATATGGCAAGAGGTCAACCTTAATTATATGATTCATTTTGTAGTTTTAAATGAAATATTTGTAGAGGAAAGTTTTCTGGGAGAGGAGACGTTTTTCCTCTTTTCGTTCTCCGCAAAAACCCATTACATCTCATAATTAACTCTCAGGGAAGTGGTCTCTCATCATTGATTTGTTTTTTTGGTCAATAAGGCTATTTTAGACCATCCTACGGTTTCTATTGTCTGAGGATTGAAGGTGTTCATGCATCTCCCCATGCACGCAGTTTATGTGTGTGTTGTTTTTGTTTTGTGCGTGCACACAGTAATCTTTGGTGGAAACATCTGTCTCTCAGAGATAACATAACCAGAGAATTAGCCATGCTGTCTTACAACAGAGCATCACATCTCACTATTACAGCCTCCTAAATTATACCCTATTACACCTCCATGTGTGTGTACGTGTGTGCAGAGGAGTGTAAGCTATGTGGCTGACAGTGTCATGTCCTTGGGCGACTGTGCCAAGTTTAAGAGCATCAGCGAGCCCACTACCTCCTTTAAGCCTAAAATCCATGGTAGAACAGAATTCACAGTCATTTCTACATAATACAAGTCCTACACAAACAGTTCCGTTACTCAACAAGAGTCAAGCTTAAAGTAGGAGAATAGAATTAAATTAAAAATAGGCAGGTATTTTAGAGGATCAAGGTGCTTATTATGGTTCAGAGTCACACTCAGGAATGTATCTTATTGACGGCAGCCTGAAGCCACTTAGCTTTCCATATGTTGCACCTGCAGCAACAGCAGTGTCTCTTGACGCTTGAGTGGTGACAGATTACTTCCTGAACTGAGACTTCATGGTAACTCAAAAGCTCACAAAAGTTGAAGGTGATGTAACATTTTCGCACCAATTACATGACAATTTCTACACAGATATCAAATCATAACTGGGTGCTGTATGTGCAGGGTTAATGGCACCGTGCTTTGGAAGCATTAGGGTTTATGGCAGCGTGATGAACATAACCAGGAAATCAACCACTAGACCATATGGGATCTGTTAATTATAAACATTAGTCTTTATGTTGTGACCCATTTATTAAGACCGAAAAACATTATACAAAGCAGATTTGACCACATTTTGTATGCATGACTCGAACAAATTAATGAAAGCCTTGAAGAATTGTGCTGCAATTGGTGCTAAAATGATACAAAAAGTACCTTTAATAAAGTGAAGCATCGACCTTAAATAATACAGAGAGATTTAGGATCAAATAATAATGACTATAAACACCCTACAGACTATTTCTGACTTATGGAAACCAGAAATTCTTTCAGTTTTCAGTGAACTCTAATCTTTGGCAAATCAGTCCTTTTAAACTCAATTTTGAGTCATTTGTAGCTTTTAAAGGTAATTTAGTGGCCCAGAAGAATAGTTAAAATGTTATCACTGCCGTCAGTATAACTGCTGTTGCTAAGCCGCACAGATATTAGGTATAGAGATCTAAAGCGGAGTGAAGCAACCTGGCACTGTATGTCACACTCTGCCTCAACTCAAGAAAACTTTTAATGAATGTCACTGTGAGAGGTATGCGAATGACTTTCTCCGCGTTGTAATTCTGCAGAGCACGTTGCGCCGTGAAAGTCTGTGTGCAGTGCAACAGCATTCAAACATGTGAAAGAGGCAGGCTCTGAATGAGTGGAATTGAAAGGACCAAGTGTAATGGTGCCTTTTCTTCCTCACAGTCAGAGAACAGCCGGGGGGGGGGGGAGCTGAACGCAGCCCCACTGACCTGGTTGAATCAAAGAGAAGGGTAGGAGGCGAGATCGCCAAAAATTTAAAAAAAAAGGGATAGGGTAAAAAAAAAGAAAAAGAAAAAAGGGAAGTGTCTCATTTGTACCGTGCTACAATTTGGGTCGATGGATCGCTTCAGTAGCTGTAAGGGGGGCTCTTTTTTTTTTTTTTTTTTTTTCTCGCTCAGTGCAATCTATGCCCACAATCTAACAATCAAATGTGGTGCCAGTAGAGGTGATCTCGCCCCAGCAGTGAGCTCTTTGTGTGACTGCTGGCGTGTTTGACTGAGTGCCAGCTTTAGTTTTTATACCTCATTAATTCAAAGGAGCGATTGACTGAGGAAACCGCTTCTTCTTGATCATAAATCAACTCACAGTCCTGCGTGCTCGCACAAATACACACATGAGCATACACACACACACATACACACACACACACACATACACACACACATACACACACACACAACAGCAAAATATAACTGCTCCAAGGGGGATCACAGGGCTTAGTTAATGATTTAATCAGTCACTGACAGAAAGTACAGTGATATTGTGATTAGTAATTTTCACATGACCTCTGTGTGGAAAACTGTGTCTTTGTGTGTGTGTGTGTGTGTGTGTGTGTAAGACATATAATTCTGTGCCATAATAAAGGAAAATTCTTAGATTTTTTTAAAAGTTTTGTGATTGTTTTCAAGTCTTTTATATGAATATGTTTCAGCTTTCTGTGCATATGTGAGTGATTTAAATGCTTTTGAACTGAAGAGAAGACCGAAAAAAAACCCGTCTTGAGTTGATTTTGTATCTTCTCCCTGATCACCAGCATCGGAGGACTGAGAGGTTGCAGCACATTTGAGTATCTCTAAATTACACTCTGGGATAAGAACAGAGGGTGTGTATGTGAGTGTGTGTGTGTGTGTGTGTGTGTGTGTCAGAGAGAGGGAGAGGTAGAGATAGAGATGTTTGATGCGGTAACAGCTGCTAATTATTGCTGCTCTATATTTCACACAGTCTGTTTGATCTCCCGTCCTGTGGAGAGAGATAGGGATTCTCTGTCTCTGTTCCTCACAAACTCACTCTTTCTCCCTCTCTTACACACATACACACACACGCACACGCACACACACCCACATGCACACACAAACACACTCATACACACAGTCAAGCTCAGGGGTCAGCGGGAGGAGATATAGGAATTGTGCTCTAATTACTGCATCTCTGCAGGGGTTGACTTATTTCTAGCCAGCACCTCAGAACTGGCAGTCTACAGTTTGTATCTTGTGTCTGTATTTATGTCACCCCCTTTTCTGTAGCTCTCCCCCCCTGCGTGCGGGGCTGTGTTCACTGATATCATGGAGGGCAAATCAATCCAATCTCTCAAAGCACTCTGGGTAATCCCAATGCATGGACCATCTGGATGGTGCTCTGTTCTCCTCTGTGCTCTGCTCCCTGAGCGCCGGCCGCTGCAGTGATCAACTGTTTGGCACGTAGCTTCAATACATTCATGCCTTCACCAAACACCAGGCATTTGAATGCATAGCAACAGTTACTAACCACCATAACCTTTGAAAAGCTATAGATGAAAGAAGCACATCTATGTTTTGTTTAGTTGAAAAAAGTTTTGTTGAACCTTGTAAATGTATTATATTCAGGCTCAACACACAGTTCAGAACTGTCTGCTGCAGATGAAATGTCTCAAAACTGTTTTTTTTTTTTTTTTTTTGCTGTGGGCTTTGGGCATCCCTGGTACAATGAACCAAAGGTCAAACTGGGCGTTAGAATAAAATGTGGTCGAAGAAATGTGTTTCTTTGGAAGAGATGATTTATCTGTTTGGCAATAAAAAGGTCTAATAGCACACATTAAAACAAAATATGGTACTTTTTAAAGGGCAGCATCTCACTCTGACTGACACAATAAAAGCCCTTTCATCCCAAACTCTATTTTTTATTAAAGAAATTGCTGCACTTGGGAGATAAATGTATTAAATGTCACTATTACTTTTTCCTCAGACCTTCTGGGATGGTAGTTTTTGAACCCCTTGAATCAGCACCTTCAACAGAGGAGTTTTATTTCAAGACGTGATGAGATAATTATGAGATGATTACCAGCGGAGGAGTGCAGGAACCCAGAAATTAAGATCTGTGGCACATTAACACAAATAAGTTGTTTTTAAAAAATTTCTCTGATTTTTGTTTTTGTAAAATACTGTCTAATAGTTTTACCTCCTGTCACATATCAATATATTCTAATAAAACAGTCTGATCTCTTTGGAATTAACCTGCTACGGTTTTTTCAAATAACAGGATCACAGGGATAGAAGATTTGGAACCATGGCTCCTTCTCTTAACAGACTCTCAGTAATTCAGGGTATCACTTTGAGCAGTGGTAAACAGCAGTGTATTAATGTTTTATAGGATGTGTTGCAACATGTTGCACGATCAACATGAATCAGACGGAATAAGAAAAAGCATTAAAGCCCGTTTATTTTACCCAAGGCTCAGAATCGGATCAGATCCAGTCATCAACATCTTGACAACTGATTCGTTAAGCGCTGTGTGCAAACAAAATGATGTTACATTTGAATATGAAAAGCCACTGAGTGCGGAATAAACACCCTACCACAGGTCAAGGTTAAGTTCATCTTTTATTTTGTTGCTTCCGTGATTCTAATAATATCACTCACTGTCAGATTATTTACACTAGAGAGACAAAACAGATCTTTACATGTGTCTGATATGGAAATTAGTTGTCGTCCTTCCTAGTGTGTATGCGTTTCAGTCGAGAATTACCTCTATCTTACACACACAAACGCAAATACAGTATTCACCAAGGTTAAATCAGCTGTGCCGTGCCTCGCGGTCCCTGGACCGTTATTTATGTTTGTTGAAAGTCACTCTAACTCAGATAACCTGTATGAAATGGAGATAAGGCAAAGAGTATTATCACTCTTGCCCCTCTGTCCCTGGCATGAAGGATACTTCAAAAGGCAGCTGGCCTGTCTGTGGCTGAGAAGGAAGAGAGGGGATGACACAAGCCCAGCTTGTCTTTGAATAGCAGGTGCACCTTTCCCTTTATTCTGGGCCTGAATGAGGGAATGATCGAAAAAGCAAAGGATCAAAGTCTGTTTTTCTCACTCTGTGCTACAACACAGCAGAGGCTAGATGGAGAAACAAATTTTTATTTGAAAACAGTCAATAGTTGAGCTGTTTGTGTGGATGCATGCGTGTGTGTGCGGGCGAGGCCATATGCGAGTAAGTGTTTGCATTGATGCTAGTAAAAGCACTGACACATCCCCATTTCAAATAGCAGGCTCTTATCCAAACTAAAAAATCCCCCCGCCCCCCAACCCCCTCCTCCTTCTCCCCTCTCAGTACTTCTGACTATATTGTGCTGCCAAAGAAGATTAATAAACATGGCAGCTACTCTGTGGAAATCACAACGCCTTCTGTTGAAACCTCACTGGCCACGCTCTGTCCATGAAAGGCTGTGGGTTCAGGGGCTGCAGGGCTACTCGGGAGAGCGGAGCGAGCGGTGTCGCGTGAAAAGCAGGGGATTGAGGGAGGAGAGGGATGGGGTGATGAGACAGCAGGATGGAGGGAAACAGGGATGATATGGAGAAGGGAGAGAGGTGAAGGTGATGGGGGAGGGACGGGTGGAAAGGAGGCAGGGGGTGAGGGAGCTGAGGCGGCGGGTGGATGGAGGGAGAGGGCGATGAGGTGGAAGACGATGAGGTGGACGGGGGCATGGAGAGGGCTGTGTGCTGCAAAATGATATGATGGAGGTTGGAGAGAGGAGGAGACGGGGGCAGAGGGGGGAGGTTGGGGACCCCCAGAGCCATGGGTTGGGTGAAACTCTCCTGTGGGGTCATGTGTGGAAGTGAGAGACTGGCCTGGAGGGTGTGCTGTGCTTGTGTTTGCATGGTGTCTGTGTGAATTGACTGGCTTGGAGGCTGGGAGGGGTCGTGCATGGGTGCAGGTGTGTATTGTTCCTCTGAAGTCCCGCAGTTGTCTGCATGTGATGTGTGTGTGTAGTTTGTTTCTATGTGTGTGTCAGCACTCTCCTGTGTCTGTTCCAGGACTTTCTGCATGTGCTCTCTTGCCTGCTCTTGCAGGAGGCGATATTTGTCCATCTCCTCAGCAGTAAAGCTGATTGGCGGAGCCGTCTCTCCACCTGTCTGTTTGTCATCAGTCCTAATCTGTGACGGGCAGATATTTGGCATGCTGATGGGGTTTGACTCAGTCATGTCCACAGGACAGCTTTGACTCTTGACAACTGCTCCAGGACCCCCTCCACTGTCCTTAACCTCCTCATCCTCCTCTCCTTCCTTCTCCTGACTCTTCTCCAGTAGCTCTTTTTTCCTCCTAGCCTTTCTTTGGATGGCAGGTAGTTTTCCAATGAGTGGGAGAAGCAACATCCTTGCAGGTTTCTTTGGCCCAGATTTACTCGGGGACAGGCCTGGAGTTGGGTCCGATCTGCTTGTTGTAACAGGGGGGGCAGCGAGTCCATGGCCAAGGTCAGACTGAGAAGTAGTTTCCTTTAGCTGAGGAGAATTTTTGTCACAGGCGTCTGTGTGGAGGACTGCTCGACCGCTCGCCTTCTTTTCCTCTTGAGGGACCCTGGGTGCATCTCCTGTGGATGTCCTGTGGGAGCTAAATGTCAGTCCATCCACTGTGATTCCTGAGCAGGTACTGCTCCTGCTCCACTCCCAGCTTAGCTCTGACATGCTTGTACTGCTGCAGGGGCTGCAGGAGCGTGGGCTGTGGCATCTGCTGGCCCGTGTGATCACACTTTGGGGGCTGTGCGTCTGCCTGCCTGTCCACCACTCAGGGCTGGAGAAGTGTCTTGAACTTGAGTGTCTGATGCCTGCACTTTTCCACACGCAGCCTGGGCTGTCTCTGCTGTCCGCCCCTGTCCTGGATCCTGACGTGGATCTCTGCGTCCCCCTGTCTTCCCAGCTGTCACTGCTGCCCCATGTCCATCTGTCCACACTGCATCTGTCCCACTCTACATCCTCCGTGCTTAGGTGTCTGCTCCTCCTGCCCCAGCTGCTGGGACTGGGGCTGAGCCTTGCTGACCGATCCCACTCCACCGCACTGTTTTTCCATCTGCACACGGACCTCAATCTCCCCTCCTCACTGCTCCCTCTCATCCACTCCCACTGTTCTCTGTCCCACCCTTCCATTTTCCTGCCCCTCTCTGTCTCCTCCCAGATTTCGCGATGCCTCAAACTCTTCCTCTTACGATGAATAAATTTCCTGTCCCTGTGGAGGAGTTTTCTCTTTCTCGCAGGGCTGCAACCACAGCTGTTGTCAGGGTAACAGCAGTCAATGAAACTCTTGGGGTTGCTATGGTGACCCCTTTCCCAAAACAGCTTCGAGTTACATCCTGGTGAGAAGGAGTGTAAGGCGAAGTGTGAACGCCAGGGAAAAGTCACTGCATCTCTGTCTCGCTTTCCCTCCCCCTCGGTGTCTGCTGTGTGTCTGCTGAGGAGCTGGGAGGAGGCACTGCAGTGCTCTGCCTGCTCTCTGTCTGCCTGTGACTGGGATTCACTGCTCGGGCTCCTGTGAGGCCTCTTCTTCCTGACAGAGACAGATACTGGCTCAACTTCACATCTCCCCAGGAGACAGCTGCTCCCTGCTCTCTGCACCCTCCTCCTCCTCCTCGTCTCCCTCGTCTCCCCTTGCCTCCTTTTCTTCCCCCAGCTCCCTCCAGCTTCTCCTCTCTCTCTCCTCTCGCCAGTGGAGACTGTAGAGACAACACTCTTCATTTTGCACCTTGCTGATTGGCGCTTACTTGTAGATTTTTCTTTCTTGCCCCTTTTCCTTTTCCCCAGTTTGTGTTTCTTTTTGCTGGCTATTCTCTTTTTGCGTGGCACTTCTGAGACACCCACGCATGGCTTTGGAGGGCTGGCACACTTGCACATTGTCTCACTCCCACATGTACACCTGGACAGCCTGATGCACATCCCCTGTGTGCCAGGTGGGATGACAGATTCTGATTTACAGCTCAGGGCTGTGATGGCTCTCTCCCTGATCCCTCTCGTACCCTCTAATCTGCCTCCCAGAGGATTCTGGGAGTTTGTGTCAGAGCTGTCACTATGAGCAGGGTCAAATTGATGGGAGGCTGCCCTCACAGAATTCTCTATACTTAGTGTGCATCTCCCTCTTTCTGGTCTTGTTTCTGATGATGAAAGGTTTTTGTTCTTCAGGAACAGGTGTTCTTCTGTCTCCACATCGATATGTTGCTCTGCCTTGAATTTCTCCTCAGCCTGTGTCTGTGCTCTCAGCTCCTGTCTTGTCTGTCTTTGTAAACAGGAATGAGCGTCTGTTGTGAGAATAGCTGGCACACGTGGATTCGATTCATCTGAGAGAGCACACAACTGAGTTTGTTGTGACTCCTGCAGATTCTCTCTGAGTTCTTCTGGTTGTTGGGAGTTTAAGTAGAGTGGGTTGCAGCTGTAGCAAATGTGTGGTTGAGACTTGGTGAACTTAAGCCCACTGACAGGCCACCTCAGACAGGTGGAGCCATCTTTCTTCTGCACACACATGTACTGACTCATCTCCCCTTTTGTGTTTTGCTTTTTTTCTGTCTCACTGTCAGTGTGTTCTGTGTCCATGTGTGCCCCTGCTAGTGCTGTGTCACATATGGTGACCTGGGTCTGTGATGGCAAGAATGGAGAATCGTGTCTCAGATTATCAGGTGCTATCGTGGAAATAGGAGAGTGTTCTTTCATTATGTCTCCTTTTTCAATCTCCTCCTCCTCTTCTCTGGCGGCCTCTCTGGGGATTGGCACCACGTCGCTTGGTCCAACGCTGTCAGAGCTGGACTTAAGCTTTTCAATCTCACTGTGTTTCCTCTCCTCTACTTCCCCAATTTCCCTGTCAATATCTTCCATTATTCCCTTTATCCTCTCTTTCATTTGTTCCCTTTTCTCTCTCTCCTCCTCTTCCAGGTCTGAGAAGACGGAGGCAGAGGGCTCGAGTCTCGGGCCCCTGCGTGAGAAGCAGAATGAAACCCCAAGCCTCCCTCCCACTCTCCCTTGCCCGGAAAGAGGTAGCTGGGAATACAAGCCCAGGCAGGACTTGGGGTTCGCTGCAGGAGGGCCTGTATTGGATGCCGGATGTGTGATTAGTGGGGACTCTGCTCGAACAGTGGCCAGCGGCATTTGGGAAGGAGATTGGTATGGATCTTCTGGTGGGTGGCTGAGAGGAGCTGTCCTGGACTTCATTGCAGGGGGTCTCTGAGTATGGTTGAGGGATTCAGGTTTGTCCTCAGGACTGGGGTCTCTTTGGTCCATGTCTCTGTCTCGCTGCTGCATAACAGACCTGACTGCACTTCTTTGTCCATAAGTTCTTCCTGGCACTCTGCAATAGAAAATAATATAAATTTTCTTAATTTAAACAAGATATGAAAATTCTCAGAGTCTTAATTTTTTTCTGAAATATCTCTCCTCAGGAGCCAAAAAACCTGACAACCCCCATCCTATATTTTTTATTAATTATTAACAATGATAGATTAAAAAATGAGAAATCAAAGTTGAATTTTTATAAATTGAAAGTCAGCATGACAGCATCAGCAAACTCTTTATTCTCTTTATTTTTCCTTTATATTCATCAGCTTAGTTTCACTGTATAACAGGTGACTAATAAGTTTACGGTCCAGGTTAAAGGGGAGGAGTTACATACACATGCATACATACATTAACTCTTTAAATGTTTATGCAAAAATTCGTGGATAATAACGTTTGTGTTTTTTTGTTCAGGTGGTTGAAAAAAGCACCTTAGCACTATCTGAGAAAATGTACAACAAAAAAATGAAAGTACAACATCGACCTTCGTACAGTCATCTAAGAGCGCAGATTTTAACAGCTGCACTATTCACCTTATTTGGCTTTCTCAGACAACTACCTCTTTCCAAAGATGAAGAATGAATGAAGCTTATAACATCATCACTGCTGTGAGCCACTTTCTGAAAGCCCAAGACACCAACTTCTACAAAGATTGCTATTCTGAAAAAAAGAAGTGCTAGATTTTCTAGGATTTATCGCTTATCTGTGACCATATAAATCACCTCTTGTATTTTAAAAAGGTTTTTTTTTGGCTCTATGCAACCCAAGTGGGGGTATAACATAGATTTAAACTAACCCCACTTAAGTCTGGCTTATTTTTTATTACATATCATTAAAATCTATAAAACACATCTTAAAATTAGTATATGAATTTTTAAAGCAAAGCTAAAGCCACTTGGAAAATATGTCTGAGTAGCAAAGATAGAAAGATGGTTATAAAAAGCAAAGGACTAAACTTAAAATAAATGAGATGCATTAATAGAAAAAGAAGGTAACTTAAGTAAAGCTATTTAATAATACAGGGATTTATTGTAATACTACAGAGGTGATTACAGGTATTAGCTGTTCAATGGGAAAAAAGAAAAAGAAAAAAGAAAAAAGAAAAAAGCAAGATGGAGAGCAAAGGCATGATATTGATAGTCATATTAATGCTGTTTGCATATTATTTACTAATTATAGGAAAACACATTTAATCACACAGAGAATGGGTGCAATCAGGTTGATTACGAGTGATGTATTGACTTTTTTTTATCAATGGTCTTGATTGGATCAGGTTTGTGAATCTGGAGGCAAGTATCAGCTGTCAACTTGTTTGACTAATTTTATTCACTGCTCTAAAAAATTTAATATATTTTGGCTTTTTTTATGTATTCTGCTTTAAAACTCTGCTTCATCTGCCCTAAACTGTCAGCAAGAATGTGTCTGCATGTTATATTTACTTCACCTGTGGCCTATCCTGGACAACTGAGTGCTCTCACATCTGTGGATGCATCCATCACATCTGAAAAACGTTGACTGGATGTGATGTTCCCTAACCCCTCAAGACTCCTGCCCCCGTGTCTCATTACGCACACACACAAACACACGCGAGCACGCACAAATACACACTCTTCCTACTCACTGCTGAGTATCCTGTTGCAGCTGTGCAAGCTGGTGCAGGCGTCTGAGAGCCTTCTCCTGTTTGCGATGGTCCTTCCATGATTTCGAGGCCACGTTGCGTGCAAACTCTCTGTGCTTGAGTTCTTTCAGCCTCTGCATTACATGAAAATTAAGGGGCATGTGAAGGGAGGGGGCAGGAAAAAAAAAGCATGCAGAGAGCAGGGAGTAGGGGAGGAAGAGCACAAGAGCAGGACAAAGAGGAGAGAAGAGAGGGGGAGAAATTAGTTTTAAAAAGCTCTCTACAGGCAGCTGTCTCTCAAACCATACACATCAGTCAGCAGCGTATGCAGATGTTCTCCTCCAAAGCTCATGTCCAATTAACTCCATTCAGCCTGGAAGAAAGCGCCTTTTCCTCCAACACGCAGCTTGAGAGCAAACACAACCCAACTGGTAAAAAGGAGATTACAGACACAGTTGAGATGAGTGACACGAGTGATTTAATGATGATGGTGCTCTTGCCACTAAAAATTTCTAAAATGTTCAACCCTTCCTCTGTCACATCGGCTTAGCTGGGGAGAACTTTTGAGCCAATGACATCTGCTTTGGAGCTGGAGGATACCAAAGGCATTTATATGATGCTGAAATTACACGTCACTTAGCACAAAGGCACAGCCATTTCCCCTTGCCAAGATAACCATGTGAGGGATTGCAAAGGCCACAGATTTCAGTTAGAAAAATGCAAAACCATCGTAGATATATACTGAGTGTGCGTGAATGTGTGTGTGCACAGTAAGCTCACACAAATGCATGAAGAAATACAACTTAGAGAAAGAAATTTTATTTTTAGCAAACTGGTGGGTCTTCACCTGCATCGTAGTGCACAAAAAAAACCAAAACAAAACAATTACTTGTGTTTTGTGTGTATGTGTGTGTGTTTTGCGTGAGTGTGCATGTATGTGCAAAACTGTGTCCATAGCCATAGGTGCGCCAGTCTTCTCAGGGAAGCAATGATTCATGCCTCTCTATCCGGTTTCCTTTTCTGACACACTTTAATCTCTCCTTTATCTATGCTTGGCAGGTGTGTGTGTTTGTATATGTGTGTGTGTGTGTGTGAGCATGTTGGTGTGTTTCTGTTTGTCTGTGAGTGTTTGTCTGTGTGTCTGAAGGCTGGGGGAGGGGGCAAAGGAGTTTAGAAATAGCTGCAGTATCATGCACCATTATCCCTCCTATCTCCAGTCTTACTCTTGCTTACTTCCCAGTATATTTTATATTCTGCTGCCTCAGTGTGCAATCCACCCATGGCTTATAAATTCAGGATTTGTTGTTTATCTTATATATTTGTGAACCTACCCTGTAGTACAAATTGCGACAGGATTACACCACTCTCACTTTTAGATTGTGTTACGCTATTATCCACCCATGCAGTATGTATCACACATACATGCACACATCAGATTAGCCCCTCAGACATCAGATTTATTTATACACTCACTCTCTTTCACACCCAGATCCTATGCTGGAGCTGACAGTCGTCAGGTTAATCTCCGCTGAGTCTTACACAATCGGGTGTCTTTATACATTATCGCTCGATGCTTAACATCCCACTGTCAGCCCACTGAAGACAGCGTTAAGTATGTGCCAGCGGAGCAGCACTTGTGGGCTTGCATCCCTTAAACATACATGTCTTGCAGTACAGTTGTTGTGGTATAGAATTGTGATTATATGTGTGTGCGTATTTGTTAGTGTGCTGTGAGAAGCTTTCAGGAGCTTTGATGCCAAACTTATTCTATGGGAAATATTAATCATGTTCAGGCAGAGATGCATACATAATGAACTACTGCGGGCAGAGCCAGAAAAGAGGAGGAAGAAAAGATCAGAGTCATTGTACTGTTGATGTCCAGTGATTGCAGAGAGAGAGAGAGAGGGAGAGAGAGAGAGAGAGAGAGAGAGGGAGAGAGAGAGAGAGTCTGTAATAGATGGAACATATGAAGATGATTTTTTCTTCCCTCCTCTTGCATTTGCACTCTGCCAGGTTATTGTTCTCTCCTAAAAAACAGGTCCCACCGCAGGCAAACGTGTGGTTATATTTAGAGCCAAACAAAAATATTACACGCAGAACTATTATCAGTGAGCACACAAGGTAGAGATATTTCCATTTTCCTACTTTGGAGTGGATACTTTTGTCTTCAAAGATTATGCGATCATGTCCCTGACAGCGGGAAGTGATATTACTCCTGCTCTCCAACATGCCAGTCTCTATGTGCTGTGAAGCTCAATCTGTCTGTCAAAGCCTCGATCAATATTCCCTTAGATGTGTTAAGGAGTGCTCAGGCTGAGGCAACTATGGATGAGTCAGAGTTGATTCATATCCACCAGGGCCTTGGAATCAGGGATGATATATTCTTAGGTAGCATGTGAGGGGCCATGCTAATGGGCTGATTGCTCCTTTATTTAAAAGGGAGTGTAATGCTGTTGTAACGAGCAATTTCTGTAATCAGCAGTAAATGCTGATCAAGCGCTGTATTCAGACATGTTTATCCCTGAATCGATGACAAGGAAAGGAGACAGAGCAAACGCAATCAGCTTCAATTCTCTAAAGCCAATAGTCCTGCAGGGAAGCTGTCTTCAGCTAGAATTTCATCTGTTGTCTGTTCTGTAGGCTGAGTGCGCATGCACAACTGTATGTGCACGTGTGTATTCCTATATGGAGCCACTGGCTACTGTCAGCTCATTTTATGTGCCTGCCGCTGGCTAAAACAAAGCATTAACATTGGCCTGCAGTTGCCTCAATTCATTTTCAAAGAACAATGACAGTGGAGGAACAGTCCCATTTAATGTTTATTTCATGTAGCACAGTGTGGGCGTTCAGAAGTGGGAAGCGGCTTGGCTTGGTTCAGAGATTGCCTCTGTTTGAGGACCAGTGTGTGCCCGGGTAAGCGCATGTCTGTGTGTTTTTGTATGTGAGTGTATGTCTTGGCATGACAACAGATAGCTGTAGGAGAAAGCACTATCAGCAGAACCTTCAGCTTGTTAGGCCAGTGTGGAGGTTGCGTATGAGAACGGACGCGAAGGCAGAACGCAGGAGAAAACCTGCTGCCGGGCCTTTTTCTAATGGTCCACTGGCCTCATCTTGTCCAAACCAGAGTAATAGAATCATACTTGAGCTGTGACTAATAGCTCCACGTTTTATTTGGTACAGAATATTTATTTTTCTTTTGGAGGGAGTACAAACTGCAGAATAAAGTGAATTTTGTAGCAGCGGCTTTATGTACCAGATACATACAAATCAACTGCACTAAATTTTAAACTAAAGAAAAAAGAATCTTCAGTTATTTCAAATCAAGGACTTGCAGATGGATTTGGACAAAAAAACATGTTTTTTTTCAGTTTTAATTCAGGTTACTTTGGTGACTGTTTCTATATCTGCTGAGCAAAGAATAAACTCTTTATCCACCTGATTCTAATTCTCTATTCAAATGTATTTTTGTTTAAATTAATTGAAAACTTTAATTTCAACTAGTTGAACTACTGGGTCAATTTATTTATGCTGAAATGTTCATATAAAAAATGTTCTATTAGGGCTGCTAGAGTCCCTTTGACCACTTATACAAATCAAAGAACATACTAAAAATTGTTTTATGTGCTTGACACTTTCACTGATTTTATAACAGTTTACAAAGGAGGGAGTTTTTATTGAACGACTTCTCATCATGTTGGATATTAGGTGTGAAGAAATAAAATAAAAAAGGTTTGATTTTATTATTAGTCCTGTTATTATTCTGTCACATTCTGCCGCTGGGTCTGTAGGACCCAAAAACAAAATCCAATATCAATATAACAAAAGAGTTACCACTTTTCTATTTGCTACACCTCTATATAGTGTACACAGTGTCTTTATTCTACTGTGTATTGAAGAAGCTCATTTGTTTATCTTATCTAATATAAGACTTTAGGCTTTTAAAATTGAAATCTGAAGTAAATGCAGTGCTATATTTATGTCTGTGCCGTTTGTGTTCGTATCTGCCTCGAGTTAAGGTGTTCTTCTGCTGCGTGTGTGCTTATAAGAGATGATGTTGTTGTCACACTCCTACTGTTACCTGCTGGGAAGCGGTGCCCAATGGGCAGACTGACATGGAAATGTAAAGCAGCTCGCTATCAACAAGCATTGTGCTAACACATCCAGATTCCATGACAAATGATGATAAAAAAAATTGTCTTCTTGTTTGTCTTCTTGTGTGCCGTTAGGTGGTATGTGTGTGTGTGTGTGTACATGCAGCCGTAGCTCAGGTGCACCCCATGTACCTGTTTGTGTGCATGGTCGTAGGAATTGATGTGGTTGTCAAACTCCTGGTGTCTGAGGTACTGCTTGTGACACAGCTCACAGTAGAAAAGAGCCTTCAGATCCTCCACTGAGCAGCCCAAAGCCCTCTCTGCACGCTCCTGCAGAAAGAGAGAGAGAGAGACGGAAAGAATGAGTGAGAGCGTTGGAGGATTGGTTGGAGAGAAATGAGAGAAAGTGGAGATAGAGGCATAAACAGACAGAGACATAAAGGGTTATGGGGGCAGAGATAGAGAGCGAGAGGAGTTGGGGAAAGAGGCTGAAAGAATGGCAGATTGTTAGCCATTTAGAGCAAATCAGCATCCCAGAGACATCAGCAGTAATAGCCTCTACATGTGCTCTGCATAAAACTGTTAAACGGCTTCCCATTAAAGTATGCTGCCTTTGCTGCTGCTGCTGGAGGTTGGACAAAGGCACTGAAACCCTGCGCTCATGGCAACTTGAGCCTGGGGACATATTTAATACAGCCAGTATAATGAAAACCTGCGTCTGTATTGTAATGGCAAATAGTCTGAGTTTGACTGCAGTGAAAGCGGCAATTGTGGCCGACAGACAGAAAACTGAACATCTAAAAGGCAAAACTTAGACTTTTGTGCAGAGGCAAAATTGTGCATATGGAGAAAGCAAGTGCCAAACAAAAAAAAGACACACATGTATACACACAAACACACATCAAGGTGCTTAAATAGCACATGGACGGACACATAGCCATGCCCTGCACAAATGGCACATGAACCTCAGGGGATAAATCACTTGTCTGCATGCTCACATCAGCTAGAGGGTGTGTTTTTTTTGGTCTGGGGACATGCACAGTGTTGGGCACAATGGATGTGTGTGCTTGCTTGCGTGTGGGTGTGTATGTGTGTTCAGGGATGTGTGTGCATTCATGCCATACTCTGCTTCAGAATGTAATTTCCCTCAGGCTTGGGGCTGCCAATAAACACTATTGAATTCTGTTCTACACTGACATGATGGGAATTTAATTTGAGGTTGTCACTTCTTTCTCTCTTTCTCTCATTCTTTGCTTCATTCCTTTACTCTGTCCATCTCCTGGCTCTTTCTTTCTGCTTTTGCAAACTCTTGTGCTGTGCCAGTCTTTTTTTTACCTTCTCTTCCAAGTCACTCTTTTTCTCCTTTCCTTTATCTCCCCTTTTATCCCCTTTATTTGCCTTTTTTTCCCTCTGTCTGGCATGCTCCTTTTCTGTTTGGTGAGCTCAGGGTCATGAAGTGACAGGGTCTATTGGCCCCAATTTGCTTCAGTAATATGCTTGCACACAGGAACCAAGGTGAGAGGAAAAGAGACGGAGGATCAGAATGCAGGCAAGAAGAGAAATAACCTCAGCCTGCATTCAAATATACAAACACACACGCACACGCACATGCACGCACACGCACACGCACACACGCACACGCACACGCACACAAACACACACATTAAAACAAGCAGGATTATTATTACCACAGAGTCTAATAATCCCTGTTGTAAGTGCCATCAGTTTTGCACATATAAATACTATTTCTAGGCAATTTTTAAACTCTGCATATAAACACACAAACACACGCACGCACACACACACACAAACACACACACCTACACTAGAGCAGGGCATAAATTGTCATTCCTCTAGCCTGTTTAATTTAGCAGTTAGAATGGTTGAAGAGGTTAGAAGGCAAAAAGACGGACCGGGCTGACATGACTCTCCTTTACTGAAATCAACAGAAAGGTAACTAATATATATTGATCCTGCTTTGCTTTGAGTGTGTATGTGCGTGTGTGTGTGTGTGTGTGTGTGTGTGAGTGCGCAATGGTATCGATCTGCTGTGCAGGCTTAAGTCACGACCAGGAAATGATCCTATCACCCAGTGTGCCATTCCTTTAAGTGCTGCTGGTGTGGTGAGATTGAAATAATAAACACTACGGATTCGTCAAACGATGGGCTTACGCAAGAATACATAGGGAGTGTGTAAGTGCTCGCCTTAGGATACTCCTTTTATGTGTGTACATGTAAATGTGCGCGCGTGCACACTTGCCATTGTACCATCTAACCCTTCCTCTCACCTCTCTGTGCTCTGTCAGGGTAATTATTTTGAGCAGGAAAAAAATACATGCGGAGAGATGGGTGTTTGTATGAGAATAGGTGTGAATGAATGAAAGCAGAAATGTGTGCTGGTCCATGCTCATGAATGCAGGAGCCATTTGTTTGTGTCGGTGGCATCCTGACATGCGATTTCCCTTTTCCCTGCTGAACACTTCAAATCAAACATGAGAACTTTCATTTGCCTTTAACATATACGCCACATATGAATCCTGCCCTCATGCACCGACACAAAGAACATACACACAGTTACAGAATTTCATCTACACATGCAGCACACATTATGCATGCACAGTCACACACAGTCTGTCAACCTGATATGCCACTGCTAAATTAATCTAGACCTCAATTTAGCTCACTAGCATAAATCTGTTTGCAGAGAGAGCACAATGATATCTGCAGGCCTGAATGGACAGTGATTGTTTGCATGATTATGCGCGTGAGTGTTTGTGCCAGGCTGTGAATGTGTTTCCATGTTTTTTTTTTTCTTCTTTCCGCTTATCCTCAATTTGTGGCAGAAGTGCCGTGTTATCCCTTCTCATAGCTGAAATTATGCCACAAATAAGAGTCGTTATGAACCATAACTGGAGTTACAGACGCACATGCATGTAATTCAATGTCTCGAGTTTTTGTGGAAATGAGCAGGTCACGCTTAAAGTGTTTAACGAACGAGGTCTGTCAGCATTTGAGGATGTGTGTATGGGAAACTAATGATATATATTACAGTCATTAAAAGTCCTCAGAAAGAAGTTCTCTGAGGAACCTCTGGAGGTTTTGAAGATTTAAAACTCAGGCACCTTGCCAGTGCCATAATACCTGTTCAAACTACTACATTCTTTGATTTTTAGATATGTGACTTTAACAGCAAAAAAAATATCAAAATAAATAAATTAAAAATGGCCTTTTTATTAGTTGTAAGCATGCAGTTTTATGAAGGTTTCAAATAAGCTTTGCCAAAAAAAGTGTTTCAGAATTCTTTGTCTGATGTTCTTGACCTGAACGACTGCTGATCTGCACAGAAAACAAGAGATCCATTATAAAGGTGCTTATCGCTAACGCACTTTAGCTCTGACTAACATCCTGACAATAAAATGACTGAAAGTGAAACCAAGAACGGAGTGAGGCTGGATTTATGCCTGAAGCCGAGTACTTATATGAAAAAATCTTATTCACTAGATTGCTGCACAATTATTCTCATAGAAATGCAGCTGTGGCTCTTTTATTCAAACTTAAATCACAGCAAATCATTTCACAAGAAAACAATAACAAAAAATTCTGCAAAACAGCTCACTATTCCTTCAAAAAAGACAACTGTCAGTCTTTATGTTTATTTCCAGAAAATCATTGGTGCTTGTTTATCGAGCCTCAGTGACGCTGATGAGGTGAGGTGCCTGTGCAGAGCCCAAAGGATATTAAAAGACAATAGACACCTCAACAGAACAGGCTGTTCAACCTGCTGCTGTCTCAACTCAAACGGAAAATTCAGAGGTTTTTTTTTTTTATTTACAGTCACATAATCTGCAGTTTTTAGTAGCAGCACGGGGACACTGCTGGCTACATTTCACCTTAAAACCTCGTTCTAAAATGATAATTAAATTCATCTTGATTGTTGATATGTAACAAGTGTTTTATCCATGTGAAGTGAGATTACTTGTCAAATACACACTCTAGTTAATAAATCTATTGACTTAAGTTGTTATTACATTTAAAAAAGAGAAAAGCAAACATGATAAAAAAAACACTGTAAATAAATCTGCTTGTAAGTTCAGTTCAGTTTGTTTCACACAGTTTGTTATCATTTAATCAGTTACATTAAAGTTACATTCAATCACCTACTGTAGTGTACTTGAGCTAAATTGTTTCCCTCGTCTCACTGGTCACTTCCTCGCTGCTTGTAATTAAATATTGAACACCATTTTCATGGATGGCTGGACTCAGACTCGACGAAGTTTGATGGAGGACACAGTCACTGTGACACAGCATTCTGATTCCTTAGTTTAAGTTTTTTTTTTACTGTTTAAACAGAATGTTTGAATGCAACATGGGAGAGATCATTAAACTATTGGCTGAAACAAATGGGAGATCACTGCAGGAGAAACTGACAGTTTATAATGATGAGATAAACTTTATACATAAAGTGTTGGATTTTTGCATAAAATCGCTGCTGCATTTATTGTTGAGTGTGTGTGAAGAATTAAACACAGCTATGTTTGCATTTTTATCAGCATGTGCGGATTAATGAGTGTGATTTATGTGAATATGCAAGTCGTGTATACTTGATTACCTTTTATTAGTGCCTCCTCAGACATAATAACTATGCTAGCTTGGACATACTGAGATAAAACCGATCAGACATGATAATTGTTGCCAAGGTCGCAACAAAAGTTTTAATTGCAATCTTAGTTCAGAATGAAACTCAAAACAAATCCAAACTAGCGAATACAGGCCATCATTAACACTCAGTAAAGCATAATGAGAAAGAGAGGCCAGTCAAAACATTAAGGAGGTAACAGATTCCCTCTGTTCAAATATATTAACTCCTGCTTCGAGAACATTTAGTGCAGAGGTTAGAAAAATTAAAAAAAACCTCATGATTATGGCTTACTTAAAATAAAACATTGTGCCTTAATTGCAGAGCTGATACAAACACAGGCCGTTTAAAAGTACATGCCAATTAGCAGAGTGTCTCTAAATGAACTCTTCATGTTATATCACTGTCAGTTGAAACCTGAGAAAACTCTCCCCTTTTGCTTCTGCATGTTGCATGATAATGTGATCTTCTACACTGTTTCCCTTGACATTTTAATATCTACAATCTTTTTTCCCTCCCAGCTCTGTTACAATAATGATTCCGTTGCTATGAAACCCATTGTTTAGAGCAAAAGTATTGATTCTTTTATTGTTGAAGAAACCTGGTGAGGGACACTCAACTCACGCATGCGATGCATTTAACTGCAGTTCACATTCCTAACTGTATTGCCTGTGTTTACTGTATTTATATCCATTTTTCCATTCCTTGGAACTACCTGAGAAGTATAAAATCATAAAATGTGAAAAGGAGCAAAATAATAAATGCATCATAAGCTGCGTGAATTACTGAATAGACCTTCGGGGAATTTAGTGTCGTACTTTACAAAACATTTAGAAAGAATCCATGACAAGGTCTCGCAAAAATATCAAGGCTACCTGCCTATTTGACGGTTTCATTAATCTTTAAGTGCTGTATCTAGCTATTTCCTGTAGAGAGGAGAGAGGAGAGGAGACGGCGAGAGGAGACGTGTGACACAGGGACAATCTGTGAATAGATGCTTATGAATTCAGAGAACTTCTAATTGCTGCTGTGCCTTGTGAGAACAATTCAATAAACAAGTCATAAATGTTTATCAAGCCCAATTAAGTCTTTAATTGTCTTCGTCTATAATTATCACCCAAACATGGTCATGTAATGAATAGAAACAATTCCATTCGAGGTAAAAAATAAATAATTCGGCAAATCCGTTCGCATGCCGCTCCGTCCTCCCTCTCAACCAGTCTATTTCCATGAAACTGCTGCTGTTTTCATCTCTGCCTGCCCGTCTCTAAAGTGTTCCTGTGAGATTTCTGGCCATTCTTTTGGAGCTAATGACAGCTGACCTGAGGGCTAAGTTGCTTGTTACTGTAATGACCTGTAGATCTCAGCAGCAGGCATGCTTGTGCTCTCTCTCACACACACACACACACACACAAAGACTGCCAAATAGGATAGCTGGCTATTAATGAGCTGATATTTGCAGCCCTTTTTGCATCTCCCATGACTGCCTTTAGTCAGTAAACCTTCATGGCCAGTACACCATATGATGCATGAGTATGCCTCTGTATGTACATCCCAGCCTGGGTTTTTGTCTATGTGCAACCATCTGACAGTGTTTGTGTTTGTTTGTTTGCTCCAGATCATTAAAGCCAGTTAGAAATATGGCCAAAGAAAAAAAACAAAACAAAAAAAACCCAAAAAGCACATGGAGCAACCATAGCCAAAACCGCAGATGTGTTGACTATAGATACAGCCATTAGGGTTCTGCTACAGCCAAAGGGACAGATGTGTTAGTACCAGAGAGCTACGTCATCTCACACACGCTGCCAGCAACCAACGCTGTGAAAGAGACACTAGACAGGCAGAAATAATTCAGAATACAAGATTATCACACAGAGAGAAAAGTACAAAGTGTATTCTGGTGATCCAATGTCAGGTGTTTCATGACTCATTGTGTTTCTGTGTAATCGGTATGCTATCTTAAGCACCAGCCTCTAGTCTGCATCATGAATCACCGGTGTTTGTCTAATTCTCTTCCCTTTCTCTGTGCCTCGCTCAAAATATAACCAAATGTTTCGTCTCCCTCTGACCTTTTAAGTTGAGCTGCATGCTAGGAACCGACTGAATAAATAAATGATGAGGAGATTATATTTGCTAATTTGCCCTGTGCCCTTTGTTGCCTTGTTGAAATGTGGGATGCCTCTCGCTGGATTTGATCCCTGAACTGAGAGTCTGTGTTTACCGTAACGGATGTTTTGTTTATGTTTAAACCCAGATCTGATTCTCCTCTTGAAATTTCACCAAAACATATACATACAAGAGCTGACTGATGAGTTTTTTTAAGGCAGAAAAGGTTTTTAGGAAAACGTGCTACATTTATCTTGTAACATAGTCCCTCCTGCAAAGAACACACACCTTGTCTAATTGTCGTAACCATTTTCACTGAGGACTTGTGGGCTGAAACATTGTCCTAGTGGAAGAACACTCTACTTGTCAGCTTCCCATGCCAAATCTCCTTGATTTTCTCCCGTAACTTTCTCAAGACATCAGCAAAGTGTATTTCCATAATTATCAGTACTTGTTAAAAAATACTTACTGGTTCTTACTGGCACTTAAATGTCGGTAAAGTAGAACAAGAGAATACAAATTGTGAATTTTAGAGGAAAGGACATAAAGATTTTACTGTTTTAGTGTTTTGTAAGTACTGAGTACCTACTGGATACCTACCTACTTTAAACAGAGCTGATCATTTGAAAATAATCATGTCCTGTGGTGCCTCTTTAGTGTTCATGGTGAAATGTTTTTTGTCTGTGGTTTTGTAATAAGAATTAGATTTTTGCACATTTACTCAAAGAGATGAGCTGCATCTCAATGAGATTGGAGCTGTATTTGTACTCATCTTAGCAAAAAAAAATAATCGATCACCACTCATATATACTGTATCCACACAGTGTATTTCTGTTATTGTGTTGGCATTAGACCCCACATGGCATTTGAAACGGGACAATAAGCGAATGTGCCTTGTGTTGCTTCAGTTCCGTCTCTCTGTTTCATCAGTGACTGACACAGAAACACCATTCCTCCCATTACAGGTCTGTGTACCATCAAGATGATTTTTATGCAGCTAATTAAAGACAAAATAGCTACACGATGGTGTTTTAAGTCCCTGGATCACACATTTCCCATAATGCAAATCAGCAGTATCTTCATTTAGATCCTCCGTGCCTGATAAATGCCTGCATCTTAGTTCTTAATGTTTCAAACTCAGACTTTCTGCTATGATTTAAAAGTCTCAAGTCTTATCCAAGATAATCACATGAATCATCAGGGGTTCCTTTTATTTTTAAAGCTCTCTAAAGTCACAGACAACATTATGCAAAATGGTTGCAGGCTGAGTAGTGCTGATGAATAACATACAGGTTTTAAGCTTCAGGTGTAACATTGGTGTGGTGCTGTGATTTCGTAAAAAATAGAAGAACTGGGGATTGCAACTCTTGCAAAGCTTAAGCTTCAAATTTAGGGAGACAAAATTAATTGTATGTACAAACTTTACTAAAAATGTCTTATTGAACACTGAGTTAAAATTCCTTTGCAGATGGTGCAGCTTTCGGTTTAAGATCAATAGACATTAGGAAATGCTTAGTAGCTTCCTTTGCAATACTCTGTCAGGCTCGTGGTGCAGGAATTAGTCATCAGTCACTGAAGAAAAGTTCATTGTTTTACTTTGTCTGTATTCTTAAGTTAGTTTTCTGCTGGATTGTTCTGAACAAGTCAGAACTGATCACATGGAAATATGCATGTTTGCATTGTCAGTGCAATATAAATATGAACACAATCAGAGACACTTAAAGCTGAAAGTCAGCATGTAAACCTTGTAGTCATTGTTTTACATTAAATCTAATGCCCCCAAAGTAGATAAAACAAAAAAACATACCTAAATACTTTGATGCTGCTTTGTTAAGTCCTGCTTTCAACCTTTTTAATTTTAGAAAACTGAATTACAGATACTCTGTTAAAAGTAAATACATTCTAAGCACATCTGAGGGCTTTGCTACCGATAAACTTTAGGAGCTGAACTTGTCTATAAAAGAGAAAAATCTTCTCAGTGGAGTCCTGACTTCATATATAATGTGTGACTTATCGCATCAAAATTTAAAAGAGGGTGAGAAATAACGAGAGAACTCTGTTTAAAAGCCTCAAAATACCAGTATATCTTTTGTCCTGGTCAACACCAGGAAGTCTGAACAAATCTCACTGCACTGCTGCTGAAAACATAAATCTATGATTAGTCACAAGGCCCATCCAAACGATCACTCAGCGAGCGATCAGAATTTTATTCCCTGTCTATCACATTGCAAGGCCAACGAGCCTATTTCTGCTGATCTGTCCAGCTCTCCCTGCCTTCGTTCTCTCCATCTCTCCTTCTCATTCAGCTGGGCTCCCTTGTTTTCACATAGTTATTCATGCGCTTTATCATCAATCAGTCCTGTACGGTGCCACATTTAAAACCTGCCCACCTCTCGGCATCCTCCACCTCTTCTCTCTCAATCTCTCCCTGCATTGGTGTCATCCTGCATACAATGTGAGCTCAGTCTCTGGCTCGTGCAGGACGAGTTAAACTGATTCACGGGGGCAGAGCATAGCTTACAGACAACAAAGAAGGAGACGACATCTTAAGACGTTTTTTTCCACTTGAACAAACATGACCCATACTTTCTTTTTCCAGACGTTTTGTGGATAAAATTTGTGTTGGGTGGGATCAAGGCAGAGGCACGGATGCATGAAAGCTTGCATGCAAATTCCTAAAATACCCGAGCGTTCTACAAAAAATGTGGACTCCTCTGTGTCTTTTAATGTATTTTTATGATCCTACCACTCACTCACTGTGCTCTTCGGGGACTTGCATTTGTTTCCTTAAAAGCCAAATGTTTCCTTCCCTTTGCACATCATAGAGAACATCATAAACCAATTAAAGGAAGACAAAGGACGGTGGATAAAAAGGATGAAGAGGTGAATTTTACTTTTGTCTCTGCAGCTTACACATATACGTATGAGCACATGCATATACTATAAAAGAGATTTTTATGTAGTCTGTTTTTCTTGAACTTGGTGTTTTCCTCTTTGATGCTCTCTCCACTGCTTCTCACAGGGGTAAAAAATGACATAAAAAGAGCCTTTGATGGCTAGATTGGTGAGATCTGATCATCTCTTATCCTCTCACCTTTCCTCTCGCATCATTCCCCCTCTCTGTTTATTTCAGCTTTTTTTTCCCCTTTGTAGTCTTTCATATTATTTTGAGTTTCTCTCAGATTCTCTCCCTCATATCTGTTTTCCTCTCTCGTGCATTAAAAGCACTTGTCAGTTATGTGTCCCCTCATCTGTGTGCCTATCAGGCTTCTCTCCTCCTCTGCTAAATGTCATCTCCAGTATTAAATGCTTTCCTGTCCCAGCTGGCAGAAAAATGAAATTATATGGACCATACACTCTTGACATTTAAATTACAGACATTGAAATTGAAAACCCTGTATGGATAAATGGATATACAGTGTGGTAAGGTTGGTACACACACACACACACACAAAAAGTTATGGACTTGTCTGTCCAGACAAGGGAGCTGACTGACTTGCCTCAAAGAGGATTGTTTCTCTATCTGTTATGGTGATCAAACTGGGACTGAAATCTGTCAGAAAGTGATGATACAAGATTACAGTGAGAGGCAAGTTAAGAAGATGAAGGTAATCAGTGCTGGAAGTGACAGATTTAAATAACAGGATTAATACAATCGAAGATTACACGCTGCACTCTTAGCGCTCATCTGAGTCTCGCCGACTCAGATACTTACAGATGAGGGGCAAGGGGTGGGGGTGGGGGGGTTGGGGTGGGGACGATGGGTTCCTGTTGTCGGTGAATTGAGGAATGATTGCTCTCTTTCAGGCATTTATGATTGCAGCTTCTTTTGAAAGCTTTGAAGTGCGGGTGAGCATTTTTGTGTGTCTGTGTGTGTGTGCGTGTGTGTGTGCATGTTCGCTCCGTGTTGCTCTATGTGCTATCAGGGGATAACATGAGTGTGTCCAATAGGAGTGAGTGATCTTTTCTCTGGCGCATCAGAGTGTGAGTGCATGGATGCCTAATGACACTACAGGCGAGGAGGCTGAAAGGAACCGTTGGCTTTAAAATCATCGCTCTTATACAGGAGAAACACACACACACACACACACACACACACAGACACACAGATTCACTGAACTTGCTCTGTGCACATCAGTCCAACTTTGTTAAAGCTGGTTTTGCTTTACTCAAAGATTGTGTAGCAGTTAAGACCCGGTGCAGGCCGGGGATTGAAATCCCGCCAGGACTCTTCCTGCTTTCAACATCCTGCTCTGCCTCCTTCCATCTCTCGTCTCTCCACGTCTCCGTCTTTCTCTGTGTGTCCTCGCTATCGTTCCCAGCTTCTATCCAGCCTTCTGTATGGCTGCATTAGTATGTATGGCCGTGTACTTCAGGGTTTAGAGGTTTATGTCTCCTAATAGACAGAGATTTGTCCTGTCACACCAACACCCACATACAGCTTAAAGAGAGAGAGAGACAGAGAGAAAACGACTCCCTCGGCTCTGTGTGTGAAGGGCCGAGAAAGAACATTTATGTTCTGTCTTATCTCCAGAGAAAAAGGTTCCATTTCTGTACAGACAAAATATAAAGCATTCATTTGTGGCTTTCTCTTCTTTTCTCCCACGCTTTTCATCTTCTTCTTTCCCCCCTCTCCCGCTTCCTCACTGCATCTCTCTCTCTCTCTCCCCCTTTCACTGATTGGATTAAGACCAAAGAAACAGAGTGAGGAGATGAGGAAGGGATGAAGGCTTATTAAGCATGTGAGAGGTGAGATGACATAAAGCTGTACAGAAAGAGCTTGAGGAAGAGGTGTACTGTAAGTGGCTATGTGTGCAAAAGTGTGTGTGTGTCTACGGGGGGGGGGTTGTGCATGTATGGCAGATTTCTGTATTTATCCTCGCTGAAGGTAGGGTGAGAAGAGGGAGGAAGTGAGGCGTTTAGCTGTGGAGCACTTTAATCAAGGGGCGAGCAATCCTGCATGACCCACTCTGTCATCCATTATTGATGCCTGCCTGAGCCAGGCTGATGAATCATTAAGCCACTCATCAGGCCTGGGAATTCTGCCTCCTCCTCGGCCGATGACACTCATTTACATAAATCACACGCTCGCACGTAAACACAAACACACACCCACATGCGGCCACACACATGCACGCAGATATAATCGATTTTGGCTTGGTTTGCAAAGTGCATGGCTCATGCTTTTTTCTTTTTTTTTTTTTTTTTATCAAAGCTTTTCCAAAAACACACATCTCTGTCATACCTGGAAGAGATAAGTTAACTAGAGCTGCGAACACAGAATTTAAAACGGGGCTTATGGTGTTTTTGACAAGCACTTGTCAGATGACAAGATTTACAGAGATGAAAAACAAAGCTGCACGTCCTCTAGACCTCGATTTACATTGGTTTTCCCCACACATGTTTTTGCATATGTTATCCAAACAATCACACATGCACAAACGCATAGCGAACTTCACATGTGGAGAGTAGAGAGTGGAACAGGAGGAATGACAGGGAGTGAAACAAAAAGCAGCAGAGAGAAGCAGATCTTATAGAGTTTGTGTATGCTTCTTGCCTCTGGCTTTTATGGCAGAGGAAAAGTGGAGAATCTTAGCGAAATTGATGAATACCCATGGCATGCAGGCACAGATGCACTCACACAATCCACCCACACATTTTCTTCTCATCTTTGTGGGGGTTTCCCTTCCTCTCCCGCCTTTTCCTGCCTTCTCCTTTCCTCTCCTATCCTGCCTTCTCCTCTCTCATTTCCTCACCTTACCTCCCCTCTCCTCCCCTCTCTCTATTCTCCTCCCCTCCTGCTGTTTCTTCCCATTCAGAGTTGTGACTAATCTCGTACCACAGGGTAAGCGTATACCTCACAGCAAGGGTAAGAAGGCCCCATAGCAGACTCATGCTGAAACGTACAAACACAATCACACCAAACATACATATACAAACAGACAGAGGGAACCGGCACCCTGCCCATACAAAGGAGGTAGCCAAGGCCTTGTGGCTGGTAGCCGGGGGGCTGCTTGCAGACCACTGTGATCCTGCCATCCTGGCAGCGGAGAGCCAGGACATTTCTGCACAGCGCTAAGCTGAGCGCCTGGCATCTCCAATCTGCTAAACATAGGAATGCTGCTGCTCATGATAATTGCAGTGGGTTGTTCTCTCCATCACGGCTGATGTGAAGGCAGGTTGAAGCAAACGGCATGAATTATTAGTGTATGCATCATGGCTTGCGCTGCTGGTGGAGGTAAGTCTGATATAATATGATGCATTGTTACTGATGCATGACCGACCCTGCACTATCTGAATGTCCTAGTAGGTCCTATCTGCTCTGATACATAAACATGGGAGCACACCAGAATGAACACAAACAATGTTATTATGAAATTACATGCATTTTTGCTCCACTTGAGCTCTAGTGTTTTATTTTGCTCCTCCGTGTGTGTTTATGCATAACCGCTCTGCTGAATGCAATGTGCACACATGGAGGCAGTATATTTACAAGAGATACGACAAGGTAAGAGTTCAATAATGCCCTTTTCATCTCTCTGAATCCTTGACCCTAGCATTGACCTTTTTGTAGTCTATTTTTTCCCAAGGCTCTTTTGTCACAGGTCTGAGGGGAGGGGTGAAGGGTCAGGGGTAAAAGGCTGTGGCTGAGACAGCAGAAACATGCTCCACAGCTCGGGGATCAACAAAGCCTCACTGATGAAGAGTTCTTGCCATCAAATTATTTTATATCAGTTGTGGCTCAGGGAGAATCTGAAAGCTCATTAATCTACTGTAGTCAAAGATTTATTGCAACATGAAGTGCCTTCATGACAATAAAAAATGCATCCTCATTTTTCAAGACAGCAGACATCTGAATGAAAATTTCAACATACAAATTGCCAGTGCATACATCTTATATAATGATTTAAAATAATTATTTCAGTCCTTCAGCTCATCTAATTTAAAGCAGCTATGACTTAAAGCAGACTGAGTGGTGTACCCAGCTGTGCAGTATGCACCAGAACAGCCTATTCTGTGCAAGGCACAGCAATGCAAAACATGAAAGCCTTGATCTTATGTCAATGATTTCAGGGAAGTGAAACTTGTTCATATGCATTAAAATTCCTCTGCCACTTTGATCTATAAATGCAACGTGCCTGCTTGCCTTCTTTCAGTCGCAGTTATTTTAATAAATTGCCCTTATGCACATGAAAATTGGAAAAAAATATGATCTGAAGATCAAGCTGAGGATGAAATCCAAGTTGCTTTATTCAAAAGGAAGCCCCTCGGTCTCTGCTAGGGTGGGAGTCATTCTTGGGCTTCAGCTTAAGCAGGAGGTGCTAGTTCACAGCTTCTCTTTCCGTGAGTCATTTTTCCTCCAGAGATGAGAAAATTAATTTGTCTGAGGTGCTCTTGACCGGGGCTTTTGTGTCAGTGGTGGAGAGCCACACAGACATATGAGCACACAGATGCAAACATGTGCAACATGCACACCCACATGTGCATCTAAGCACATACTGAACTGTATGCACGCTGAGTTGATGGAGCAATAATTGCATTCCCACATCTGTTCCTACTTGAAAGCATGAATTCAGGTAGAGCAGCAGAGTGAGAAGCAGAGTCAGAGGGTACAAAGAAATACTGACCACCAATAATGCACAGCCTCTCTTTTTCGTTTATTCCTTCAAGGATTTTTCAGCAATATTGCAACTGCAATATTACTCCCCTCGCCGACACACACAAAATCCCATATAGGCATACTGTGTGCACACATATGCACGCAAACACAAACCCACACACAGTAAGATTCAAAGGCCTAAACAGTTGAACCCTTGCCCTGCTAAAAAATGAATGGGCTGCAAAGATGAGACGGAAAGCGAAAGGAGAGGGAGATAACAGGGGTGTCGGGGAGGGGAGGATGAGAGCAAAGCTCTTGGCAAGAGAAATGGATGGAGGAAGAAACAGAAGGCAGAGGCAAATGAAAAAGATGCAATAGGAAAGAGAGAGAGGTTGCAGAGTCCATGAGAATAAAAAAAGGATAAGATCAAACCACAAATGAGACATGACATCCTACTAAATGTGTAACAAAAAATGACTTTCATCTCTTTATCTCTCACCTGTCATCTTACAATCACCCACTTCCTTTTTTTTCGGGACTTTGGCAATGATACTCTTTTGATAACTATAATTTGAGGTTTTTGTGTGAACGGCACGGTTTAGTTCAGAGCGTGTCTTTCAGTTTCCACCTGAACTGATGTTCCAGATGGTTCATCAAACATTCTGTAATTATCAAACACTCTCTAATTGTATGTGAGTGTGTGTGTTTATGTGCTGGTGTGTCTCCAGGTAATTATCTGATGCTGCGATCACTAATGACCACACAGACAAACATCTGTCCCAAGGTAATAAACAAAATGAGAGGTTGGCCATCTGTTGTGCCTGTGTGTGTATTTGTGTGTGTGTGTGTGTGTGTGTGTGTGTATGTGTGTGTATGTGCGCGCACACGCAAGTACACATGTATGATAACTTGTGTGTGTCACTCAAAGTGTAGATCTAATAGCAGACAGAGCAACTTCGAGGATGTTTTGCACACTTTGTGATCGAAATGTCAAATCAACAGAAGCAGCCCTCGGTTTTCTTGTAATAACAGACTAACTATTACCAAACACTCTCAGCCCACACAGAGCCTTCAAAACGTGCTCGCACACACCCACACGGGGCTCATGCAGGTCAGCACGGCCCCACAGACAACCATACAGTTATGCTGCAAGAGCAGATTTTACCTGTCAAGCATCAGACCCAAACACGAATAAATAAATCCTTCCAATTCATAAACCAGCGTCTTAGGTCTGACAGAAAATTTCAGTCCGAATGGAGGGTTGTAAATGTGTGCGAACTTAAGTCCTTCGGGTGAAGCGTCCTCTCTGTTATTGAAAAATAGTCTTTGTATAGGTTTAAATGGTCCCTCAATTCATGCATTCAAGTCAAGGTTGTTTGCATGTGTGTTTGTTTGTGGCTTTTGTGCATGCTTATGCTTCCAGTGAGCAGCAGGTCAAAGAGACACGCATAAAGAAGTTAGAAGAAGTCAGTCGTCAGTAAATTGACTGAACATCATCTGCATCTTCAGAGGTGAACAGGCATCACAAAGGCAGCCAAGCGAACTCGAGCAGATGCACAAAGACACCTATACATAGGAAGAAATGAATGCGCTTGTATAGCTTCCTCTTTTTCCCCCTTTTCTTTCCTGAAGGCGTGCTGTGTTGTTGTTCAGAGACTGGCAGGTTATGTCACCTCAAACAATGGGTTCATTTACAAGTTACACAATGCAGCACAAACAAGCAGGCAGGAAATTCGCCAGGTAAAAGAGAAAGAAACAGAGGTGGAGGCGAAAAAAAAAGAAAAATCAAACAAAGCTGAGAATGAGTTTGGAAATCTCCAAAAAAATACTGAGGCAACAGAATAAAAAGACACCACATTTCCTCTGGGGAACCATCCTGGTTATCAAGTAGAGGTTATTATGCTATGAAGCACTAATGAATTCATTAGCTAAATGAAATGTCAATAAAGGCTTGAGAGAGTGTTAAAATCGATGCCAACTGTCTTGCTCTTCCCCTCTCTCTCCTCTTTCTCTTCATCCTATCTCACCCATCTGTCCCAATTATCCACCTTTCTCCCCAACACACACCCGCGCACGCACTCTCTCCGGAGTGTTGAGTGTAAACTGTGATGGAGGACATTAGCGGTGATCAGTGGGAGCACTTTGCAGCGGTCAGCAGGAATGGTCCAGTCATACAGGACTTTAGTATTCAGCAGCACTCACCTGCTCACTCTCAAACTGCTCCTCCAGGGCCTGATGGCTGAGTTGGTGTGTGTGTGTGTGTGTGTGTGTGTGTGTGCGCGCACGCCCGTGTGTGTGTTTGTCTGCATTAACATTACGCTTTATGAATGTGAGTGACTGCAGCATTAGGGGCACTGACTCTGAAATAGCCCTTCTAACGACATAAGACTCGACAACTCTATGGCCACTTTTAAGCAAACATCTTTTTATCTTCAACTCACATTTAGCTAATCTCTTTCTTTCTGACATTTGTTGAACTTCATAAATGTTAAGATGCTTTTTCCGGCTTAATCATCCCATGGGTGTTCTTTGATACTGAGCCTTTATCATTGCTATTATCATGATCATTAAAAGTTCACAAAGAATCCTGGGTATTGTGTTTACAGCCATGAGCAAACTGGCACGCCAAATGGCAGAGCAGTTGGATCATCTCACCTCTGTCCCCCCCGTGATGGCTTCGTATTTGAAGCTGAGTACTTGACTCACGCGGAACACGGCCGTGTTTTTGTGCTGCTAAATACTTGTTTCAAGATAATTGTTCGGGGCATATGTTTAAATGCCACCTCATTTACATAAACACTGTTCAGCTCCCTGCGGAATCAATAAAAACACAAGGGTGCAATCGCGCGCACACACACACACACACACAGACACACACACACACACACACATACAGACACACGCGCCACATTTGCACTCGTTTTGACACTGTGCTGTACAGCCGACGACTCATCTGTTTTTCTGCAATGGCAGTGAAATATACATCAAAGTGGTCTTCTGCGGATGAGCGGCTAAGTATGCACACACACACGGTTATAATATTCAACAGAGGATAGGTTTCTGAGGGAAAACTGGGAGACGGAGGGAACAGACTTTTTTTGGACGACAGACAGCAAAAGAAACGGATGGTGGGTATCGATTTGGATCCATTTAAATTAAGGCATATATTAAGGATGTATTCGTCCTCTTTGCACACACCTTTCTGTTGCTACACCTCTCCTTCTGTCCTCCCTCTATTCTCTATTCTTTGAAGTGTTAATGAGAGTTTGAAGAATGACTCACCGCTGGTGATTAGCACTAATATACATACAGGAACCAAAATTTAGACACATCCGAGAGACCTATTACAATGACTAATTAGTGATGATAAAGTAGTAATGAGCAAAATCCTAATCTAGACATACCGCCGCACTCCATAGGGACACTGACTAAACAACAAAGCAGAGAACTCTTACAAACACGGGAGGATTTGTTGTGGAAGAATTGGGGGCCTCTGTGTCGAGACAGCTGTTCTTTAACCCTCATAGGCGCCCAGTATTTTCTTAATGCTGCAGCGCCTTATCAAAGTGAAGACAGAAGAAGTTACCCCTGACAAATCCTACTTGTAAAATCCTTTGTACTCCACTGATCTAAGCTAAATCAAAGGGCAGCTAGCTGTTGTGCTGGCTGGCACGGCATCGCCTATAGCAGAATCGACACGAGCAAAAGGCGTTACTCAGCATGTCTTGAAGGGATGCGTTGAACTCACCGGCTTCTGGCTGGAGGACTTTGTTTCACCGAACCTGAGAGGTCATATGGAACTACTTGACCACGAGCGCTGCCTGTTTATCATGCTGACAGGCCTATAAATTTGGCCACGTCTAAGCTAATATGGATAAATCTGAAAGCACCTCTTTTTTTTTTTTTTTTTTTGACCTTCCATGTCTACTCAGCCAGCATTTTCCAACATGTAAGACTTTCTACATGCAGATGTATCTGGTCTAATTAGGACATTGATGTGGAGGAACATTATGTCCCTACAACTGTGAATGACGCCTACTATAAAGCCTCCAGCTTGAGGGAATAAAATGTATTGAACATAATGTGAACTTCTTCTTCAGCTGGCCTTGTAAAGGTCAACTAAATCTAAACTTGTGAGACCCTGAAGCTCTAGCAAATACAATGTTTTGTGTAAAGACAGTTCAGCAGGGTGATGGCGTGAATGGAAACATTCCTATTAAACCACTACTGCTCATGGTTTGAAATTACATTTTTACTTTCTGATGATATTTGAACAGTTATTTGAAATGTGGCTGTACAATCTCTGAATGTTTAACATCAGATCTGACCTAAGCTTTGGCCATTCAATATTACAAGTATTTTTTTTTTATTGAAAACATGTAACAGTGCAAACAGCCAAGGTGTAACTTATAAAATGACCGATTAGTTGCTTCAGTTTCAGGGTCCTGTGTTGTTCATGCCAGACTGCAGTCACACGGTCATGGCTGACTGGGAAATTTAAACAGGACGGAGCCGTCGCTGATGTTTTAAGTAACTCCTGTTCTTTTCTGGCTTTGACAAGTCATAATTTCTGCAGTGACTTAAGGCTATTGTGACTGCAAAACTAGAGTTGAGGATAACATTGATTAAGATAAGTAAATGCAGTTTTACAGTCTATGACAGGCACTTGAGTGCACTATAACAAGAAAGAGCTTTCAAACAGTCCTGGCTTGTAACAGATTACATTCTGTTTATGAAACATCATTAGTGTTTGGCAACAACATACAAGAGTTTTGAATTTTTTTCATGGAAAAACATTACTTTTTTAGCTCCCTTTATTCTGGAAATACATGCAAAGCCACATCGCTTCACCTGCATAAAATACAGTGTAAAAATGAAAGCTGTCTCGTTTAAATCTGTAAATATCTAATCAAAGCACAACTAAGCAAACCTGTGAATCACAGAGGTGCAACTAACTGAATCTAATTAGTTTGTCTATAGTATTCAAAAAGTTATGATGTGACCCATCACAAGTTCCTAGATTTCTAAGTGAGATTTTCAAATGTTTCATTTTGTCTGACCAACAGTCAAAAACTTAAAAAAAACATTATTCTACAATGATAAGAATGAACTCAATCAAAAGCATTTAACTAAATGACAAAACTGTAGCTAACTGATTTTCTTTCAGTTAGAAAGTCCATTAATTAACCATTCATTTTAACGCTACATTTAGTGCCAACTTCTGACAAAAAGACCTTGTAAATTTAAATGGACTCCCCATCTCAAACAAGCATCAGGCCTCTTCAATTTCATTTTTGTCACATCCTCAAATGAACAGAAACTCGCCCATTTTTTAAAAAAGGCAAATGCATCCATTAGTCTTAAACTGTAGATATTCTTAATGTAGTTATTGAATTACATCCAAATTAGACTCAAAGTGAAATAAGACTCATTTATCAGAAGGAGACCAAACTTGTTGCAGAGGCTTTAAAAAGTGAGCTTTTGTTGCTTCTACAAGCAGATCAATGGAGCTCTGAGACTGATGATTCAAATCAGCAAACTTAAAAGGGGAGCCCTAATTTGCAGAAACTGAGATATATATGCACGTCATACGTGTAGAAAGTAATTATCTGCTGGTGGTTAGATAATGTATCCGTGTGTGTGTGTGTGTGTGCGTGTGTGTGTGTGTGTGTGTGTGTGTGTGTGTGTGTGTGTGTGCGTGTTTGCATGCATTTGTGCAGTTTGTACAGAAGTTTGCAAGTAAATTCCTGAATGTGATTCTTTGCATCCCTGCTGCTCAGAGTGTGTATGCTCAACACTGCTCGCTCATTCCCATCACATAGTGAGCGCGGGCCGAACATGACAGACTGGTAATGACTTCAGTGCGAACACACACGCGCGCTCACACTCATACACACATACCAGCTGCTCCTTTCCTCCTTTCTCATCAAACTTGTCATCAGCTCCGCCAGTTTGTCTCGTCTCACATTAAGAGCTCATGAATAATGTGTGATTACCGGAGACCCTCAAAGCAGCTCCTGAATCTATGGCATGTACACACACACACACACACACACACAAACCCTCACACACCTTAATTCACAGTCCAAAACATCATGTACATATTGTATTCACTTTTGTTTTCCTTGTTTTCCTCTCTACTTTGTTTCAATCTATTTTACACACTCTTTCTTCATCCCTGAAAGTGCACACACTCTCTCTCACACACACACACACACACACACACACACACACACACACAAACATAAACACAGACACACAAACAAAAAAGAAGAAAAAAAATGACAGTCAGAAAGTGCACACAGACAGAGGGACAGTTTGCAACTAAATGCCAGTTTGATGGCTCAAAGGGACCACCGGCACCAGGGAAAGGTCAGAGAGTTACCCTACCAGGCCGAGCAGGTCACACACTCACATGCTCATCAACACACTCCCAGACACACACAGCCCAACACACACCTAAAAAGTACTCCCCAGGTAATTAGTGCTATTTTCGGCCGGGCAACTCATCTCCTCCTGAAAGCACTCAGAAGCACTAATGTAATTTGATTCCTTTAATTCCCATAGCCGTGAGAGAGAGAGAGAGAGAGAGAGAGAGAGAGAGAGAGAGAGAGGGACAATGGCTTCATGGTTGCATACCTAATTTCTCCTGTTTCAAATATTCCCATCTAGTGTCTTCTACCAACAAAAATCACTCCTTTATGGCTCACGAAAAGAAAAAGATCATCCCTTGTAAAAATATCCTCCTGTGTCATCCACCTCCTCAGTAGATGACAGTGCCACTGGGTCTGCTAAACTACTGTTGTCTTATATCCTGCCCACACTGTTTACACACTTTTTTTTGTCTCTTTATACTTGTGAAGAGCTTACTATGACAACACTAATTTTCTCACCCTTTTAATGAACTAGCCCCAAGAAAAGAAGAAGAAGAGTGGCTGAAATAGACTCTTTTACAAGCTCAATTACTTAAACTATGTATTTAGAAAACAAACAAACACAGGAACACACCTTTGGGAAATCTATTAAGACCTGCATCCTCGCTTACCGGTGAATCACTGGTTGCCGCTGGACAAAGCGGTCCTCTGAAGACTCCCTTGACGCGCCGAAAGTGTCCATTGCTCAGGTGTGTGGAGCTGATAACCAGGTAATAACACGCGCTGCACGCCATCCCAGGGGCCTCGCGGGGCTTTGGGCCCATTTACCCTACGGAGGTTTTCTCTTCGTCGGGTCCTGGGTGATGACGGTGTCCCGGAGGCCGCCAAAGTAGGATCCCGCACGGATGTTGCGCAGGTGCGCGAATGGGCCGGTGCGGCGGAAGGCGTCTCACTCCTGTCCTCTGTTGGGAAGTCTGTGCCTGCATTTAAAAAAAAAAAAAAAAACAGAGACAGAAGAGAATGCATCTGTGTGATGAGTGCGTGAAGAGAACTACAAACAAAAAAGAGTCAGACTGAGAGAGAAATGAGACTGAGAGACGACAGGGATGTTATACTGACCGAGCTCTGCCGCTGGAGTCTGCGCTTGGCATGCTGTCGTCGGTCGGGCTTAAATAAATGAATGAGCGCCTGTGGAGCGCCAGAGGAAGAGAGGAATCCATCCAGTTTCTGTTTCACGCACACGCATACAAACACACACACAGACACACACACACACACACGCACTCTCTGTTGCTCACCCCCCTCTCTCTACCTCTTTTTTCTCTTTTTCTGCCTTTTTTACAGCCCACTGTAGAAAGTGCATGCAGTCTCAGCCAAGCAGCAACAACAGCACAACCCAACTGGGGTCCTCAGTAAAGAAAAGGGAAGCAGAGACTCTCGCAGGTGCACCTCCGCTTCACGCACACGTCGAAGGGGAAAAGAAAGGGAAGGCATCTGATCCCTCTTTCTCCCCCGCTGCTCTATTGATTGGCACCATGTAATCACCCATCTTGTGAATGAAATTCCGCGGTTCGAGATGAAGGAGACGGCAAATTCATCCAGAGCAGTCCTGTAGTTATTATCGGGTTCCAGCGAAGACAGGCTGAAGTGGTTCAGATTCTTTCTCAAGGAAGAAACTCTCTCTCTCTCTCTCTCTCTCTCTCTCTCTCTCTCTCTCTGTATAAGTGTGTGTCTGCCTCTCTTCTGGGGGGCTGCACCGGAGCGGATTTCTGTCTGCCGTAGCCTATAATATGCAGCCCGTGCCCGTGCGTGGGTCTGGGATAGGGGGATCATTTCTGTCCACGCTGTGCTTGAGTAACTCAAAATTGAAGTGCACCCCCCACCAACACCCCACCACCCATCCACCCCTCCATCCTTTTTCCCCCACCTCTTCCTCCTCCTCCTCCTCCTCCTCCACCTCTCCATCCATCCATCCCTCCTTTCTTACACTTTCTTCTTTTCTTTTCTCATCTTTGTGCGCCACGAGAAGGAAAGAGGATAAACTTTATTTTGAGGTGTGGGCCTCTGTGATTTAAGAATACCTGCAAACCAGGCACCGACAATATGTTTGTGTCAGCCCCCCCACCCCCCCGTGTCTAACTGCTCCAGTCTCACACTCGTCTCTTTTTTCTTTTCTTTTTGAGAGCATCAAAGTAAAAGCGCCATGCTTTTTTACAAGGTCGGTATCGTCAGGGGGGGGAAAGGAACCCTCATTCAGTGGCAGCCTCGGGGGTAATGATTTGATTACAGATAAAAGGGTCTTTCTCCAGGCTCGGCTCTGTCAAACTGCGCCGGGTGCCGTCAAAGAGCAGCGCGGAACTCGCTGCAGCTGAGCCCGGCTGTCTCAGCGGCGTGGCGCTGTTCACCAACGCGGTGCTGAAACGATCCAACTGGGAGCACCCGGTCGCGAGCGCTGCGCGGCGCGTCATGCATATTCAGCCCGAGATTAGGGTGCCTTTTGTGCTCCGCGTCAACACTAAACGCTGCAGACAGCTCAGGTTTTTTTTTTTGTTTTTTTTTTTTTCTTCTGTAGAAGTAAACACGAGGTAGAAGGACACGGAGGGGACAAGCCACCGCGTCCAAGAGAGTCCACTTTGCTCTCCAGTATATGCAGCCACTAAAACCATCAGCACAACTTTTATTTTGTTATCAAGTTCAAACTTTATTTAAGGCAGGACAGCTGCCAGTGTAGATGTTTCAACGCAAATATCTTCCTCTGATAGGCTACTTATTCTCCCACTCCAACCCTGTTAGCGTCAGGGTCTTTAAATATCTGCCTCCAGTGGCTCAATCAAAATAACATGAAACCAGGGTGCTGCTGTGATTTTGATGCACTGAAAGAAAGGAACCCTAACTAAACTTTCTTTATCACATCTTTTATTCAAGAAACACCCAAAGGACACCTTGCCAAAAACAAACAAACAACAACAGAAAACTTTTTTTTTTTTTTTTTTTTTTGGTTTCCATTAAGGCTTCTGAGGCAATTGAACTTCTAAACAGTTTTAATACAAACACGGATGATCCTTGTACTTTTGCAGCTTTCGTGAAAACATTATTCTCGACAGCCTCCTACTCTTTGTCAAACTGTTGCTCTTCTGCAGCCTACTCATTCTTTCATTCTGCAGCTTTTTCCCACTCTTTACCAGGCTGCTGTCCAGGCCTCCAGGCCGGGTTCCTGTCACCTCTCAGCCTTCTCTAACCAAAGCCCTTTGTAGATGCCCTCCTCACTACGTGAACTAGCCTCAGAGCTATGTTTTTTCAAGGCAATGTTGCGTTTTGGTTTTGATCTGTTATGACTGAGGGAGCGTGTGATGGTGCTGTTTTTATCTGTATGCCCACATGAGAGGTTTGTTCCTCGGGGGAATCTACAGCTCCCACACAGAGAGAATGAAGCATTGGATATGTTTGTATGTACTCCTCATATATGGTCCTCTTAATGGACTTATGCCCTCCTCCTCTATGACGCATGACACACACACACACACGCACACACACACACACACACACACACACACACACACAAATGTTTGTGAGCAGACACTCACACTTGCATTAGCATGTTTGTATAAACTAACATGGTGACCCTCTGTGGTTTCTCAGGAGACAGTGGACAGGCGTAAGGCTGTGATGGATTTCCCCAGTGCTTCAATGGTTGGTGGAGCGTACAGAGTAATACAGCTATGTGTGATGTTGTGAGACAGATAGAAAAATATATAGAAAACATGTCAGAGCCTGTCCTGCCACCGAGCAAGTGTGTACAACATGTTGATTGTTGTGTCTGTGTGTGTACTCACATAATCTGTAAGTTCAAAGTTTTCTCAGATTCTCCTGAGGAGACCTCAACAACCAACTGCTTTTTTATGGGACTGATTCCAGTGATTCAGTCGACATAATAAAGAAAAGGAGAGCAATCATTTTCAGGCAGAGAGAAAACCTTGGCTTTTTTCATAGAAGAACTTTTATTTTAAAAATCCAGCCAGAGCAAAGCTTGAAGCTTAGTCTCCTTGACTCTTTTTGAGGCAGATGTTGGCCTGGAAAACTCCTGTTAAAGTGTATAAAGTCTGGTGGAGAAATTTCAAGATACTAAGTTACAAGCTATTTGTACATTACAAATCTTAAGAATCTCAGCAATTATCATCACGTTTCTCTGCGCAATTGGTATAATTTTAAAAAGGGTCCATAAGAAGTAATGAAATGTAATGTGTTATCATGTCTTGTAGAATTACATCTTGGACCAGAGACCACATATGTAATAATTTAACTTATAAATAAGTATTAATGGTTGTTTAATGATTGCAAGTTTACTCAACAAACCTTATAAAACCCCAAACACCGTAAAATAAAATAAACACTGTGGAGAGAAAGAGAATCAGAACTGATTCATCCAGCCTTCGTACATTGCAATCAGGAGGAGCAATCAGGAGAAGTTGATTCAGCCTTCAGACACACCTCTGACACTCTGGATGCCTCCTACACATGAACAGAAATATACAGGCAAAGCAGAAAAAAACCCACTAGCAGATTATGTTACAGTTCACATTGGTAGATTATTTAAGACTGATTCTGGAATTTTTTTTCAATAAAATGCATTTTTATTTGACTTCTTTGTGTTATCAGAAATAAATAAATAGATTCCTTTATCAGAATTTTGTTCCTGACACTGTGCAGATTTCTACCCATTCAACGCTGTGCTTGTCCATCTCAAGGCTATTTCAGGGCCCATTCAATTATTTGAAAAAAAAATTCTCGCTGAAAACAGGACCGCTCTTAACTGATGAAAAATTGGCAATACATGGTTTTTTACAGGAAAGAAAAAGAAAAATCCAATCAAATAGCTGAAAAATTCAATGAAAGATGATTAAGCATTCAAATAATAAAAAAGTATATATCATTTAAAAATGTGGTACCCTTTTTCCTGTGGGTGGATTTAGTTTTACTCATAATTTAGTGATTTTAAAACATTAGCAAGAGCCACAAGGTGCTGATTAAGTATTGTCATGTGAGTCTGCATGCTCCTACATGAGTACAGCAGGGTTTTTTTCTTATTCAGACTTTTTGTTAAGCTTTCCAGGATCTCCTGCTAGTTCATTGTAACCCCGAGTGTCAACAGTGTGCGTGCTTGTATGTGTATGTAAGTGTTTGGCTGTTTACGCTGTCCTGATGCCGATCCATCCCAGTGCCTGGCATTATCAGGTTGTTGATTTCCCGCTGCTCTGCAGTCTAAACTCTCACATCACCCGGCCGCTCCAATTTCCTCCTGCCGCCCCTGGCCTGAACCTCAGCTGATCATATCAGCACAAGTCCCTAATATCAATAAAGCTGCCTGGGTGGAGGAACCATCAGCACACTCCTGCACACATCCGGACACCTACACATACATATATGAACGCCTATACAGACACTCAAACACGTCCTGTGTCGGTTACAAAAACATTGTCTCTGTGCCACTTTACTGCCTGGGAATACACTCCCCTATCACAAGAAAAAGAAACCCAATTTCACTCAGGAAATTACCTCCCATACTATCTTCTGGCAAAAGCTTTAGTTAATGTCTCATACACTTAAGCACTGCTTGGTAATGTATTTTCTCTGTCCTGGAGCGCCACTGCGAGCGAAACAGTGGCAGTAATGAGTGTATCCTGAACAATCAGGTAATGCAAAAAACAATGGCACAGTCACTTAAGGCTCCTCAGTAGTGATTAGAACAGGAGGTCCTTTGCATTTGTTAATAGTGTTCCTCGAATCCCAGAGACCCCAAAGCACACGGCATGTAGGTGTGTCATGTGTCAGTGTGATTCAGTATCTCCAGGTTGTTAGTGGGTGTATGTGCACAGAGGGGGTGGGGGGGGTTGAGGGTATTTGCACTGATCAACCACAAGAGGAAAACTGTTGTGTATATTTTAAACACTCTAATTCCCTAAAGTACCTCCCCTCTCCCTTGCTATCTCCCTGCCCGTGGTGCACTCATTACTGTTGGATATGATGCAGTAATATACTGAGAGGAGGGGGTGTGTGAGGGGGTGGGAGAGTCAGAGCGAGAGACAGACGGCGAGACACACAGAAAGAGAAAAAGAGAGAGTGGGAAAGAGAGAGAGAGAGAGAGAGAAAAGGCAAAGTCTTGGTGGTATCTGTTTTCCCCAGTTGCTGCCTCTGGCTCTTTTTCCCTCCCTGCTCTCCTTATAAACCGCTGAAATATTAGGTTTTGGGCTCATATTGCTGTCTTTTATGCACAGTGAATGAGATTGCATCTGAATGTACTATAATCCAGAAGTCGGGAAGTTTGTGAAAATTAGTGTGTTTGTGTGTGTGTGTGTGTGTGTGTGTGTGGGACAAGAAAACTCTCCATGGCATTACTGTGAAAATACAATGCAAAGAATGTGGTGAAAGCATGAAGGGAGATAAATATTCTAACAATGAGTTTTCTCATCCGTTCTTATAAACCAGACCGTGGAGATTAGGTGATTACTTTCATCTGATAAATACTGATAATGCAGAGTTCAAGAGGTAAATTAACTCATTCTTTAAAACCACAATCATATCATGTAGAAAAAACACACCTGAGCTATCACATGACTTTAAGATTCCATCATTCCTCAGTGGCTTCGCATGTGTTCACACACGTGTTTGCATATATAAACATGTAAGCTGTGAAATCAGGATTTACCACCTCGATATGAGCATTTGTTCATATATGCTGGTGAACATTAAGATTTATTTCTCGGAGCGATTGTGTGTGTGCATATCTCTGTTAGCATGAGTGCATGCCACCTGCATGTGTTTGTGTACTCTCCCATGTGTTTGCACAGATTGTGTGTGTGTGTGTATTTGAGCGAAAGCATATGTGCTCTCACTTATTCCCGTGTGTGTGTGTCTCTGTGCATGCACCAGTGAGAATATAAAAATGCCATGAACAGTTGCGTCTGCATATGGGCGAAGTCATCCACGCATTGGTCTTGTGCTGCAGATTGATAGGAATGAAATATTCTGTAATCTAAATGTAAATGGAAGTGAAATTTACCGGTGGGTTCTGTGTAATTACCAGTGCCACAATTTATTAGAGTTGTGTTTGTGTAAGGTGGAGAGCAAGAAAGAGAGACTATGGGGGAGAGAGAGAGGGAGAGAGAAGAAGAAAGGAAAAAAATAAAGAGAACAAATGTGAGAGTGTGGAGGGGCTATCAGAATGACAGAGTAAGAGAAAGGATGATTTATATTTAGTTTTGGTTTCACGGTTGAGCAGTACAGGTGCAGGCTCACTGTGTAAGGAGAGGGAAGAGGAAATAAGAGGCTGGTCAAATCTGGTCGGAGGGGTCCGTTGAGACAGAATGAAGAAGAATGGGAGTGGATTGGCTGCAGCTCTGAATATGACTCTGTTAGCATAAAGCAGAGAGGAGATGAGGGTAAAAAATAGGACGAGGGCCAGGCGTCAGAGCTGACAACCCGACTTCGACTGTGGACTCGATCTCCAGGGCGGTGGTCAATTAGTCACCCTCTGGTAAAGTGCTCTGATATGTCTTTGATACATGGGCAAGGTGTGAGTTATGCTCTGTCCTGACGTGAACTCTGCTGGCCCCCGCAGTTAAAGAGAAACTATGTCCGAGGCAGATGCACCAAGAAAGATGGAGATCATTAAGGTGCAATGCTGGGCTAACACTATTAATGAGTCTGCATCTTTCACTTGTACATATGCAGAAAAAAAGTGTGTACTCAGAAGTCTGTGCACACTTCTCTTTTTAGCCTCTGTGTGTGTGTGTTTGTGTCTGTATTTGCATGCATTTGCTCACACTCGCTCTCTGCCATTCCAGTGGCGAAGAGATTCAAGATGTAGCTTTAATGCACTTTGACAGCAACTCATTCTACATATCTAAAAAATCTTCCTCCACTTTTGCCCCCTTTCCCCTCTGCAGCCCTCTCTCCTCCCTTGGCTTGCTCCCTGGAAGCTAATCAGCATATTTTGTGCCGTGCAGATGAAAGTAATGGCCCTCAGAGTTTAGCTCAGGAATACACAACGCCCCCCCGTCCAGAATGAATGACATCATTCTCAAGTGTTTGCTTAGACATGAGTCCATCAGTCTCCTGGCATTTTTAGTGCATTTCTCTCCTTCCGTTATTTGTTTTTGTAAGTGACTGCATGTGTGCTATGAACTTTTACCGCCCCTCATCCACCCCATACTTGTTTGGCATTGTGAAGCCTTTTTTAAAAGCCATTCACTGGATCAAAAGATACCGCTGTGTCTGGGTGCCAGAAAGCATATGAATATGTTTCTCTTGTTTGTGACAGTAGGAAGTTGTTTGGAATGGCAGCTAGTTTATTTATTGGAATATCAGTGGTGCTGTGTAAATAATAGATAAGGTCTGTTGATGGGGTCTCTGGTTCGTACCAGAGTACAATGGGAAACACACTGTGCTCAGCCAATTTTTGTCAAACACAGGAGCACACTCAAGAGTCCTCTCATCCACGGTTATTGTGCTTCAAAGCAGTGACAGTTAAAATTAAATATGGTGTTATAGAGAGCAGAGGCTCCACCCTCCTGACATCAATAATCGTGGAGGAGGAGGAGGAGGAGAAGAGGATGGAGGCAAAGAAGAGAGGAGATACAGTGGAAAGGGAGGGGAGCTATCATAGCAGTCCAAGCTGATTTGGAGAAGCCCTTATCTGGCCTGGCTCGGTGCCCCTCTGCTCTTGGCTGCCAGCCACGCCGAGCAGCGCCTAGCAGGGTCAGAGGAAGTGAGGTCATGTGAATCATGGAAGCAGTTAAAGATCCACTTGGCAGCAAATGGCAAATTCCCCACTGAAGGTCAGACATACATCACCTAACAGAAAGAGATAGGCTTGCTGCTGGGGCAGAATGAGATAGAGAGGGGAGGGAGAGGGGAAAGACATGGGCAAGTGGGGGGGGGGTTCTTAATCTTTCACTCTATTGTTCCTTTACGCAGAAAAAGAAGTGCGGGCGATGCCGAGAGAGAGAGAGAGAGAGAAAGATATAGGACCCCATCTTCACTTGCAGTAACATATAGCCCACCAGTGGAGCTTTATGGTGGTGTTCTCGTGCTTGAAAGCAGAAATGCTGTGCGGATAAACAGCAAATGCTCCCCCTACTCATTTTATCCTCTCTTCCTTCTAACTGCCACACACATACACACAAATATTCTCAACAAAAGAGTCCTATTTCCCAGAGTATGAGGCACAAACAAGTATGGCTCAGCCCGGTGCGTGTCATCCTCGTGGTGAGAGCTTCTGGAGCCAGAGGACTGGTACAATGACCCGTCTCAGGCTGCTTTAATCAAATCAGTCTCTTCAACTTCCTAATAGGCTGGTTTCCCAACAGTCTTGTCCGCTGGGACTGCTTTTATCTGCTGTATGGCTGTTTACTGTTCAGAGGTCAGGGAGCTGCTTCGCTCTCTGTACAAGAAACCAAAGCTACATCACAGCACATTACACCCAGGCGCTCTGTGATTAATGTGCTGGGGTATCCACTTTTGTGTTTATTCCATGCACAACTGTGTGACTGCGTGTGCGTGCGTGTGTGTTTGTGTGTGTGTTTTAATGTGCTTGGCTGGGTCTATCAGCTAGAATTTAATCTAATCTGGTAGCTAGGCCTGCCATGGTGACCTGTAATGATTTAGAGCTGACCTCAGCTCTCTAACTCAATACACTCTTTCCCACTCAGCTGCAGCGTGCATATGTGTGTGTATACAAATGTGTGCGTAGGAGCATGCTTGCTTATGTGTCAATACAAGCCTATTAACATATAGACAGTAAGTATTTGCTTGTGTGTCACGCTGCCACCTTGACTTGCCCCCACTACACACTCACTCTTTGACCCCCGTCATTCACAAACGTATGCTTGCTCATGCAATGGCAAAACACACACACATGAAAACACATACACAGACACACACACACAAACATGCCATTCTTTTTCTCTCCATTCCTGTCTCTGCCTCCCTTCTTTCTTTTCTCTTCCTCGACCTTCATTTCGAGTTTATGGGAGTAACCCCCAATCCTATAAACAGGCCACAGTCTAGCCCACACACACACACACACGCAGACACACACACACACACACATACACACACACAATGGTTATTGGATTCATAACTGGGAGACTCCTATCCTCCTGCGCTCTGTGCAAGATGAGAGGTGTTGAAATGAAATTCTCCCGCAGAAAAGCTTTGCTCTTACCTGGGATTTAGAAAATCTCTAGCAGCTCTCTCTCTCTCTCTTTCTCTCTCTCTCTGTCGCACACTCTCATATTCACACACACACACACACACACACACACACACACATCCTGTAAGGCTAGCAGAGGCTGTACGCTGAAAGAGAGAAAAAGAGAGTGAAAAATAAGCAGAGTGAACGAATGAGAGTCAGAGAGACAGAGAGGGATTACGATGAGGTACACTGGGAATGGTAGCAGGATGACAGGAGAGGGAAGAGGAGCTATGAAGGTGCTCAGAAACACACGGGCAGAGCTGAGTTTCAGACGAAATTGATCTGTCTATCTCTGAGGCTGAAAAGAGGTGGACGAGGTTATCAGGGGTCGTTGGAGGGCTCAGAACAAGAGAAGAGGAGATCAGAAGAGAAGAAAGGAGAAGTAAATGTGTTGTCATGGTGGAGCTGATGCAGTTACAGTTATTGTCTCCAACAGAGAAACAAATAAAATATTCAAAAGAACAATATTTCCCCCAATTTACCGTGAAATACTGTGAATCCAAACAACAAGTCCTAGAAGTAAACAATAAAACGGAAAGGACCCTACTGTGGCTTTACAAATGAGTCATAAACGTTTTCTGATCTGCCATCTGGTTAAAATTTGTTCCGTTTAAGCATCTAAAGCTACTCGGCAATGATGACAAAAAGTCCCACCTCAAGCTCTGTTTAGTTGTAGTTCAGAGCTTCATCAGCATATGGACTTTGTGCAGTTGTCTAGGAAATGCAGATTTTAAAATTTGCATGTTTTGACTGCACCTTAAGGACTCCTTATCTGTGTTGACTTAGAAAATGAGTTTCAAGGTTAATTATTGACCTTGCAAAAAGAAGATGACTCAGTAATTTTACTTAAGTGTCCATTTAGAGGCTGTTCTTGAGCTTTCTGTCATACCACACCCTTGATACCAGCAGATGGAGTTTGCCCTTCTCTTACTTGGTTATGGCAAAGTAAAAATTATGGCACTGACGTAATTATAATTGGTGTTTGCCATGTGCTGGGGCCCTTTCAGGATGGATGGCAGTTGTTTCTGTTCTGTAACATATTATAGATCATGTAGGTTGGTTTGCGCAGCTTTCAACTACTTTTACATGAAAGTGAGAGCTGTATGTAGCACACTTCTGTTTAATTTTTGCCACAAAAGAAAAATATTTGCACCAGAATTAACTACCATCATGTTACGCTACCGGATTATGGCTAAAAGAAATAAACAAAGACAAGTTATAGGTGACAGGACGCAAACTGCAAACCTCCACCGTCAAAGTCAGACAATATTCACATTGACCTTAAGGGGTCAATTGTCAGGCAATAGTAAATATAATGTAAACATTTTGAGCATTTGAACAAACAAACAATACAATCATCCAACAGTCGGCCTCACTAAACCCACGAGATCACCCCCCACCCCCCACCCCCCTACCCCCCGTTTGATCTAATTTGATTTAAAGCTCTTTCAATCTCAAAGGCACAAACACAAAACAGACAAACTTTAATGGAACATCTTACAGAAAAGCCTCACTTGAAACTCAATAGACATAGACCTTCCAGCATCATGACAGCACGGCAGACGAGACAGATATATCGAGGGTGAACGAGGGTGAACCCTGTGTAACCCAAAGGCAACTCAGTTTTTTTTTTTTTTTCCCTGAAACAGACTTGTTCATTATTTACAAAACTTTACGCCATGTTATGATCAGCTATAACCCAGAAGAATCACACTTTTATGAGGCAGCATGTAAACACACACACTATCTGCTCTAAAGTAAGAGAAATACAAATTATAGAAGCCATAATTAGATAATAAGTAACTCCCTTGAGGAGTTTACTTTGGTTATCCTACGACCAAGATAACACAGTCAACCTCTATATTCTCAGCCTGAGGCAATTAAACTGCTCCCATGATTGCACCCATAAAATATCCCGTGTCTTTAACAGGTCTTATTTTCAGTCTTTAAGCTGAGTCATTACGTCTGAAAATGATTTTTGTTGATGGAGTGACTACGCTTGAAAAGAGAGGGGTAAAAAAAAAAAAACTGCAGTTAGACGAATCCGGTAAAGACTTTCTTAAAGTCTCTATTTTAATTATGTCAGAGTGGGAGAGAAGGGAGATGAGGTCGCAGTGGCCCTCTTGCTCTCTGCTGCTATCAGTCTATCTTTTAATTATCTACCACTCCTGTATGGAAAGCAGAGGGTTGGTATGGAATAGCAGAGATAGCAGAGGCTTACATTCCCTCATCAACTGCCTGGGAGAAGTGTATGATTATTTGATGATTGAGTCGCCTCTCTCTCTTTCTCTCTCTTTCTCTCTCTCTCTTTCTCTCTCTCTCTCTCTCCCGCTCACACACTAAACACACGATCTTTCTCTCTTTCTTGTGCCTAATAGTGCAATAAAGGATTCATCTCCCTGAGTCGTCTCCAAAGAGTCCCTTAAACTCATGTCTCTCCTCCATCTCCTCCTACGCCCACACGATCCCTCTTTTGCATGCTATATACTTAGCGTGGAGCATTGAAATTCATCAAGAGAGGATAACATGACCTGAAACTTTGACAGCCCTTTCTTTCAAAGAGAGAAGGTATTAGTTGGCTTTGAGAATAAAGAAAAAAATATCAGCAGTGAGGGGAAAAAAAACACACACCGGGGGGGACAAGTGAAGAATGTTGAAGGCACCTTCAAAATGCAATCTATAGACAACTGAATCTCTGTTGCAAGGATAGATTGAAGGAAAGCATTATGAAATGTGTCACCATATCATGAATCACTCTCAATGGCTTGGTATTTACCTTGACCCATGAGCCACTGCAACTTATTCACTGTGCCCCCCATAAAAAGAGACCTGCATCTGTGGGGTCTGTTGAAGCAGTTCACCTTGAAGAAACGCACTACTGTTTTTATATCACAAATTCTATGTACTTTACGTCACAGCTTTGCAAACCGTGCTGATGTGTTATAGATTTTTGGATTAATTCTTTTTATGAATTAAAAAAAGCATTTTGTATTACTTTTGTATGATGTAAAATCAATAAGCATACATATGAAATTTGCCAGAGTTGTCTATCCATCACAATGAACATTAGTTTACATGAATTTTTATTGGTCACATTAATGTTGCTTATTATTGCTGCATGTATGCAGATGGAGTTTAAGATAATAATTCTAAGGGCTTCAAGGTCTGGAAGTTTTGCTGTTCAGGTCTGTAACCTTCACTTGAATCAAGCATTTTTCAAACATTCAACTTTTTAACAATTGGTGCAAGATTTCTTAATGCCGAGTTCACTTTTTCAAAACTCTTCAAACAGTTCTGTTTCTCAACATAAAGCTCAGAAAATCAGTCCAGCTGACATCAAAAATGCACTAATGCACACAAAGAACCTCATACACACAATCTTCAGATCAACATCTAACACTGCACCAAACACTTTGAACTTCTAGCATTACAATATGCGCCACTTAAGTCTGTGAAGAAGCTTTTATTTTGTTCAGTTTTATCTTTGCATAAACCAGAAATCCATTGCAAAAAATAAATACTGCACATCTTTTAATGCAAGGCCTGCGATACATAATCAGAAGTGCTGCAGGCTGCTTCAGTAGGCTTCATTTTCTTAACTAAGTATTTATGTGTTATAAATGTAAATGTAACATAAATATAAATTAATGTGTAAAGACTCACTACACAGTACATATATGTATAGCATAGCTGCAGATACAGAGATAGTGTACAGCGTTAGTATTCAACACCATCCTCTGTGTTTTGCCAAGGTTATATGTCTTTTCCTAAATTACTCCTGGAAAGGATGTTTCTGCATGTCAGATTCTCTGGCAAACTTGTGCAGATATATTCCAGCAAAAAGACGCTTAATCATGTCTCATGTGGATGGTGGTCTTAAACTTTTTATCTTCATGAGAAAAAAAACATTCCTCTGCGGGGTTGGGGAGTCTCTCTGTGTTTGGCTGGAATGAGGAAAAACTCATTCCAAGGATTTGCCCTTTTGTAGTACATACTGTACATGGCTTTAAATCAATAAAGTATAGTCACTCGGGTAGATGTTCTGCTGAAGTGGGAATCAGCTGAGGTCGGTCTTATCTTCATTTTTTTTAAACTTTAGATGTAGAAGTAATGAAAAATATACTACAGCTTATTCCACATTGACATTTGTTGTGTTAACTGTGTGAAGAGTTTTGAAATAGTGAAATCCACACTGACAAATGCTTGTTACCGAATGTAAAAAACACTGTACTCCCAACATCATGCATTAAAATGTTTCCTTTTATATCCTCTGAACCCATCCACTCAGCTCCTGTCTGTATGATACATTAACTTCTCACATTTAATCATATTGATGTATTTGTATTGAATTATTATATTTTGGTTAACATTAAATCTATAGAGCCCTAAGGTCTAATAGACTCTGTAATGTCTGCAGTGTAATTTGTTTGATGTCAAAGCTTTTGTATATCTTTGACACTGTAAATGCTTTTTATATCATTAAGGTAGAGGTAATAAACTGTATAACACCTCATGGGTCGCATTACTTTTTTCATTGTCAGCTGTTTGATCCAAACTAAGTGACCTGAAAAGTGCTGAAAAATTAAGTCACCATGAAAGTGCCAGAAACTTAGTTTTTTTAATGGCCATTTGAGGCACCAAAAGTTCCTATAGGGCCCAGTGAGAAAATACTCAATTTTAAAACAGGTCTTTACAGCTAATCTCCCTGTTTATGACAGGCCATGAATTTGAATAAAACTCATTAATCAAATTATTTCAAGACTTGAACTCATGCATGAGTGAGTGACAGCAGCTGCTAGCTGTCTGTTAGGTGTCACAAAGTCATTGAAAGCAGTGCCTATCCCCCGCAGCTTTAGCCTTTCATCCAAACATAATCACTTCTAGCTCCAAAAAAACAAAGAAAAAAAAACAGGATGGCTACAGCTGTAATGTCATCCTCTAGACTTCAAAACAGTGGCCTTGTCCACAAACCAATGGACTGTTGTGATTATAAAAATGATTGACAGTAAATGAAAAGACTGTAACCTCTTTTATAGACTTTTACTTTAGAAAAAGCTGCTGTATGTTTGGCATTTGGTCTTTGTCTGGCACACCATGACGGCAAGAGACTTTTCAGCGACACAAGCCATTGTGTTTGTTGGTGTGTGATTTTGTCTGGTTGCATGTGAGTTTTGTATTGAATGTGTGTTTCCGTGCACGTGTGTGCTTGTCTGTTTACTGTAATCTCTAATCTATAATTAATCGTTGTCACTGTCCTAGAATCTGGGCTTTTTTGTTTTGTAAATGTGAGTGAATACCTTCTCTACTCTCTCTCTCTCTCTCTCTCTCTCTCTCTTCCCCTTTCTTTCCCATGGGGAGTGTCTATTTTAGGAACCTGATGTTCTCTGACAGCTTTCACACATTGCCTCCGTGGCATTAACACTGAGAGAGGCATACACACACACACACACACACACACACATACACACATGATAAGGGAAAGCATGCGCATGTACATAAAGGACTGTTAAGTCTCTATAATGTTAACACTTACAGACAGTCCGCAGGTCCTCAGGACATGTCAGCTGAGCCCGAGCTCGCGTAAGTTTGCCTCCGGGCAGGAACAATGAAACACATCACAATACAAAACAATCTCTGTGAGAGGCTTCTCTGCATTTCCACACACAGTACAAAACATTACCATACAATACAAGTCTGCTCAATATGTTACGATAAGAGACACTGCATAATGCATATTTCTCATCCATTTAGCGTTGAGTGCAAGTCAGGATGTCTCTGTTAGGGGTCTGCCAGCCACGATGACATGATATCATGTCACAGTTTCTGTCATAACGTGTCAAGTAAGATTATGGCCAGGTTCAGACACGACATAGAGAGTGGGGATCATATCCTGAGGCTTATGTACAGTACGTGTGTGTGCGCGTGTGTGTGTGTGTGTGCATACATTTGTGTATACAGTACAGAATCTGGGCACAAACATGACCAATACACACACACACTTGTGCAGTGACAAAGACACACAAGACAATGGAGTAAGAATGACACTTAAATGTCAATGTCTAGCTCAGGATGTCAGGGACTAATTACACTCCTCTGCTGACACAAAGTCATTCCATCGCCTCCGTCTTTGAATCTCCACGGCTACCTGACAGGGTACGTGACCTGGACAAAGCCAGAGGGATTAGTGTCCTCAGTATGGCACATACACACACATACACACACACAGAAAAAGAGGACTTGACAAACACACTCAGAGAGAACCACATGTTTTAGGGGACACATTATTGTACAGAGTGAATTTATACATTTTTTCAATCTTTTCACACATGTACATATGAATATCTAAAGTTTTTTAACACGTATATTTTGTCCTCTTGTTCAGTGCAATTTAAAGATCTATGATGTGTGTTTGATTCGACATTGTTGAGTTAGAGCATTTTTGTTTGTTTCTTCTCAAATGAAAACCAGCAACATCTCTGGAAAAAACATGAGAAAGCACAAATGAACCAATAGATTTACAGCAAAACACAGCTGTGTTACTTAGTTAGAAAACTGAAAAGCACTTAAACGATTTCCTGGCAACAGTGTGTGTGTGTGTTTGTGCCTGTGCCTATACATGAGTGGCTGCTGAATATGAAGGTCATCAGCAAGGATATTCAGAGCAATTATACATTTTCTCTTCTGCAAGCCAATCAGAAAAGGTTATGGCTGACCTTTGACATGTCAGAGTTCAGTGCTCACAGCGTGGTCACACAGCAATTAACCCACACTCACTGTATGAACTGTCTCTCCCCCTCACTCTCTCTCTGTCTCTCTCTCACAGACACATCCATGCACACACTCATAAACTGCAACTGATGCAAATTTGAACTGCATGCCTCCCTCTAGGATCCTTTTTTTCTATCTGTGACCTTCCAAAGGGGGTCAGTCTTATCATATAGACTATTTTTGCAGCATCATTTGCACATTGAAGTGGATTGATTGGAGGAAATAGAATTTGATGTTAACTAATGTGTACAGCAAGTTTTATGAGAACCTTTATCAAATATATTCCCCGCATCCTATGAAGTCTCTCTCTGTAATTTCTCTCTATCTGCAGTATCTCATTTCTCACCCTCTCTCTCTCTCTCTCTCTCCCTCTCTCTCTCTCTTTCTCTCACACACACACACACAGACACACACACACACATAGAGGCATGAGCATAGAGGCACGATGCATCATTCATTGTGTGATTTTCACCTGTTCTTGCCGACACCTGCCATTTAGGGTTTGCATGCACTGCATTTTTCAGTTTGCAGTCTGCAAGGACGTGGCCTCAAACACACACACTAACACACACTGTGCACACACATCCACATACCATACACACACACTCCAGTCATGCTTGAATTCTCTAATGTTTGATTGCAAAAGTCATTAATTATTTGTGTTTCCCTCCAAATTTATTTTTCTCAACAACGAGGACATACACTGGCATAGCAGCTCTGTCTTTCTATATCTCACACTTACAGACCTACACATGTTCATGCACATGTATGCAACACACACACACACAACACTAAGAACTAGCACACACACACACACACACACCACTGAAAACCAGCACTAATTTAAGCAGCTATTTAAGTATCCATTGCATGTCTGACTGGTTGTAGCTCTCTGCTAATTTAATAAAAATATTACATATCTGTCTCACAAGAAACTGTGTCACAGCTGATTTCCAGCACAAGATGAGACAAGCATTATGGATTAATGCACACATCCAATACCAATTATTTAAATACATGTTTTCCATTAAAATATGATGTGTTGAAGTGAATGCAGGGGCAGGTGAAATGCTTAACAATGGAAGAATGTCTTTGTCTCCCCCACACACACACAGAAAAAGAGAGTGAGGAAAACACAGTTGAGTTTTTTTTTGTTATGGCAGCTTGGCGTTCAATGAATATTACATCTCCCACCCAATCATCATTTTTATTTATTCATTTATCTGCTAAATGTCTGTTTCTTATCGCTGCTAGCAAGCCATCTGTTATTTGGAAAAACACAATGTTGAATGAGAACGCAGGAGTGTTCAGCACAATAGAACATAATAGAATCACATAGAATGGCAAACGGATGTACGCTTTTACAGAGCTAACAGATTAGTATACTGCAGAAGACAATGAATAATTCTCTCTCTCTATTAAAAATCTACAAGAGACAGCAGAATGCGTGAGAAACTGATGTGTCTTATCAGCTCTGTCGGTATGTATGTTTGTATTTTCTCTGGGGAAGCACATGTAACGGAAACGCCGGATGGTTCTGAATGACTGAGAATGGGTTTTTTTTGCAATTACAGAGAAATTTAAGTAACAAAGCTCTTACATTAACATCACAATACACTTCAATTCAAAGCATTTCCCCGGAAATCGTGTTTCCTCTCTAAATTACCACATCCACTGGAGGCAGAGATAGACTGCAGGCTAGATACTCAGACGAACTAATAGACACATAAACAGGCAGAAAGGCAGTCGAGATACATGTTGAAAATGTCTCAGGAGGATTATTTATGTTCTGTGTGGTTTGCTGTTTTAGTTTGGTTTGTATTCAGATGGATGTGGCATCATATAACCGCACCACAAGCACAAAAAGCAGGCTCTTACCGCGGTCTAAGCTAACTTTACTGCGGCTTGAAATCACCACAAACATTGTTTTATGGGTGAAAGGAGAGAAATGTCTCCACCGTTAACAACAAACTGACAGTTACAACCCACAGTCTGCACTGATGTTCACATGCATAATTTAATTCTAAATATTTGTATTACCTCATGAATTCTTAAAATTAAAGGTATACATTGCAGAGGAGGCAATTCCACACGAAACCATCCGAATAACTGGATTCAACCAGTCTTCTTAACTAAATTCATGGTGTCACTTTTGAATAAAACATTATTTAATTACATAATTGTTGATGTGTGTTAACAAATCTGTGTTAACAAATGTTATTATATTTTTTGCAGTTTAAAGTCTTGGTTGAATACATGATGCCTGTGGTGCCATTGTAACATCAAGTCGAGTTTAAAACTAGTGAACACATCTTGGGCACCAGTTCTGTCAGAAAAAAAAATAGAAGAGCAACTGGTTTATCTTTTATTAACATCAAAGTCAAACAAACTCATGTTTTGTTAATAAAGCATTCAGTCAGTGATCATTGCCAACACAAACTGGTTTCATGCCACATGTGACACAAGTAGTTTTCTTCTCAAAAGCAAGAGTTGTGTATCCTGTCACATACAGATCTTCATGTGAAAGTTCACTTTATCTGCTCCTTCCTCATTCAGTGCTTATTACAATATTAAGCCTAGGTCAAAAAATAATGAAAAAAGTTGTCTTTTTCGTAGGACAGCACTAAAAACGATGACTGTTTCAAAATAAAAGCCATCCTGTGCTTACACATTTTAACACTTTCAGTGTGAGCTCACAGCAAAGGGATGTTGTGTTTGCATTAGCAGGATCTTAACGCAGCTCTAATATGGTAGCATAAGAAGAAGTAAAGGGTAAACAGTGGATTGTTATATGGGATTATGTGCTGCACCACTTTTTGTGGATGTGTGTATCTGAGGGCATTCTCAATCCAGTGCGGTAAAGGCAGATTTTAACACGAGTAACGGCAAAAAAAACCCAAAAAACAAAAAAACACTTTACAAAGAAATAACCACTAAATACAAATGTATTGAATGAGTCCTGCTGAATGTTGACCACAAGTAGAAATAAAAAAACTTTAATGATGATATTTTAAGAAAAAACTCACAGGATAAAGATGAACAGTTTATTTGCAAAAACACATTAACACAATTCTGAAAATGAATACCACACTGATTGATATTCCCTTGAGTGCACTAAAAAAAAAAAAAAGACTAAAGAACATTTAAAAAAGGCCATCTTATCAAATCAACTCAGCAACATTTTGATTAATATTCCCTGGAGTGCAAAAAACATTATTTATGAAATTAAAAGAACAAGGATATCTGCTCCTGCAAAATAAACATTGTGGATATAGATGCAAGACAGTGAGACAGGCAGATAGACTGGCACGACAGGCTGGACCTCAATTAAACTAAGTTACCATGCTACTGATCTGGCGGGGCTGCTGTGGGCTCATAATTATTTTTTACCAATCATGGGTCTATGTGAGTAGACTCATTTGGACATCATATCCCAGAAGGCAGTTTGAGGGGGGAATGACAATAAATGGCATCCTCCCTTGTAAGGACATTTGTCCCTCTTTGTTAACTATAGATTTAGCATCACAAATGTACATAACACAATAATTTACCTCACCATGATTAATTACAGCAATGCTTGTTAAATTGCATGGAGCCTATCTCACTATCTTCCACCCCCCCTCCTCCTGTAAAAATACAGAACTGGGAAAATGCACCTATGATGAGTATGAAGGTTTTAGCTGAATAGAATTAGACTTCTGTGTCAGCTTTTTCCTACCTTGTCAGCTCTTTCACTTGAGTGGAGGTAAGGCTGAGGAGATGAGGCGAAAAATTCTTTAGGCCTATATCAGCATCATAATGGGCTGCAGATTTCCCTGCAGCCACAAAGGAGGAGCTGTGTGGATGCATTGCTATTTGCAGTCCACAGCTGTTTGTCAAAGATATGATTATATGGAATGACACAGATACATCAGAGATTTCAATCTCAGCTCACACAGCATGGCAACCTAAATGGCTCTGCTCGTTTTCATTGATCGAAAATCATACAAAGAGCGACATAGGTTGGAAAAGGGGAGGAGGAGGTTAGATGAGGCAAAAAAGATGATCAAAGCTTGCTTACCAGTGTGAGGATAAGACAATGCAAGCATGTCTTTGTTGGGATAGTTTCAGAGTGTCACACTCTCCTCTGTGTTTAAAAATGTCTGAATTCTGAAATAAGCAAGGCCACATAATTCAGCAGCAATGTGTGTCGGACGAGAGAGGAAGATCACTAAATCTGCAGTTTCATGCAGCTCCTCCTCGCCTCTGATTTCTGCCGCTTGGCTTGCCAGATAAGATTCCCAACTTCAAACATGCAGTCGATGCTCATCCTGTTAGAGCAGAGATAGGGGATGAGGCTCTCTGAGTTCCGAGATGTTTCTACATATATGGTATGCAGGCCTGCTGTGGAGACGGTGATAATGTTACACCACGCATACAAAATGCAGCACATGGAAAGTCACACGTACACAGCAAATCTCAGAGTGCTGAGAAAAGCTTGTGTACATACTGAACATAGTCATAGTCATACGAGCTGTTCAGTACATCATCAGCCTCAGAGTGGCGGTTTCATCAGAGACAAATATTTGCAGAAATAGGTTACACTTTCAACCAAACTGTTTCCGATTCTCCTTAAACCCATTCTAAGTGTTTCGTAATGAACATCCCAGGCGTGTCTGTCTGGAATGCTGGTAATGGAATATTTATAGAATATTTTGGGGAATACTTGTGGGAAACTCTGGTTGTAACAAGCGTCTTTGTTCTACTGAGGCACAACTTCTTCTCTCCTAAGTTGCATCTCTCCTTCTGTCTCTCTGTTTCTGTCTCAGTCTCTCTGCTACTCTCTCTGTTTCTGTCTTCGGGTCTCGTCGTATATACAGTATCTTTTTCTGTGCCTTGCTACCTCTCTGTCTGTCAGATTTTTTCCAACAACTTCAAAACCTGAGCTCAGTCAGCACCCCAATCTGAACCTCATACCCAATGCATTAAAGTAGTAACCATCATATCACAGAAATCCCTCACTGCCTATCTGTCCTGCAGGCTACTCTTTGCCCAATGTCACAACATGGAACTACAGTATTTACACTGTATCACAAAACTGTCTTTAATAATTATGCTGCATATCACTCTGTGAGTCCTCTGACAACTGGAAACAGCTGGAAACTTCCAAATCCTTCCTCTTAGGGAATTGGGCCTAAGCGCCACAGCAGTTCACTCTTGCTTGCAGTGCAGTGTTGTCAGTGAGAGCTGAAAATGAGAAGTTTTCATTTTATCTGTTAAGCTGCAGAATAAATGTTTAATGTTCACTATAACATGCAAGTTTTTCTTTTGCGCAATGCACCGCACGCTGATCCAACACAAACCTGACTGAATTTTGGGCTGGGTTTCTCACGTGAGCAACTCCACACTGTGGCATTTACAAAATGGCAGAGCAGCATGTGTTTGATGTAAACATGTTCCAGAGAGCATTACTGTTAAATGTCGCAAGATGTTTTCACATAAGCACCGAATACTCACATGGTTTCAAATCCTCTCTGGACTTTCTGTGGAAACCTTCAAGGAGTCTTGAAGAACGTATCAGAGATGTGTGAGTGTTTGCGTTTGAGCCACATTTGTAGACAAAGTTTGGGCTATACACTAGCTGATAGGAACGGTTTGAAAGCGGAGAAGAATAGTTAGTCTGTGATGTGACATTATTTGAGATTTGTTGACAATCATATTGCTTGCTCTTATAAGATGGATGAGCCAAAATCAAGCTCTACCCAGTTTACAACCCCATAACCTATTAGCCAGTCTGGTGCATTGCATTTTGGTTTTTGTAGGTTTCTACCTTTGAGCAAAAGGGAATATCACAGCCCATTTTCTCTGTTTTTCTCTGGTTATGTATGAGCAATTTAAAACATATTTGCACCCTTCTACTGCATAGAAAGCTCCATTTTATGAGAAAACCAACTTTCCAGAATTGTAATACTCCTTTAAAGTCCCTGTTTTTGTGCTGCACACATAAAACGTCAACAGAACCACACAGATGTTACACAGATGTCGACCCTGCTCCGTTACAACCCCCACTGCCAACTTAAAGGCAAAAAAACAATGTGTTCATATGTTTTTATGCAGAATAACAACACAGAATAACATAGCAACAGTTAAAGGTCACAGTTCATTAAAGTTTTAATTCTTCAAGCTACCTTAGGTGCCCCCCCCCCAGCCACACATCAGTTTGACCCATCCAAATAATCCCCTCGGTAATCGTTGCCTACCTTTACATGACCTTATCTTTACAGTAGATGTTATTTTTTCTCAGCAGTAGACATTCAATACAATTGCATTCTATAAAGTTTTCATAGTTACTTGGCAAAGTCTTCCTTTCTTTTAAGTGATTGAAATTGCATACTCACACACAAGGGATTTACAGGTAACAAGGTGTGCCCATACTGGATGTGATGTAGGAAATGGAAAACTTCAGCAGGTTTCTTTCATTTAAACAATGTGATGAAATGAATCCTCTGAGCCTAGTTTGTTATGGTTAAGGTTTGCACTTTCTCCAATGCATTTCTGCCAGTTTGTCTGTGTGTTGTTTTGTGTTTGCTGCCCCCAGTGGTTGACACAGTTTACATTTCATGTCATCCTAAAAAAACCTGTACTATTTAAACTCATTTGTTGTTTTTACAAGTGGCGGCAAGGGTCGTTAAATCATCCACGGCTGAAATCTTACGGATTGCTTAGCACGAGCTTCAAGGAAGAAGTCACTGAGTTCAAAGTGTATGCTTATAGGTGGAGGGGTTATTTAGGTTGACAAGGTTGATAACCTTGAGCGCAAAGAGATTGTTGATAACCTCAAGAGCAAGGAGACTCTCTGTTGAATAGAAAGACAGAGGACATGGTCTATAATGACATCATTACAGCCAGCTTTACGTGGAATTTACTCACTGAATTCAATAGCTGTTAATTTAGAGAAAGAAATTGGAAACTAGGGACACTGGGGACAGAGTGAAAGAGTATAAAGAGAAAAAGAAAGAAAAAGCAGACACTGTAGAGGAGTGTTGATGTGAAGAGAAAGAGAGAGAGAGACTGTTTCAGAAAGAGGAAAAAAGAAGAGAAGAAGAAAAGAAAGATTTCCCGGAGGCAGAGCTAGTAAATGAGTCATCGGAGTGGATCTGCCATCAGGTCTATTCTAACGGCGCTACAAGTGAATGGATGCCTTAAAGGTTAGGCATAAAATGATTTCTCATTTTGCTGCGATATCCCCCCAGGTAGACATTAATGCTTTAGTTATGGACTTGACTGTAAAAGCTCCTGAGGTTACGCGCAGCTTGTCTGCCATAAATATCGCTGGCTATGTATGTGCACATTGTGATTTCAATGAGGCTGCTTTTATGGTGAGGAGTGTATTTTTGTGCAAATAGTCAGTAAAGTTGATGTGATGTTATGTGTCATTTCTACAGCTAGGTAGTCACCCTGTCTGCAGAGCCAATTCCCCAGGTGCTGCACATCACAGCTGAGACTCTGTTCAGCTCTGATCATCCTGACCCATTTCAGCACACACTCGCAAATGGGCACACACACACACACACATACACATACACCAACGAACACTTGCAAACCAAACCATGCATTCATACAAAGTCAAACAGCCACACAAAAAAACACTTACACATGTGCCAAGCTTCATTTCTGCTCTGTTGAGTCTGCTCGTGTCGCAACTTTGCAGATGTTTTCGCCATGGGGACATGAACACTAAATTTGCGCATATTCTCTTGCCAGTCGTTTGGTTGGAACAGTGGGTTTTGAAATGATAATGAATCTGTGGGCCAGAATCTCCCACGTGGCACCATGTCTAGTGTGGAAACAGAAGAAATAGAATAAGGCAGCCCTGAAAAGCAGCAGATTTTTTTTTTTTTTTTTTTTTTATCAAATGTGAAAGTCAAATTCTGGCTGAACTAGATATTGAAGCAGTCTGTGCTTCTAAGAAGTAATAAAATGTTAAAAAATGTGAATCAGAGGTTAATGTTACATCCACAGAGCCCAGATGGTTCCCAGTTCAAAGTCCTGCTTTATCAATCAGCACCTTGGTAGCCTAATGGTGTAAAGATATTAATGTACTCTAATATTATCAGAAAATACTGATAATATTGATGCTGACAAAATGTTATGACAAAATGCATGCCAGCACACTTGTGAACATATGGTATCTGGTGTTGATTAGAGGTGTAATTAATTAACAAATAGATTCCATCTCTCTCTCTCTCTCTCTCTCTCCTCTTTCTCTCTCTCTCTTACACACACACACACACACACACACACACACACACAAACTGGAACAGAGGAAAGAAATGGTTAAAAATTGGACCCAGAGACAAAAAGGGAGAGGCAACGTACAGGTCAGATTCCACAGCTATATAACCATAGAGCCGGGAACAAAATCCAGAGTCAGTGTGTGAACATGATGGTGGTGAATGAGATGAAGCTAGAGAATATATCACAACATCCTCTGGGCGTAGCAGCTGCCCCTGTGCCAGAGCTGCTGTGTATCTTCGGGACAGGGGACTTAGGGCGCTCTCTGGGCCAGCGTCTGCTCCAGTCTGGCTACAGCGTGGTGTACGGCAGCCGCAGACCCCACAGCTGTGGCCCCTTGCCTCAGGGTGCTCAGGTACAACACTTGGCAGAACATAACACTTGGAGCTTGCCAAAATACTGTACACCTGAGTGCTTGTATTCTGCTCATATTCATGTGTTTTTGTGTCTTAAATATGTGTTTTCCCCAGGTGATGAGCCATGCAGAAGCAGCGCAGTCAGCCAAACTGATCTTTATTTGTGTTCATAGAGAACACTATGAATTCCTGGAGAGCCTCGCACCTCATCTCATAGGAAAGGTGAGTGTAGACTCTGTAATAATAAGGCACACAAAAAAGAGAGAATAATTTTTCAGTCCTTCTCAACTCTAAATCTACATATATAGACACACAAACACACAAACACACACACACACACACACATGATATTTATTGCAATGCATTTGATTTCAGCAATTTTTGCAGTAAAAAATTGCGTTTTGGTTAAAAAAAACAGAGTGCACTGACTTTAAAAAAAAACCCAACACAACAGTGTTAAGTGTTTTCCTGACTGATTTTAAGATTAAATTCTGACTGTTAAGCAGTTTTTGTTTAATCCTCAAAATTTACAGTAAGCTAAAGATGTAAATTGTCTCACAGCTGTTTATTGGGGGTAATATTAAAATATTACCCCCAATAAACTTTTAATTACTTGATGATAAGTGTCAAGTAAACAATGATTAACCAGTTTTGTGTTATCATGCACATATCAGCTACTACTTTTGTGGCCCAGTTGTAAAAGTTGTTACAAAACGCATCATGTAAGCTGATCACAGAGTAATATGATGCTTTTTCGGTAACAACTCACATGTACATGCATCTTCATCTAAAGGGACACAAAATTAATTTGCACGCAACATTAAAAAGAAGTAAAGATACATTTTTAGTAAAATGCTGTCACCTGATATGTCAGTCTCAACTGAGCCAGTGGTCTCAAGAACAATTTCACATCCTGAGTTTAAAAAAGGGGTTGTCTACCCATCATTTATTTTACTCTTAATGTAAATCATTGACATGTGTTTTAGAGGCTGAAAGAGGTCCAGTTTTGACAAGAAACAAGCAATGATTGGTCAGAAAATGTACCTTTTTACAGTATAGTGGAGGTGTGCTTTGTCTTTCAGTCATCCAAACATCTTATTGTGTTGTTTACGCTCAGTGGAGTCCCACTCCTCAGGCTGAAAAACACTTAGCATGGAAAACACAAGCAAGTTTTCAGTATGCAGACTCAGTAAAATTAATAACAAATAAATTAATTATGCTCTTGTTAACAATTATCCATATGATAAAATATATTTTTCCTGTGTTAAAATCATTCAAACTTGCTCATTGATGCTTTTTCCCTCCAACAGTCATCCTTTACATTCTCTTCTGTAACTGCTGGGGACTGTATACTGTGTTATAAATTACCCCTGTAACACCAGAATCTTTAAAAAGCCTGTGTAGTGGCCATTACTGTTAAATAGTTATGGATTTCTCATTGCTATTCGCTCATCATAAAATTAACGAGGAGATTTTGCTGAAGCACAGGCATAATTTTTGTTTTTTGCTAAAAATGGATGTACTACCTGTTATAATGTAGCTGAAGCAATTAATAACCTAATGCATGCAGACAATTTCAAGACAAAGACACAAACCACCACTTGGAAAATAGAGGAAAAAAAGGATTAAAACATTTCAGCAAAAAAAAACATATATTATGGATTTTAAAATAGACAAGTGAAAGTAGAAAATAAGAAAATTAACAAATAATGCAGATAAGGTGATTAAAAATTAAAACACAATTCTAAAATTAAGAAATATGAAAATAAAGATAAGGTCAGAAATGACTGTATCTGTAATAATGCAAATGGAACAGCAACATAATGTGATTACAGTAATGTCTTAACTTTTAAAGCACTTTAACTGTGAATCAGCAACTTTTCAGGTTACTTTCAGGTCACTAAAAGGAGTGAAGTCAGCTCTGTCCTGTTCACACCTTTATGATAATTTCTGAATTACTCAACTATCTCCATTTATTCTTAAGTGAGATAAGATAAGAGTTTATTGAATAGATTTAATGACTTTTATCTTTTGTTTCATCTTCTCTTTCGATGCTGATGGGCTGAACAGGTCCTGGTGGATCTTAGTAACAACCTGAAGAAAGGCATGTACCCAGAAGCCAATGCGGCCTACCTGCAGAGGTAACAGACTCCTATTAAGGCGTAAAGAGGAAAGTGAGAGTGTCTCATACCAAAAATGTTGCACGTGTAAAAGCTACTTTCTCCGTTAATATGATTTATTTTTCTCACCATTTTAAAAAATGTGAGCTAACTTTTCATCAGACAAATCCTGGTTTGATGTCATTTTGCAGTCAGTCATTTTGAAGCAGCAGGTGCCACTTATTCTGAACACTGGATATCATTTCGGGGAAAGCGCTCCTTAAACAGAGCCAAAACTCCCAACTGAAAACTCTCAAAAGAAATGAAAAAATTTGCAGGGCTGCAGCTCCCACAGCAGAACGGCCCCGCTCACTGTCTATTCTGTTGAAGTGGAAACATTGATTCTTACCATTTTGAGAGACCCTCCCTCCCTCCCCCGTCTGTGTATTTGTAGACAGAAATAAAAGCAAGTCCTTGTTGTGTGTTCTTCAGACTGGTCCCTGGAGCCGCTGTGGTGAAAGGCCTTAACACGCTGTCTGCCTGGGCCCTGCAGAATGGAAATCTGGCAGGAAAACAGGTGAGAGAGAAAGTGGTTATCTGTTAAAAGATGTCAGTGGGATCAAGGCGAAACAGAGCCAGGAAGCTTCCGAGCCTTAAGGAAGGCTTTGATTGACTAGAGCAAAGATACAAAGACAGAGCAGCAACAGGAGGAGGGATTACCAACTTGATCTTTTCATGATGAGACATGTTTGACTTCAAACCCGAGCAACAATAATAGCTTTCATCATTTCCTGGATTACAATGGGATAAGTGGCTCTGAGACTTGCTAATAATAGGGTATGAATGCCTCACCACACACCATGCAAAATTTAGGAATTGATTTCGTTTGTGTCGCTGCAGGTGATTGATTTTTTTTTTTTTTTTTTTTTTTCGTGTCGTGTTTCCGAAACAATGCGAGTGAAAATGAGGACAGTGCTTGTATAAACACACACACACACACAAAAAACAAACACACTTTATGATGTTACAAAGTAGAAAGACCAGCGTTTATTGCAGCTTCCGTTTCACAGCTACAAAGAGCAACACAAACATTGCTGGAACCTCAGGAGACCAAACCTGAATCTGCCTCGAATCCTCTTCAACACAAACAGCCACCCCCCCACCCCCCCCACACCCAAATACATACACACACATACCACTGCAGTGCTCCATTTTCTTTGAAAACAGGTAGCTGTGAGAGAACATAACATGAAGAGTGTGTTTGACTGTGTGTGTGTCTTTATCAGTGTAAGTACAGTATATATCCAAATGTGCATGCTTGTAAGTATGTGCTATTCCCTGGTCAGCAATTTGATTAGATCCACAGCGGGGCAGTGCCTCTGTCACATTTACATTCAGATGGAGATTTAGTCTGTCGGCCGTCCCCTGCTGTTTCTGCTGCAGTAATGTAGGTAGACATGGCTGGCTGCCCGGTCCACTTATACACACACCTGGGGGAAAACTGCTCAATCCTACTGACTCCACTATACGCCTGTCAAACTGCTCTCCCTCTTACTCTCTCTAGCTCTCTCTATGTGTCCCCCACTTGTGTGATTCAGTTTTCTTCCCTTTTACAAACAGCTTAATCGTCTTATCACAGAGCTGTGAGTGTGGTAATAACCTTCAGCGTGGTGAGATCTAGAAATGGGATTACATCCTGAGCGGCATATGTACTCATATATATAGTATGCATGCATCTTAACATAGTTGTACTTTTCTAGGGGGCCTCATTCAAAAATTAGGGGAAAAAAAGCACGGTGGAGATCAACAAAAAGTGAATATAATTCTGTAGACACACACTGCTGGTGCACATGCTGAAGTCATGTGTTATATATTCCGGGCAGGGCTGGGGAGTCATCTAGAATAATCTTGGAGTAATTATTAAGCAACTGAAAAATAAAAAGCTCATCATGATGCAGCAAGAGGAAACTATTTCTATTTTTTTATTGCTTTTCTGAGCCATTTCAAAGAAAAGACGCACAAGGTTTTTTTTAATTTTTAATTTCCTTCTGATAGGCTATATAACTGCAGATATAATTAAAGTAAAAATAACAAAACACATTTGTACAGGCAGAAACATTTCATATTTTTGAAAAGTGCTTCTTAGTTAAAACTCAACAAGCATATGAATACAAGATCATATATATACATACATACTGCTGTTTTCTTGGATAAATGTGAAAATATTCTTTTTTTCATCTTGTCGAGGGATCAAACTAAAAACAACGAGCTCATCTAAATAGTGGACAGTGATAGTTAATAAAAATGTGGACGTTTTATGTGGATGCCGAAAATGCCAAACATGCACACTTTGATCACAATCATGCTTACTAATCAGAAAATTATATGCTACGTGTCTGTAAATAAACTTTCTGGTAAATGCACCTCTTGTGTTTTCGGAAAAAGTCTTAGATCTTTTATTTCCACAAATGAAAATTGCAAATCATTGTCATGTTTTCTGTTTAGTGTATTGTAAAAACAGAACAGTGACCCTCGTTGTTGGGTCAGAAAACATGTTCCTTCATTGCAGTGAAGATTTATTTTGAGTCAGTTCCACATAAACCATTCTGCTGCTGTTATTACTTACCAGCGCACTAAATCTGCAGCTAACAACAGTTCATGACAAATACACTCTTTACTCTGATTACTGTTAAAAAGGATGGGCTTTAAGAAAACTGTTAAAATGAAAGTATAGATTTGTGACTTTGGGCTGAGTGACTGAGACAAATTAAAGATATGGAAAGTTTTGAGATGAACTGACTAATTGTTAGTCGAGGTCAAGTCAAGTTATATGAACCTTTCTAAGGAAACAACCTTTCACCACAGCCTATTTTTAAAATGACCTGTATCTCCATGCTTCAGGTGTACCTCTGTGGGAATAGTGCAGAAGCAAAGCAGATTGTAGCAGACATGACCACCAGGCTGGGGCTCACTGTTCTGGATAAAGGGACTCTGTCAGCAGCCAGGGAGCTGGAGGACTTCCCCCTACGGCTGTTCCCAGAGTGGAGACTGCCCCTACTTGTGGCTGCTGGCCTTTTGGCCTTCTTCTACATCTATCTTCTCATTAGAGATGTCATCTATGCCTATGTTGAACAGGGTAGAGACGTCTCCTTTAGAATCTTGGTGTCTCTGGGCAATAAGGTAAAGATATACCCTCCCTCTTGGTTACTGCATTGTGGACAATATTTTGTGTTCCCTTTAAATGACGTGTGCAATGTTTCAACTATTCTTTCAGGTGTTTCCAATTGTTTCTCTCGTCATGTTAGCTCTTTGTTACCTGCCTGGAGTTATAGCTGCGTTCGTTCAGCTCCACAGAGGGACAAAGTACAGGTCAGACTTTAAACTGGGACAAAATCTTCACTGCCTGTGTAATTTTTTGTAAAAGATTTATCATTTTTGAGGGGTAAAGGGCTTAGCTCATCTTTGCATGTTCCAGGCGTTTCCCTGATTGGCTGGACTGCTGGATGCTGTGCAGGAAACAGATGGGTCTGATTGCACTGGGCTTAGCTTTTCTCCATGCCATCTATTCATTGATCGTTCCTCTTCGTTATTCTGTCAGACACTATAACATCTTGCAAGTGGTGGATGTGCTGGATGAGGTACAGAAGGCCGGTTCAAACCTTGCAGTTTTTTCTATAATTTTTACATAAAAAACATGATTTAAGCTAAAATTAAAGCTAACATTAAACAGGCGAGTCACCACAATCACATTCACTGTCACTTTGTCTTCCTCTCTAGCTGGAGAACAACAAAACCAACCCGTTACACTTTGATAATGCAGAGGCATGGGCCTCAGACGCATTTTTCATGCTGGGAATCCTGGGCTTCTTTCTTTACGTCCTGCTAGGATTAACGTCCCTGCCCTCGGTTGGAGGCTCTCTCAGCTGGCGAGAGTTCAGCTTCATTCAGGTCAGAGCACAGTTGGAGATGTACAGTCGTTTAAGTGCATGTGTTAGTGGTGGTGGTGGTGTGTGTGTGTGTGTGTGTGTGTGTGTGTTTGTGTTATCAGTCATGTGCTGGCTATCAGTAAAAAAACATCTTTTAGGGCCTTTATGATAATCCATATATGGAGTGTCCAAGATTCCATCAGAGTTATTAAAGTGTCATAAAAAGCGGTATGTCCCTGGCACTCAACTCCCCGGAGCCTAGTTAAGTAAGTGCCGAACAGAAGCACACAGAGTGAAATTCTGGCAGACTTTAGGCCAGGATTTTAAATGTTAAGTTATTCATTAAATAGAATTATGATACCTGATAAAATCACAAGGGAAACGATTGTTAATGCAGGTCACAGGTCCATCTGTCTAAAGGTCAGGTCCATTGGCAGACCCAGACCGAGACTCAGAGATAGAGGTCTAGGTCAAAATAACCCTCATGATTTGTGGAGAAGAGTTGTGAGAAACATACCATAAAAGGTATCAATTTACATGAACTGTTTTCATTGTTGTTGTGATTGTAATCAGAGTTTTTAACAGCAGAATTTAAATTTCTGATTATACATGTTGATGCTTCCATCAGACGTGTTGTGCTTCTGCAAATTGGTTAAAATAAGATCCATGATTATCCTTAAAGTTCATTATTATACTACATTAATGTTAATGTTGCCTTATTGTGCTGTTTGCACTTAATGTAAGTCACTGTGGATGAGAAAATCAGCAGCCAAATGTTAAAAATGTAAATTGAAGCACATTATCCAAGTAATTAACAATAACAGAGCCTTAAAGGCCACTGGTGCTACGCAACCAATTATTCTGAAACAGCTGTGAGACAATTTACATCTTTAGCTTACTGTAAATTTTGAGGATTACACAAAAACAGCTAAATAGTCAGATATTAATCTTTAAATCAATCAGAAATACCAGTTTTTACAAAGTCCGTGCAGTCTAATTAATTTAATCAAAACACAGTTTTTCTAATGCAAAAATTGCTGAATACAATTGCATTCACTACTTCACATGTGCACAGGTTTTTCTTAGAGCTTTTCTATGTGTTGTGACCTTTCTTTCAAACACAAACTGCATTTGACATCACTGAGAGGGACCTTTTGGAAAACACCTTCTAAGTTGAACATGTTTAGGAATGTGAGGGCAGAAAAAACAGAGTATTTGTCTTTGTATGAGGCAGCATTATTTGCAATTGCAGATGTGGTCAAAATAGTGCTGATGCTATCCTTGTTATCATAAGTTTTACATTTTTTCACATAAATGCAGTTACATTTGCTCAGAATGTGTAATGGAGGTCAGTGTCACGAACAAAATACAATGTTTTGGAGTTTTGATTGGTAGTGTTGATGGACCTAGATTTTTTTTTTACGAGTGCATGTAAATAAATTTTTATTGGAACAAAGGAAATAAAAGCCTGATTTAAAAAATGCCTGTGCACGTGTGGACCAGGTGTAAAATAGCACGTAAATAGGCCACGTCAGCCACACAGGCTTTACTTATCAAAAGTCTATTCCAGGATGACAGATGTTTATTAGCCAATATCTGCCATTTGAATACACCTGTATGTGCAGGTGAGTCTCTCATTCTTGTGTAAAATGTGTATTTGTGTCAGCTTATCTTAGCATAATATCTGAAAACAGGAGATAAGAGTTAGCTCTGCTCTCTGAATGGGTATCAACATCTACTCAATAGTACCTCTGAGCCTGTAAGTTAACATGTACTTATAATCCTAAAAAAATAAAGCTGTAAAACAGTAGAGACTGCCGCACTACTTCCTGCACTTGGTAATCCCCTAAAACAATAGCAAGTTAATTAGTAAGCAATGGGGATGCTGGCAGACGTCGTTACCTGCCAGCATCCCCATTGCTTACTAGAGATTGACCAGGGGTTCCATTCATTGTTTCCTTGATGCTAAACTAGGCTAACCAGCTGCTGGCTCTAGCTACATATTTACCGTGCAGACACAGGTGTGATGTAAACCTTCCTGTTTAACCATTGGTGAGAAAATGCATAAGGTAACTTCCTAAAATATCACACAGTTCTTTAAACATTTCCATTTTATGTGATTCTTTTCCTCAGTCCAAGCTGGGCCACCTGACCCTGTTCATCTGCACAGTACATGGCTACATGTACGGCTGGGACAGATTTCTGAAAACCTCTACCTACAAATGGTACACTCCTCCGGGCTACATGCTCTGTCTGATTGTGCCCTCGGTGGTGCTGGTGCTCAAGGTGCTGCTCCTCCTCCCCTGTGTGGATCAAACCCTAACCCGCATTCGACAGGGCTGGGAGAGGAATCTACCAAGGCAGGAGATGGTTCTTGATAAAGCCACCAACCTGTGACCAGACAACTGAAGTTCCGCTGATTTTTGAGGGTTTCACTCACTCATTATTCTCAGGGATGAAAAAAGAACCCTAAAAATATAATTCACACAACTATTCATTCTAGAAAAACAGATGATCCTAGCCTGATAGATAGATCGATAGATAGATAGATAGATAGATAGATAGATAGATAGATAGATAGATAGAGTTAGTTACGATATAGTTACAATTTATAAAAAGGATTTACAGTAATCCATGCTGAGACACAAAAAAAAGAAACATTATAAATGACAAGATATTGATTTTCTTACATGTCTGTCTGGAATTAATTGGTTGGTTAAGTAGAATGTGTAATACCTCAGAAAAAAAGATAAATTTGTCCATGCACCGCTAGTTTGTGATTATGTCCTTTGATCAGTCAGCACTGCCTAGTCTCAACTGTGCAACAGCCAACCAAAACAAAAAAAGTATAGTTTATTGCAGCCAAATGGACAGGTCTCCATGGATATAAATGTTTTTAATGTCTATTTCCTTTGAGCTTTAAAAAAAGAAAAGCAACAGATTTCATGTTTGTGCTGTATCTTTCCACAGGATGTGGTGAAAAATAGATTGATATCCCCTGCTGAAATCTATTGTTTTGATAAACATAGGCAACAGTTTCCGTTTTCCTCTCTCCTCTCCTTTCAATTGAAGCGATTGCATCCCTGAGGTTGCTCTCTTTTCAGGATGTTATTGATCTCCCTGTTTTCTAACACAAATACCTCGCTGCCCAAACTTGCCTGCCTCTCAAGGGCATGCAAATGTGCAGACTCACACACTTACTCTGTGCTTACACATTCACATACACAAGGTTAAGCTAATTATATTACCACATGCAGAGTCAACGCACACTGATGTACACATACAAGTGCCAACACCAGTGTGTAACAGCGGATTATAGATTCATTAGCCAAAAGCAGACTCAGGAGTATGAAAAGGTGTAATTAAAAAAAGGTATTTGCTAATTAAACTAATTCAGAGGGCTAAGCATGGGGACAGAGCTGACAGAATGCAGGCTGCAAAAACTAAGACAGGCTATGAGCTGACCTCCATACACTCTGAAGGCAGATGAAAAGCAGCTGGATAGGCAGGTGACTTGATCAGGTGATGAGCAGAAATGGGAAAGTCAATCGTGACTGCAGGTTGTCAGGTGCGGAGTGGCAGGTGTGGAACAACAGAGATGTTAGTATGCGCAACACTAATCAGATGATCCAGAGGCAGAAAGAGGATAAGAGTGGAGGATGGAGCAGCTGTCGCCATAACAGGCTTGGGTGCTAAAAGAGGAATATGCAGCGCCTTTTCTGCCGCAAGCAGATCATTTAGTCAGAGACATCCTGTTATCTGGCATCTAACAGAATTATCTGCACCCACAATCTGCAAGCCCTTGCACCCTCTCACGTTGTGTTATTCTTCTATTACCAAAGAACTGCTGTTGATTTTAGCCCATTTCCGGCTGGTGTGTGGTTGGGCTGTGTGTGTGTGTGCGTGTGTGTGTGAGAATGGGTGTGTATGTTCGTGTGTGTGTGCGTGTGTGTGTGTATCTGCACGTGTGTGTGTGTGCTGATGTATAAATGAGATAGAGTATTCCAATATTGCCCTGGGAAAGAATTAAGATGTAGCAACGTACAGAGAAGCTGTGAAACAAGCTCGCTTACATCCATCATTTCCCCTCCTTTTTAATTTCATACACCAAGGCTACACTGAAACCCGTAATAAGATTATGTGTCCAGCCATGAAGGCTCACTTATATATGAGCATGAATAAACAGCTGAAATTGTCAGTAAAAAACACACCCAGAGTGCACCCAGGATCCATCAGTGTATTATACACTTGAATATTGGCTGTCTGAATGGTTTGTTGCTAATCAAAGATTGTACAGTGCTTTTTGGACATTGCTTTAGTTTGTTTTCCTGTTTGCTTTGTAACTTTGTTATAGGACACCAAAATTGTTTGAAATGTCTTGTTCTGTAAAGTTCTAAAAAAAAACTCTATATGTAGATTTTATATTAAATATATATTACATTCTTTTTTAAGAAGACAGAATCTAATATATCAAGATAATGCTGTTTACACTCTTATGTTTTCCTCAGTTTTTTTGTGATTTTTTTTCACTGCATAGTTAACATTGTGTTAATACTACTCTTATTCTCATGTCTTGGCTTAACTGTTTTCTTTTTAAAGATCAAATGCTGTACACACTGTGTATCCTCGCAAACTGTTTATAAGTGAACTGTTAAAAACAGCCTACTTTACATAATACTCTGAAAAAGATTGTTTTCTAAAATCTGTTTAATCCATTGTTAAATTGGTTTCCAAGTCAAAATCTTTTGCCTTCTGTGAGCTTTTCAGGTTCAAGAAAAAATGAGTCTTGTGGCCTAAAATAGATTAAAGTCTTTACTCGTATGGCGAATTTCAAGAGACTGCTTCTTTACACACAGATCAGAAAGCTCTGTTCTATAACACCTCCGGATTGCACTTTAGACTCTGTAACTCAGCACTGCATGGGGTACAAGCACCATGACCCAAGACATCAAGGGGGCAGAAAGCTTCCCGAGCGACCCAAGTGTTCCTCATGGTTTGACTTTTACAACAGGCCCAAACTGTCAAGTCCATTGAAGTAAAAGTTGCCCTCCATTACATCAGGAAGCAGCTAGAGAACCACAAGAGACTTTCTCTGAGTTCTCACACAGCACATAATGCTTAACTGGTAGGAATGTCAAAGGACAGGTTTTAAGGTGAGCAGTGTTACTCCTGCAGCTCCTATCGCGCAGCCTAATTTATTGTGCAAGACTCTGGAGGTTTGAATGTAGCCTGATTGTTACAGTCACTTAAATGAAGGGAAAAAAAAAACTGGTTGTCTCACTAGGTTATTGCTAATGAATCAAACAGTTCACCACATTAATGCTAATACTAAGCCCTACCAAGTTTATCTAAAAAACCTTCAGACTGAGAAAATAGAAAAACAGCAATGAGTGAAAAGACTAACACAAACCAGCAAAGCCAGGTTGTGTAAAGCAGTTCAGTTCAATACACATCAAAATGCACAGCTGCTATTAGGATCTTGAAACACTGGGGGCTTATCCCAGCACAGAAATTTTTCTTTTTTTCCAAAAGTGTCACAGTAAAAGCACTATGGCATACAATGGTCAGCAAATGATTATAAACTAATGTTTATGGAAGAATTATACAATGAAATGCTCATAGCACATATGAACAGGGGCCCCACAGGGGTCCCAGAGCTGGATTTAACCTCTGAAACATGCTGCGAATTACAAATAATTGGTTTCATCTTGTTCACTTGTCTACAAGGGGCCCTAAATCCACTGCTCTCTGCCATCCACTGGGTATTTGAATGTTATCATATGGTTTATGTAAGAATGATAGACATAACACAGGATTGCAGAGCAAAATATGACAACTTTAATGAACTGTCGAGGAAAAGAACATACAGAAATTCAAGCTGGTTGAACCGCTTCAATCACTAAAGATTCAGCAAAAAGATTTAAAGCCACAATTTGAGTTTACAGGGTGTTCAGCATTCTATAAGAAGAAAAGGAAAGACCTTGTGTGCAGCATCACTTGAGGTCTTGTTTTAGTGGGGTTTTAATGACAGGTGAATTGCTTCTTTTCTATCAGCACTCTTCCAGTTGTCTGGAACTCCAGCGCACTCCAGTTGAGCACGTTCCCAGGAGTGAAGTTCAGATCATCCACGTATCGCTGAATCTCACAGGGTGAGAGGGCGTAGTCCCACATGTGGACATCAGAGATCATGCCAATAAAAGACTGCTTACTGTCAAACCTTCCACCATAGGAATCCTGCTCCTGTAGGGAATGCAAAGAGCTCAAATAAAGAGATAGAAAAATGGCAGAGGAATTTTTGTTCTAAAATTATTACTTTACAAACACAAAATAATCAGAGTACACAGATCTACATCTTTTACCCTACTTTTCTAGTGAAAGTAAATTCTTAATTAAAAATACCTGTCCAAGGATAACAATGGGTTTAGAAATGGTTGATCCTCCAATGTATTTCTTAATAAAGGACTTCCCACCAAACCACAGCTGCACAAGCCCAGACGCAGAGTCCCACGTAGAACAAATATGTTGCCAAGTGTTGAGCTTGTAGTCCTGCCCTTCAAATTTTACAATTTTATTCCACCCATGGAGATGAATCGAATCTCTTGCAGCACTCTTGAATATCAGGAAGGCATTTGGATTGGAGGGAGTAGCCAGAGAGAAGAGTGCATGGTCTCTAGAGAGGTCTGTAATGAACCTGTATTTATTAAAAAGGAAGAACTTATTAGACCTTATACCTTTATAGTCAGACAGTTAGTGGGTTCTTTTATGCATTTTGCACAATAAGACTACCTGAGACAGACAGTCAAAGCTTTGAAATCCTGTTGTGATGTTGTCAGTCTCACATTAGCTGTGTTGGTTTCTTCTGGGAAAGTGAACATTTTACCAGACAAATCTAAAGAAATGAAAATAAAGAAAGAAAAAATTAATTATTTCTTCAACGAACAAATATAAAGCGTATAAATATTACAATGCAGAGTGCTCAAATATTTGGCAAAAATACCGTCTTAAAAGTTAAAAGATTTTTGAGAAAATTGTAATTATATGGGTGATTCTAAAACCCTCAATTTCACAAAAAACATTATAGATAAACTCAGTATTAGCAACTTATTCCTTTATTTGTCTTCCCCAGCTGTAATTATGTGATTGTTTGATTCTATTGGGTTAGAAAAACAGATATTATTAAAATGGTAATAATTTGTGTTTGTATGTGTAACTTGATTGTAAAATTCCCTTTTTTACCTTGAGTACTTGCAGCACAAGCAGTCAGCATCGCCAGGAGAAACAGAACCGCCATCTGATACCAAGAAAAAAAAAAATTATCAAACACCAAAGAAAAATTTACTGTCACTTGTCATCACCTGATACACTATGTAGTACAATACAGATGAAAAATAGAGCAGCAGAATTCACTGTACATCATTTTGCACCGAATATCATGATGTGATGATCCTACCTTCAGGTCTATGTAATGATGATGTGCACAACAGTGAACAGGATTGATCTTTTATACTCTCTCTGCTTCCTCATTCCTTGTGTAACCAGTGCAACAGGAAATACATAACTTTTATGTAACCAGCCTCCCCTCAACTTAATTAGCTGTTTTATCAGCTTTATTACATTAACACGCATACAATGGGAGCTGTTTAGTTTTATGAAAAATTAAAAGGTAAAGAAAATTAACCAAGTTTAATTATCCATGTCATTAAAATAAATAAAAAGGGGAGTATATAAAGCGGACAGTGCACAAAAAATAGAAGTACATCCAGATGTAAATCATAAAGCTTGTGATATAAATTTGGTGAACGCTTGACACCTTTTGCTCAGTGTTCCGGAGAAACAAATAATTATTAAGATATTAGGCTGAGGTCTTCAAAGTCTTGGCATACATTATATCTCTCAACAGTAAAACAGATTTCAGCATCTAACAGACCTTGCCACTTCATATTTAAAGAATCAAGTTGATGAACAAGCTGCTTGTAGCATCACACAAAGAATGGCAGCAATGGATCATCATGTTTAGTTTTAAGGACTTCAGACATTTCAAACTATTGTAAAAGTGAAATTTAATGTTTAAATGTAGTAAGAAACAATGAAATACATCATAACATCATAAAATATAATTAAGACTGACTATTTCTATAGGCTATTGTGTATTTTTTGCTGTTATGTAAAGGGGAAAATATGTTGCACCATTATGCCTTAAAAAATTCTAATATTGTCTCTCTATGTAAAATGGGCAGAGACATTTGACAGGACTTTTGCGTCCATAAACTTGATTTTCCATGCTTTGTACTCTTGATCAGCTAGAATGTCTTGCTGCTTCACATCGTCACCAGCTCAACAAATGCACTGTATATTTATCCCCTCTGCAGAGGACTTCACTGATGGAGGGGTCTACATGATCCTCTCTCCATTGATTTGATGAGCTGACCAGTACTGAGAGTACGGAGAGAAGCCTGCAGCTCAGAGCGAATGTTTCCTGGAAAATGGCATCATATCAGCCAGAGGGATGAACCCTGGAGGAGGATCAGACCGAGACGACGAAACAGAGAACACTCAACTCAACAGGGAAAAAGTGTGAGTTTCACTGAGCTTCCAGACAGGATGAGATGTACTTGGAGGTCAGAGTCAAAAAAAAAGGAGGTAGAACTCTTACATCACACCCAATTCGTTGGATTCAAATTCGTTCACCAGTTGAAATGGTTTTATTTTTTTAAAAGAAATTTTGTAATGAGGGGAATACTCAGAGTCCACGGCTATTATTGCTGCACGAGAGCTAAAAACAAAACACATCTATCTCTTTTTTTCACCACATTTTCTATTTCACTTGTGTTTTATTAGTTCATTAGTTTCTTGTGTATTTACTTCAGGTATCTTCTCCTTTCAACTGCCAGAAAGTCTTACGACTTCCGTGTTTGACTAGAATTACTGCTAGCTATTTTCTTTGTCTCTATTCATACTATTGTATTTTGATCTTTAGTTTCCTGGACTCTACTTATTAACTGATATTTTGGGGTTTAAACCTCCCATATACCATCCATTTTGGCTTTGTTTGCCTGCACAAACTTAACAGCATATGGGCCTTTGCTATAAACAGCACTCCATCAGTACAATCAGAAAGAAATCATACATGCCACACATTAAGAAAATACACCATGACATACATGCATCAGAAAGAGGAAGAGATGCTATCAAAATACTATGGGGGGAAATATTTTGAGGACATTTAATATTTGAAAATAACATTTATAGAGCAGTATCCAAACCCCAATTGTTAGAACTCATAATACAGCCCCATCAATTTGGGTGGTTGAAAACATCAGTAAAACAATATTAACGGCTGTAAAGACCCAGTGTCTTGTGGTAAGAGAGAGAGGAAATGTCCATCTTGCTACAATCCTCCTCTCAGCAGCTGTTCCAGTACCTTAGACATGTTCATAAATTGTCCTTCCGTGTGTCTGTGTGTTGAGTTTCAACAAATTATTCAATTATAAGAAGGGCACAATGTGGGCATTGTTGCTGATAACAAGTCAGACAAGCTTGGTGCCACATTAATTATAACAATTATCTTGTACGTTTTGGTTCAGGTATTTTCCTTGTGTACCGTAGTTGCCATGAAGTCTTTGTACTTTGCTGCGTGACTGGTGCTCTTGCTATTTTCTTTGTCTCTATTTATACCCATGTATTTTATATCTTTTGTTTCCTGGACTCTTCTTATTAGGGCATTCTTACTTATTAGTACTTATATACTTATATAACTCAACTCAACTCAACTCAACTCAACTCAACTTTATTTATAAAGCACTTTAAAAACAACCACAGCTGAGGACAAAGTGCTGTA